>PVIA01001936.1:136043-239262 GCA_004024845.1 Tonatia bakeri
AGATCCAAAATCACATGAAACGATGTTCAATATCACTAGCTATCAGAGAGATGCAGATTAAAACCACAATGAGGTACCACTTCACACCAGTCAGAATGGCCATCATAAGCAAAACAACAAACAACAAGTGTTGGAGAGGGTGTGGAGAAAAGGGGACCCTAGTGCACTGTTGGTGGGACTGCAGACTGGTACAACCACTATGGAAAACAGTATGGAACTTCCTCAGAAAATTAAAAATGGATCTGCCTTTTGACCCAGCAATTCCACTGCTGGGACTATATCCTAAGAATCCTAAAACATCAATCCAAAAGAACCTTTGCACCCCAATGTTCATAGCAGCACAATTTACAATAGCTAAATGCTGGAAGCAACCTAGATGCCCATCAGTAAATGAATGGATCAAAAAACTATGGTACATTTACACAATGGAATTTTGTGTAAATGGAAGTGATCGCGGGTTTACAGTGAGGCCGCAATAAGTGAGCCACAATATAGAGAAGGACGAGTGTATACTTCACTGGTGAGTACCCACATAGAATTTTATGTGTTGTTAAAATTACGTAGGTTTAAGAGTATAGAAAATGTTTAAGAGCATATGAAGTGTTCATAAGAGTGTGGGAAAGGTTAATAAGAGAGTGGGAAAGGTTTATAGGAGAGAGAAGAGGGAATTTCAGGGGAAAAGGGGAAGGGTTTGCAGGAACAAAGTTAAAAGACACATGGATAAAAACTAGGGGGAGGGTGGTAATGGGAGGGAAGATGGGAGGGGGATGGGTGGGCTTGATTGGGAGTAAAGGGGAGAAAACTGTACTTAAACAATCATTAAAATAAAAAAGAAAAAAAAAAGATACATCACAGTGACATAATACCCATAAGTAGCAGGAGGTAAGTAGCAGTCTGCATTATACCTCACTTGTGCCATGCACTTCACAGCTATAACAACATCACATCCAAAGTATGTTTGGTTGTGGTGTCAATATTAACATTGAGAAACCAATTCTTCTGAAATTTCTGGAAGCTCCATAGCTATTAATTGGACATTGAGCAAAATCATGTTTGAAGACACCATAAAATAATTGGGCTGTTACCAAGAGGTTTTAGAAAGATCTCGAAGGTACAACAATTACCAGAGCCTGAAAGTGAAAGGCAGCTTCCTTTCTACACCGTCAGGAGAGCCAGACCTGGTTTAAGGTGATACAGTAAAAAGTCAAATTCTGCTCATTGTTCCCCCGTAGAAGGACACACTATGAACTGTGGGCTTAAGCATTAATCAGTAATGATAAACTATAAGTCTTTCTGCCTTTCTTAGGGACAGAAAGTATCTGCTGATTCTATTTTATAAGTAAAATTGCTTTTATAATGAACTCAGCATGTATTAAGTTTCATTAAAACCAATAGTCTTATCAATGGAAGGCTGGTTAGAATGCAAAAAGATTCATAGGGCTTACTTTTTGAGCAAAATTGGGTATCACCATTAAATGTTTATTAAAGATTTATAGGATGAATTAAGTGTTGGAACCAGAAAGAATCTTAAATCCTCTAATACAAACCTACCCTTTCATTGACTATGACCGTGAGGAGCAGAGGGATTAAACAACCTGCATATGTGATATATTAATAAGTAGCAACACTGTACTTCTAAATCAGTTTCTCCAACTCTGTTTAATGTTCTTTTCATTATGGTATACAGTTGTCCCTCGCTATACTGTGATTCACTTATTGTGGCTTCACTGTATCGCGGGTTTACAGTGAGGCCGCAATAAGTGAGCCGCAATATAGAGAAGGACGAGTGTATACTTCACTGGTGAGTACCCACATAGAATTTTATGTGTTGTTAAAATTACGTAGGTTTAAGAGTATAGAAAATGTTTAAGAGCATATGAAGTGTTCATAAGAGTGTGGGAAAGGTTAATAAGAGAGTGGGAAAGGTTTATAGGAGTGTGGGAAGGGTTATAAAGCCTTAAAATATATATAAATAATAAAATAAATATAACACTGCTACTTTGCGGAATTTCACGTATCGCAGGGGTCTCTGCAACATGACTCCTGTGATAAGGGATCACTGTACCACAAAAAACTTTAGGCATGCTATTATGTATAGTGCTATATATAGATAAATCAATGAAAAATATGCTCTTGGGCATGAGGTACTATAATTTCAAAGGAATTACAGGTTGTGGCAAAAGTAGGTTTACAGTTGTATGTGAAACAGCTCATTCGTGTATTTTTTATTAATTATTGTATTATTTTCCACATAAACAACTGTAAGCGTACTTTTGCCCTACCCTATACAATCTTCACACAAAAACACAATAGGAATAAGAAACAAAATTAAGAGAAGCAACAAAACCTTAGTCAAACTGCTAAATGCACACACACGGTTTCTTAATATTCAATTTCGAGCATAAAGGCCAATGTAAACTTTTATATATAATTAAGCAAGAAGCATCCAAAGACATAGTGTATTATTAACTGATCAGAATTGTGCTTATTTTAGAAAATCTTTGCATCTGTAATGAGAGTTTAATAAATTTAAAATCTGTGGCTGTTTGTACTCACTTTAAGAAAGCAATAACAGTATTTTTAGATATTTTCAAAACTTAACCAATGAAAAGAAATACATGTTAGTAAGAAATTTCAGCTCTTAAACTGATGCTCAGTTACGGCAAACACATACTCCTTTTCAAACTCCTTGGCGGACTTCATCTTCTCTAGGTCTGCTTTCACCAGCTTCATTCTGAGATCTTCGACTTCTTCTTTATAGGGTTTCGTTCCTGAAGCAACTTTGTCCTAAATTTTTTAAAGAAAAAAATAATTTTAGAGCAGTTCCAAAGAATTGTGACTGTTTTTATTTGGTAGAAACATTTTAGAACAGTAAACTCTAGATATATAAAAAGTAGGAAAGGCACAAATTTTAATGCTAAAATAAATAGATATTTGATGTGAAGTACATTTGAAGCTATAAGAAACTAACATGTAATTAGAGAACATATGGATTTTATTTTTTAAAACAAATTCTTTTCCCAATTAAAAAATGATAAAATGAAACACAAAGGTTGAAGATAATGAAATGGGTAGATATAGGTAATCAGAAAAATGAAACAAAAATATGTCAGAACAACAACATAAAATTAGAACTGAATTTAAGGCATAAAGTATTATACAGCATATTGGGGATATTTTATATTCAAAGATGGTTCAATCCAGTGACATAAATATATCTACTTCCCACTCAGAAAAAAACTACGCACATATAAATACATACACGCATAATTCTTATTTTAATGAATAATGTCTCATTGGATAAATGTTAAATAATGAAAAGAGAAGACATTCTTGACTTTTTTCTAATTTTAACATGAAGGACAAGACACTTGAGCTTGAATAGCAAATTTAAAATGTCTACTAGGGTCAGATTCAAGTAGCAGAAGTGTGAGAAGTGGCTGGGCTAAATCAAAAGGGAGTGGTAAGGATGAGATGCATGAGAGTGTGATGTGCAATAACATTCAAGTTGAAAAACACTGAAATGCCTGTTATTTCTATAGGGAAACAGGCCAGATTGGGCCCATAGGCTACCACCTACAAGGTGGGACTCAATAACAAGGGCATCGAATAGAAAAAAAAAAAAAAAAAGAATTTTAAAATATATTTATCTAATAAGGAGTGTTAAATATTTAGATAAGAAGTATTGAAAAAAATGAACATATATCTTAAACTATAAAGAATATGTCTTTTAAAAATTTTTTTCTAGAAAGATTAAAAAAAATCCCATTATTTTGCATGATAATATACTCCTGCATTTCACTTCTAATGCAGGAGTATATATAAAGGAGTCACGTGCTTTTTCAAAGCTTGAATACTGAACAGGACACATACATAGCTAATAGAAAGTTGGGTAAAAGATTAGATTGCCAAATGATCTGTTAAATTCAACAGTAAAAGGAAAAAAACAACCCCTTTTACTTATATAAGTTTGTGAAGTTACCTCAAGTACTTGGATCATTTCTTTTGATTTTTCAAGACACTTATTTGATTCACTAACTTGAGCCTGAAGTTTTGCTATCATGTCATTAGTCATCTCAAGTTCTTTCTGCATCTTTATAATCTTGCCTTCCTTATGCATAGCACTTTCTTTGGCTTCACGTAATGAAGTTTCCAGCTCTTGAATTTTCTGTCAAGAAAAGGACAGATGTATAAGGTCTGCCATGAAGACAGAATCATATTATGTAGGTTTAAGACAAAGATGATCATATAGAGATACGAATTTTTCACAAATTGCATTAGGAAAGGGTAGAAGAGAAGCCAAATGTCACCCAATTTACACATGCATTATTTCTTTATTTAGAAGCTGATGATTTCTGGACTAAAAATGCCCAGATTTTACATTATATTTAGTGTTTATTTTATTTACTGGTTGGCACGGTAAAGTCCTAAGTATATTAAATTTTCATTCACGTTTTAAATTAACACTAAAGTACATTTGTTAATTGTCCCTTTAAAGTAATACATGTATCTTTCCCTTTATTGTCATTACCAGGATTGCAACTGAAAAACACAAGCATGTGGAAAAATTCAACTGCATAAAATATAGGGTGTTTCCCCACCACAGACCCCAAGCAATGACTACGAAACACTTTCAAGCGTATCCTCCCAGAAACTTTCTATGTGTATCTATGCATACAGAAAGTCACAATTTATAAAAAGAGTCAGTCATACATATCATAGGAACATACTAAACATATACTACTACATCTTTTTTATAACTTGGTAATATATTTTCCTGAACTTTCCATTACTAACACATACAGATCTTACAGTTTTGTTTTCATAGATATATACATCCTGTTTCATGGAAATACCATAAATTAGTTAACCCATCACCTACTGGTGAACATTTAGGTTATTTTCTGTTTTTTTTTTTTTGCAAGTACAAAAGTACCTGAATTTGTTCACATTTATAAGATTATTCTCATCTACACACATGCAGATTTTCCTGGAGAATGTCTGTTTCTTTTGGCCCGCCCAGAATTTGTCCTTGTTTAATGAGTAAGGTAGGACTCCAGACCTATTTTCTGCCAGATGGCTATCTGGTTGTTCTGAATCAAATAATGAGTAGATCACCCCTTCCCCACTGAGTCGAAGGTTACCATTACCATGTATTAAATGTACTGCTGAACTCTCTGTGCTGCTCCACTGCTCTATTCGCCTACTCCTGCATCATTACCAAAACACTCTCCACTGCTCTAATTCAGCTTAAGTACAAACTAAAAGCATATATTTTATTACTGGTAGGGTATTTTTCCTGGGGTAACTGAAGATGGAATTTCCTCCTGCTTCTATATCTTATGTTTTTGTAGATGAGTTTCATATTTTCACTATTTTTGTATGTACCAGTGGACTGAAGTCTGTTGTGATCAGCAATTAATAAACTGTATACTAAGGTTCTTCTAGTTTCCAGTGGTAATTATTAAACTAGTGGTTAATGACTTATTGTAAGTATTTATTATGGTAAAAATGACAAATGTAATTTATTCTTGGTTCCCACTACTCATTTTGTAGGCTAACAACATAAAATAGCATGTTTGCTTTACAGGTTCCCAAGTGAGGGAGGTTAATAAAGTGGCTGACTAGCCCTGCCCGGCGTGGCTCAGGTTGGGCACTGGCCTGGTAAAGCTCTTGCTGGTCCAATTCCTGGTCAGGGCACGTGACTGGGTTGTGGATTTGGTCCCGGGTCAGGGCACATGTGAAAGACAATCTCTCCCACACTGATGTTTCCCACCCTCTCTCTCTTCCTCTCTACCCCATTCTCTAAAAATCAATCAATCAATAAAATATTTAATATGAATAAAGTAATTGGAATATTCAAATAAGTACAAATTTTTGGACACAGGTTAATCTGTGTAACAAATCTATTAATTTTTAGCCTCTTATATTTTTTATTATAATATTAACCAATATTAAAAGTGTAGATACTAATTGGAAAAAGCTAAGTTGGTCTTTCCCTCTAAGCTAGTTCTATATACAAACACAGATTATAGTTTTAATAAAAAGTCACACAATTGAGGAAATTTATAATGTAGGGTAATAACACCTTACATGGCACATATAGTCATTACTTAAATTAAGCTATGAGAATTGCCAGACAAGATGGAGGCATAGGTAGACGTGTTTTGCCTCCTTATGCAACCACAAAAAGGAATTACAACTAAATTTCAAAACGAGTAACTGCCATAACTGTCAGAAAATTGAGCTGTATGAAGTTTAATACCTAAGGATTTAAAGAAGCCACACTCATCCAGATGGGTAAAAAGGGTGGAGATGAGGTGGAGAGGTGAGGAAATGAAGCATGGTGCATAGAGGCAGAGTGGGCAGGGCAGTACTGCGCTCATGTGTGGTGGATAAAAGTGGGAAGGGGTACCTTGGGAGCGAGTGATCCCCACCCCAAGCCAGATTGCGCAGCCCAGGGTTCTAGCGCTGGGAAGATAAGTCCCCATAACTTCCGATGTAAAAACCAGTGGGAGTTGGGAAGGTGGAAGAAACTGCTGGATTTTCAGGAAACCTCACTCTTAAGGGCCCCCAGAGCCTTAAAGTGTACACAAACCCACTCACTCTGGGATTCTACACCAGGGCAACAGCTGGAAGGACGTCAGTCACATACAGGGAGTGGGTAAAGTGACTGGAAATGGGGCGAGTGCTGGGAAAACCTCCAGAAGCCAGCAGTGGCACAGTCCTCTCTGTGAGTCCTCCCTCCACCCAGAGCCAAAAAATGGTGAAGTGGGTTGCCCTGCCCTGGAGATGACCTAAGACTCTGCCCCACACAATTTATGGTGTGTTTTCTACAACAGAACACTCTGCTAAGAAGCAGTTGAAGCAGTTCTACCTAATACAAAGAAACAAACACAGGGAGGCCGCCAAATTGAGGAGACAAAGAAACATGGGCCAAATGAAAAATTAGAACAAGACCCCAGAAAAAGAACTAAACAAAACAGAGACAGTCAACCTATCAGATGCAGAATTCAAAACACTGGTGATCAGGATGCTTAAATAACTCATAGAGTATGGCAACAACATAAATGAAGACATGAAGGTTACACTAAGTGAAATAAAGAAAAATCTACAGGGAACCAACAGTGAAGGGAAGGAAGGTGGGATGTAAATCAATGATTTGGAACACAAGGAAGAAATAAACATTCAACCAGAACAGCAAAAGGAAACAAGAATTTAAAAAAATGAGGATAGTATAAGGCTCTGGGGCATCTCCAAATGTGCCAATATCCAAATCATAGGGATGCTAGAAGGAGAAGAGGAAAAGTAAGAATTGAAAACTCATTTGATAAAATAATGAAAGAAAACTTCCCTAATTTGGTGAAGGAAACAGACATATAAATCCAGGAAGCATAGAAAGTCCCAAACAAGTTGGAACCAAAGAGGACCACACCAAGACTCATCGTGACTCAAGTTGACAAAGATAAAAGATAAAGAGATCATCTTAAAAAAGCGCTAAGGGAAAAGAGAGTTACCTATAAAGGAGTTGATTTCTCAAAAGAAACTTTGCAGGGAAGAAGAAATTGGTAAGAAGTATTCAAAGTCATGAAAGGCAAGGACCTACATCCAAGATTACTCTATCCACCAAAACTACCATTTAGAATGGAGGGCAGATAAAGTGCTTCCCAGACAAGGTCAAGTTAAAGGAGTTCATCATCCCTAAGCCCTTATTATATGAAATGTTAAAGGAACTTATCAAAGAAAAAGAAGAAGATCAAAACTATGAACATTAAAAAGAACAACAAATTCACAACAACTGAATCTAAACAAATTCAGACTAACTAAACAAACAATAACAAGAACAAAATTATAAGCATGGAGATCATTTGGAGGGTTATCAGCTGGGAGGGGGAAGGGAGGAAATGGGGGAAAGGGTACAGGGATTAAAAAGCATAATTGGTAGGTACAAAATAGACAGGGGTATGTTAAGAACTGTACAGGAAATAAAGAAGCCAAAGAACTTGTATGTATGACACATGGACATGAACTAAGGGGGTATAGCTGGAGGGAATGGGGGTACCGAGTGAGGGGGCCAAAGGAGGAAAAATTGGGACAAATATAATAACATAATCAATAAAATACACTTAAAGAATTAAGCTATGAGTCACTTCTGTTTTATAGTCTGAAGGGAAGATCTTATACAATGTCTAGCTTAATCTAATCGAGTGATAGTCAAAATAGAACTATATTTAAAAAACAAGCCCACACACACACACACACACACACACACACACACACACGGTCCATATTCCTCATTTAATACATTCAATACTATAATTCTGCTCTGATATAAGATACATCTTTAACTCCACTATGAAGGTGAAAATTGAAAAAATATTAAAAAATCACATACACCTGTGATTTGTTGTTTGGTTCTTGATGTAACATGAAGATTCTTATCATCTTGTATAGTAGAATTAGCAAGGGCACTGGGTGTCTGATAGATCTTCAAAGTTTGGTAGTTTTTGAATAGTTTTTCATTTTCCTCTTTCATTGATTTCAGGTCGTGTTCCCATTCTTTGGCTAAGCTGGCACTTCTTTGCTCAAACTCTGTCGATTCGTTCACTATAGCCTATTGAAGAGTAAAACCACAAATACATACTTAAAAAAAAACTATGAAAAGCACTAAAACTCTAGGACAAGGTATACGTTGAAATTCAGTTTCAGAACATTCTAGAATAGTATGTGAACAACATAAAAGAATGTGAACATACTTTATGGTGCATTGGTTCCTGAAATTTCAGATGATGTTTGTTGGATGTTGATGAGGAGAGTAAAGGAGAATAAGGACTGGAGAGGATTCAAACTGATTTGGAAAATGATAATCTTGTTACTAGATCAGTACAAACGTATGAAAAGGAATTTAAAGATTTGTGGAGGTTAAAGTTTTTACATGTTATGGCTCATTACAAAACATTAACTGACATCTAATAGCAGAGCACATCCCATATATTTAAGAACAAACAATTTTCCTGTTTCATTCCATTACAGGAAAAAGAATTTTTCCTATAAACTGACTTTTAATAATTAATCTGAAAATTTTATATATCTGTGCAGGGAATAACAATCAATACCATCTTTTACATCAAAGGATAACTAACTCAGAAATTACTCATGTCATCCTTTTTGCTTCCTAATTCCTGTAGGATATTCTTTTTGTTTGCATCACAAATGGCTTATTGGTCTTATCTTCAACTTGCTTCCTGGCTTTATGGTCATTCTATCAGACTTGGACCCTAAATTAGTTGTATTCTTGCTGGCACCTTGGACTCTCCTTGTTTCTGGACTAATTTTAACAGCGGCCAAAATAAACATAATATACTGATCAGGTGGTAATTATATAGGCTGTACCAACTAACTCACAGAAGATTCATGTATTAAAAGTTTCCTTACAAGTATTTTATAGACTTCAGTAGTTGCAGTTCCCTTAACCAAGGGATGACCCTGACCATAAGAATTTGGTATCATCGGCTTATATATCGTCAGCAGAAACGCTGCCTGCACGTCCTCTTCCCAGATATCAGCAGAACTGCAGATGGAGCGATGAAACTATCTGATGATGCTCTCAGGAAGTAACACTGAAACCATGCCAGGGCAGAGCTGAGAAACTTCACCTCACCAGAAATTCGTTAGTCCCCTCTTTCCATGGTTCCTTACATGAATTAGCCAGGACACCTGAGATGCTAAGATGGGCTTTGAGATGACAGTCCCCCAACTTCCAGGGGGCTGGTACCTGAATAAAGCCACTTTCTATTACATTAGCACCTGCCTCTCGAATATTGGCTTTCAAAGCATTCAGTTACCTATTGACCTCATACCATAGTTACCAATTTTTACTGCCAGAGTGCTGCAAGAAGCCAAGTACCCATGCTGATCCACATGGGTGGGAATCCCTGCTTTCTAGATACAACTAGACTCAATACTACAAGAAAATTATATGGAGTTTACTTGAATTATACGGACTTTATCTTATCTAAACATGGTTTTTATTCAAAACTCTATTGATTGTAGACTTATTTTTTAAAGTTCATTTACTATTTTTCTTGCTCCAGGTATTCAACAAATTAGATTAACTATCTATTCAACATGATCTATATTTCAATGTGATTTAGGTATAGTTTCCAGATGAAATCAAAGTGTTAGGAAAGAACTACCCAAATACATGAAATAAACCAATCTTACAAACTGTATACTCCAGCTCCCTTGGTTCCAACTGTATATGTAAGAAGCAACTTTCTGAATACCACATATTTTATCAGATATATAAAGTAGAGTTTATTTCAGAAAGCAGGATTAATATTCTGATGAGTGAAAGTATAACACATTAATAAACTGATCTTAAGCAATGCTTGTTCTTATGAATCTGTCTACTAGGGCTAGTCACCTTGGGAACAATGATACAAACCACATTTCTGAACCTCAAATTGAAGGACAGTGCATATGACAGTGACCCACTGAGATGAAAGGCATACGAGGCCCTACTAAAGTAGCTTGCCAGTCCTGTCTGTGGCTGTACCATGACTCCTGTGTCACCTTGTCTAAGGCTGCTTTTAGGGAAAAGTCTCAATTCCTGCAGAAGCAGTGAAAAATGAAAAGGGAAAGGAGAGTGGTAAGAAGATTCAAGATTTCACAAGTGGAAATTGATTATTACACAGCCATGTTTTTGTTATCTTCTTTACACGTATAAATTGATATATTTAAGTGTCTTAAGGAAGCATAATATGTTAGAGGACGTTGTTAGTTAATTTTTTCACAAAGCTCATATGAATAAATGAAACAGTTAAAATCCAGTTGCTCTAAGTCCCTTTAAGAATGAAGTAGAAAAATTAAAACAACAACAGAAAGAATGAAGTAGCATAATAAAAGTTACTACTTACAATTATTCTGTTATTATAGAACTTATTCACTTGAAAAACCCTATCATTTTCTTTCTGGATGTCACTTTTAAGCTCTTCTATATCAAAACGTGTCTTTAACCACTCTTCCAAAAGCTGGGTCATTTCTTTCCTGTTACTTAGTACTTGTTGAAATTCGGTCTTTATGCTGTGGAAGTCACTTTCTGAAAAATCTTTGAGAATTTCCTGTGTTAAAAAATAAGCACTGAATTGTATGAACATAGAGAAGTTTTTATCTAAATATCATACAAATATCATAAAAAGGGGAAAATACCTTACTGAACTCTCATTCTTAATATTTTTAAAGTAAATATAGATCTAGTTATTCTAATTATATTATAGATAAAATTATAATTTAAAGCTTTATTCTATTATTTGAATAATAATAATAACAGAGGCCTACAAATTCTGCTGTTAGAATTAAAATCTAAAAAACTATAAACTGGACTAATAATTACAACATATGACATGCTTCTGGATGTAACTTTTCTGCACATATAGCAGGCCTTTCAGGAGTGTTAGGGATGAGACGCTAACCTCACACTTCTGGTTGAGAATAGAACACTACATGTGGAATGGTTGCAATAAAAATGTTTCTGACTCTTAGTCAAAAGTCTAAGTTTTCAAAGGCATTTAGAAACTTATTCCGGGGTTCCATGAAGTCCCACTTGCTGATACTAAGTATATTTTTCTGTATCCATGGATCCTGAAAGAAGGATACTCTATTACTTGGCATTCTTTACATCTGGCCAGCTGTTACTCTACAGCTTATTATTGATTTGTTTACTTATTTATGTATGTATCTATGTTTATTGGGATTATACTGGTTAATAAAATTAAATAGGTTTCAGGTGTACAAGTCTATAATACATCATCTGTATACAGCTTATTTTTAATGTTTGGGAAATGAAAATGCCTCTAACCACAGGAAAAGGTACCTTTCTACTTCATAAAAAAAGGCTTAAAATCTAATTGAGTTCATTTAAAATAAATTATACCTCAATATGTAGATCGACCTTCTGGCTCAATCTGTGGTCCCTTAATTCTCTGGATGGTACATCATAATCTTGTGGAAGGTGCTGAAGATTAATCAGCAGTTCATTTTGCTTTTCTACTTCTTCAATAAAAACCATTTCAAATTTATTTATGGATTCGTGTTGTTCTTTCTTTATCATTATAACATTGCTTAACACATACTTGCAGAGAAACAAACAAATTGGGAAATTAAACTTATATAACATTTAGAGGACATTTTAAACATTTAAGACTAGGACTAATGGTGGGATGGCATGTCATTTATCTAAATCCTCTGATAAATGAGGAAAAAGGAAAGAGCCTCTTTCTCTTCCCAACTCAG
This sequence comes from Tonatia bakeri, assembly GCA_004024845.1. Lineage (NCBI taxonomy): Eukaryota > Metazoa > Chordata > Mammalia > Chiroptera > Phyllostomidae > Tonatia > Tonatia bakeri. The sequence goes on from PVIA01001936.1 coordinate 148,338, forward strand.
CATCTGGGAAGAGTAATTTCTGGTTCCTCATTTTTGGCATCCTACAGGATGAACATCCTCATGGATGTACTAAAAATACCTCAGATTCAAGGTTTAAAATGTGACATGATCTTCCCCCGCTAAAAACCCAACTTTCTTTATTGTCCTCAATCATCCAGGTCTCTCAGCTACATACTGATACTCACTTTCAACATCCTCTTCTGCCTGTCTTGGTTCAGTAACCAATATGGGTGTGCCATGCCTCAAGACTACTTGTCAAGCATATTTAGATGTTTGTCTTCAAGGTGACAATAATTTGAATGCCATATGTTCCATGGACTTCATTAATACATTCTGGATATCTGATTGTCAGGATTTGTGAAAGACTGTCAGAACCTGAGGGGCAATTTAACTAGGTAGGGCAGAAACCCGCTCCCTATTTCTTCAACTTCCACTACTCCTTAACCTCTTATTACTTGGCCTCTTTCTTAACCACTCAACTAAAACTGCCCTAACAAATGTCACCAATGAGCTCTACTATTAACAGATTGAGAAGATCTCTTCAGTCCATATTCTGGAAGTCTAAATTATTTGATATTTTAATAAACAGAGCCTAGCAGCCATTTCTGCACAGGGGCCTCTCATGCAAACTGCACTTTTCACAAAGAAGCCTGCACTGAACTGGCTGCCTTCACTGTTTCTGCTGGCTGAGCCAGCCCCATATAACGTAATTTCTGGAATCCTATTTCAACCAATAGGACTGAGGCTTTCCCCATCCAATCAGAACTGTGCAATTCTGGCCCATTAGAGCAGCTGTAATCTGCGCAATCAGGACAGAGCTTTTAGGACTAATCGCGCTGAGGATATGGAGCCCTCATTTGCATGAGGATGGACCAATCCTAGTCCAGGAGCAGGGACTTCTGCCCATATAAGCCAGCTCCCCTCTAAGAACACACTTTCCCTTTCCTCTTAAGACTGAAGTCAGTGTCTCCCTGGCTGAGCTGAAACACTGAAGATGTCTCAGCAAAGCAGAACACAACAGACCACTTAAGAGTAGAGCTGTCTAGCTGGAGAGGGGGATGGCTCCAGGGCCGCCTGGCCCCAGAGCTTTCCTACAACCATTGTGTTTTCACAGTTGTGCTATATCACAATTGAACTGTTCACAGCTGTGCTGTTTTCATCACTAGGTTATATCACAATTGAGCTTTTCTGTACTGGATAAAGTTTCCTTCACCACACCCCAAATTGGAGATTCCTGTTGGTGTTGAATTGGCACCAGTGACCATCAGTTGACAAAGCCTTCTGAGTTTCTCTTCTTGGATGTTCCATCGTAGGTATTTCTGCCTCAAAACATCCCATGGTAAACACCTGATTTTTCCTCCTGCTTCATCACTCTTCCTTTTTCCCACAAATTTCTATTTCCATTATCCAGAAACTTTGCAAGGCCCAAATCCTGAGAAACAATCTAAACTTCTCTACCTTACCTCCATTATCAATCACATGGACTGATTACTTTAAGTTTCTAAATATTCTTTAATCTCTTTCATCCTTTCCATCCCTACTAATCCTTCCCTGGTAATATAGTCACCCACATGATTTCATCCAGACAATTGTAACTGCCTCTTCTCTCTCTGTCACTAGGTTTGTCCTGTGCAAACTCATTTGTTCTTTATCTGAGGTGAAGTATCAAAAATGGCAATCTGATCATGTTACTGCCACCACTTAAAATAACTATCCAGTGGCTCTCCACCATTTGCAAAATGAACTCCATTTAAGCTTTATTGCCTGAGTCTGTCTTCAACTACAGTCTCTTCTTCTAACTTTTTTTCTAGTATGTCATATAACCTGCATATACTTCTATCACTGCACTTACTATCTGTCTTTATGTCTAGCTCACTAGACTATGAAATATTTGAGATGTTATCCACACCTGTCTCCCAAGTACCTTAACACAATATCTAGGCCCATAGGCAGAGCCCAGGTTTTGCTGAATTATCGGGTCCTGGGTGCACTGAAAATGTTGCACATGCAATTCTTAGACCCACACAACCTTTAATTCAGTTGGTAGCACATACATTAAGCAGCAAATATGCCAACTTGCAAAGCAGCATGCATGTTACACTGAAGCAAAATTTATTGCAATATTTACAAAGACATTAGTAAAAAGGTGTTACCTTAAGATTCTTCATGACTCGGTAGAATTCCATGGAACACCTTTGGTTTACAGTGAGAAGTTTTTGAATCTGTTTGGTTTGTGGATGTGGAAGTGACAGGTTTGCTTTTATTTTAACTGAAAGCAATTTTTGGGTTTCAATCTCCTTCTCCAAGTCAAGAGACAATCTATTTAGGAATTCATATTGATTATCCATCTCTGAGTATTTCTTCAGAAGCTCCTAAAGAACATTAGAATTCACTCAATTTAACAAATGATTCTAATTTAACAACAAATATTTCTATCCATAGAATTGTAACAACACTTATGCTTTAACATTTTCTGTTGGAGAATAACAAATTAAAACCATTGTGTTAAAAAAAAGGGAAACAGATATTATTGATTTCAGATTACAGAAATGATAATCATTGTGAAAATTTAAAAAAATTAAACATAAGAAAACCAGAAATAACAATTTTTATCATTTTGATATTTTCTTTCAGTCTTTTGAACATCCATGATTTGAATGAGCATTTACAAAGTCTGAAGGAAAATTTGAGTGAATTAAACCTAGTATGTACTGTAGCTCATGGCTGAATGCTGCCTTATGTTTACAAGAGGCAGTGTGAGTTAGCAGATAAAACAACTAAGTAAGGATCAAAATGCTATATCTATTTGTCTATTTGTTAGAAAATCTGAGTTTTCTAACTTTTTACAGAGTTCAAGGTCTAGCTCTGTTACTTCCTGATTGGGGAAATGATCGAGACATTTCCTCAACCACAAAATAAAGAAGACCACAATACCTGCCACAAAGTCTACAAGGTGAATCAAGTAAAATATTTCACACTGTCTATTTCTATGTAATCTACCTTACCTCAATGTTTGTATAATATACAAACATTATACGTTAAAGGAAGTAAAATTATATTCATAAAAATACTTCTATATCCAAGTTTTAAACTCAGATTTGGTTTCAAATCCTGATTCTACCAACTTACTAGCTATGTGACCTTGGAAAACTACTAAACTTCCTCTCTCAACGTTAGTTTGTTTATAAATGGAACAATAAACCCCATCTCATAAAATGAAGCATCAAATATAGTGCCTGACATGTGGCAGACACTCAATAAGCCTGGACCCATCAACTCAAATGACTACAAGCAACGCAGGTGACACAGTGGTCTGAGAATAAGTGGAGGAACATGTTAGGTTCAAGTTGACACAATCATATAATAAATAACATGTTTAGTTTAGGCTGTTTTGATATTAATGATCTCTTTTTCATAATTTAAAGAAAAGCTAGTTAGATGTTCATTAATTTGGGATTTTAGAGAGGGGATTACTGCCTTTGACCTTAGATAAATCACATTATGACAGGAAGAAGTCCTTAACTTGTACTTTTAACAGATATGTGTAGAAAGTTGACTTCCATCAGGAATGTGCTAGACATAAAAGTCTTTAGGGATCTTGCATTCTAATAGGGGTGACAGTGAATCTTGCTGGTTTTACCCTCAACTTGCAGATTCCAAACACCTCTCACCCCTTCCTCTGCTACCCCTCTGGGCTGAGCCACCATCCTTTTGCCTGGATTCCAAATGGTCTTCCAGCTTTCCACTCTATCTTCAACACAACAGTTAGAGTCATTCCTTTAAAATGTAAGTCAGATTATGTCTCTGATCATGAAAATGGTCATAACTGCAATGAATCTCCATCTCCTTCAGAGTAAAATCCAGTCTTTTTAAGGCCCCACCACTGCCTCCTTCCAATTAGCTCTCTGACCTCATTTCTTACTAGCTTTCTCCCTTCATGATGTTCCTGGAACCCATACGACAAGCTCCCTACAGGAGCTCTGTATGTTTCCCCTGCCAATGCTACCTGTCTGGCAGATACCTGTATGGCTCAAATCTTCATCTCTTTCAGGTATTTGCTCAAATATCATCTTTCCAATAAGGCCTTAAAATCACAAGCCCCCAACATTTTGTGTGTGTGTGTACAAACATACACACAAATGCATACCTGCACTGGGAAGTTTAGAAACATATTGAGTATTATCATTTTATTCTACAGAGGTTCCTCCGATTCCACAGACCAACTATTTTTAGCCTTTTTCATCTCATGGCACTTATAAACTACTAAAATTCTGCAGCACACCAAAAAGTGTTTTACATTTTTTGCTGATCTGACAAAACAAATAGGTATAATTTTGATTCATTCACACCAGATGGCTATTGTTGTGCTGGCTGTCATCACCTTTTTATTTGACAGTCTAAGGGAAAAGAGGTCTGTGCCCCTGACTAAACAGTCAGGTATTGCATGTTTTAAAAATTCTTGTGGCACACCAGGTGACAGTTGCTGCCCATAGACCTTTGACAGGCACAATACTGATTTGTAATTTTAACAGGGGACACTTACTTTTATTCGAAAGCACTTTTCTCTCAGGTTTTCTGCAAGGTGCTGTTTTCCATCACACAGTAACTTTTTTTCATATTTTACTACCTCTTTGTCATTCTGTTGATCCTGCTTTGACACAAAGAAAAAAATAAGGCTTTAGCCATAACTACATTCACAGGTAATGTCTACTTATACTTTTTCAATTATATACTATATATAAAGTTTTAATAGTGGAATTAAATATTATACTTGTAATTCAAAAGCAATGTTAAAAATGGTCAGAAAAAGAATAACAGTACCACTAAGTCTTGTAGTGAGTGACCTCAACTCATTAGGAAATAAAAATTAGAGAACTACATGCTTTTTGGAGATAGAATTTGTTCCTGTAAGCTTGATAGCGTCAAATTAGATTTTAGATTTCTCTGGTGTCTACTTTTCCAAATCTCTGAATAAGAATCATTGCTGCCAACTAAACATGCTAGCAAAACTGTCTGTACTATCTGTGGTGTTCCAAGCCCTACTAACATTCTTCCCAGTGCTTTGAAACAGAAACCTCATATCCTGTTTATATTTTTACTTCTGTAAAATACAAAATATTTTCTTCCTTTTATCTTGTTAATTATAGTACCTAAAAGAATGACTAATTGTTTAATAAAATATTTTTTGAGCGATTTAAATTTCTCTGTAAATTTAGTTAGGTCAAGTCAACATAAAAATGATTCCCAAGTGTCTAATACTTCTATTGAGATTACAAATGATGTTATTTTCCACTTTATTCTTTATTATTGAAATATGAGAACAAGAAAGATTTTTTGTAGATTTCATACAATTGCTTGACTGGTTTTTTAGACATTCAAATTAAACAGTATACTAGAACAACATCCTGTTTTTATATTTATCTTGCCTGTTTCCTTCTAACTCCATTAACAGGAGACCATGTCTAAAACTCTGTCATGTAGAGGCAGTGAAATGGGATCTTTAACATTTTGCAAATCAAGTCCTTCAAATATTTCTCCATTGAGAATACTATTTCTTGGTTTTAAATCCCTTTAAAAAACATTTTGGTTTTTTAAAAGAAAACTGTATTTTCTGTTTGTGTAAAAAATTATGTATGTTTCCCCATTATACTTTATTGTCGGTAGATATTTGCAGAAAAACAACAAAACAAACCATTGTTACCATTTAAAACAAAATGAACAAAAAATAAAAACAAGAGAATGAACTCATGGATATGGACAGTGTGGTGACTGCAGGGGTGAGGGGGCAGAGGCAGAAGAGGGTATAGGGGGACAAATGGTGATGGAAATAAAAACTAAAAACAACAACAACAAGACAAAGCTTGATTCTTACAAATAGTTACTAGATGGGGGAAGATTCTGAACTCACTCTAGCTATCATTTTTCTTAAGGTTTCTCTCAATTGGTCTCTTTCCATTTTGAGAGACTCTTTTATTCTCCTTAGCTCATCTCTTTCCTTAGCTACAATTCTTATTTCTTCAAGGCTTTCATGAAGTTTCTTAGTCATGTATGAGTTATCCATTTCCACACTTTGTATAGATAAAATCTGAGCCTCAAATTGCTTCTTCAATCGCTCCATTTCATTCATTTTTTTATGAGTTTGATTGATAACTTCTTTCATTTTGAGAAGTTGAAGCTCTTTTTTCTGAAGCTCTTGGATCTTGAGATAATTATAAAACAAATTAGAATACAAACAGAGCTTCTTCAAAGAAGTTAACTAGTGTCTATTTGTTATATATGTACATATATATTCTATGTCTACATATCTGTATCTATATCCTCTCTTATTTCACAAATAATTTTGGACACTCCCAAAAGAACAAAACAACACATACCTTTTCTTGTAAATCATCTTTTGATTTATTTAAATCCTTTTTCATATTTGAAATCTGTGTTGTTTTCTCTGAAACTGTTTCTTTAAATTTATCTATAGTTTCTTGTTGCTGTTTCAAATGCATATAAGCAAGTTTTAGTTCCTGTTGTGTTTCCAGATCCTTTATTATTAGAAATTGAGAAATGATAATATAAAGAAACATTGCCTTTCTTAATCATGAGCTAGTTAAACAAAATCTTAAACCCTGCTCCCTTTGAACTCTGCCATTTACTTTTCCCCTTTCATACCATGTGGACATCTTTCTCAATCAGTATCACACGCCTCATTCTCACGCATGGTATTCCAGTATTGAGAGGAGCCAGTGCTTTCTTGGTGGACATTTGGATTGCAATGTTGTAGTAAACACTGCTGTATTTCTACCCAAATGTGTGAATACACTTGTAGGATAAACTTGTAGAAGTGAAATTGCTATAATAAATGTACATGCTGATAAATTAATAAGATGTATCAAACCATCTTCCTAAAACACTATGTAACATTTACATTTCAACAACAGTATCATTTATTTTCAAAGAAGGAAGCCTCTTGTATCAAAAACATGTTTACTGGATAGAAAGAAGGAGAACAACTCACTCTAGCTATGGTTTCTTGCAGGTTTGCCTTGAGTTGGTCTCTTTCCAGTTTGAGAATCTCTTCTACTCTTCTTAGATTATCTCTTTCTTTCATTACAGATTTCATTTCCTCCAGGTTTTCATGAAGTTTCTGAGCCAAATTTAAGTTCTCCATTTCTATTTTATCCAGAGTTAAACTTTGGGCTTTGATTTGTTTCTTTAATTGCTCCATTTCAGACACTTTTTTCTGTGTCTCACTGACTTCTTCTTTTAACTTCAAGAACTGATGTTCATTTGCCTTAAGTTCGTGGACCTTAGGTCGATCATAAGATAACAGGTTAGGATACAGATGGTTTTTAAGGGAAGGATAAGGAATAGTTTCTAAACTGGTTAAGACAGCAGTGTTCCCTTGTCACTCTTATGAATGCTCTACAAAGTTCCACACAGAAATTATTTTCTTTTGAGTTATAATATACATAAGTGTTCTAAGGTGTATAGCTCGATTATTCTTCACATATGTATACATCTATGTACTTACAACCCAAATGAAAATATACAACCTTTCTAACACTCTATAAAGTGCCTACATTTCCTATGCCACAACCATTATCTGACTTTTCTCATCCTAGAGGAGTTTTGCCTGCTTTTGATCTTATAAATCACAATGTATTTTATTCATTCTCCTGTCGGTAGGCATTTGAGTTGTTTTCAGTTTTTCTATTATGATTAGCAGTGTTATGAACATTCTTTTACATATCTTTATGTTGAAGTGTGCACTCTTTCCTGTTAGGTACACACCCGAGGAGTAGTTGTACTGAGCCAGAGGCAAGCGAAAGTTTACAGTTAGTTACAAACTGCCAAGCTGTTTTCCAGCGAAACCATTTTACATCTCGAATAGATTTTAGGCACAAAGAAAACAGGTATCTAATCAAACCCCTCCCTGTCCAACCCCATCTTTTCTTATAATAGTGTTTACATTTTCTAAAGTTATGTGCTTGTTTGATATTTCATCTGTCTTCTCAGAAATAGCCCTTCTGAGTTCATCCTAGTTTCCTGGTGCTTCTCCAGATGCCTGTGAACAGTTTCTAGTTCTTCTTTTCCCAGATTCTTTATCATTAGAGAAATTTTAAGAACAGTCATTTATCTTAACATTAACTAGTATTTTTTTAATGGCAGTAATACATTTTCTTAGTAAAAAATAATAAAACTATTACTTCTTAGTCTACCTTCTTATTACTAGAAAGTTATAAGCTTTTCCCTCTCCTGTCTTCTCCCCTGCACAACCTTCTCCTACTCTCCAGAGGCAAAGACATACATGTATGATTTTACAGCTTGCTTTCCCACTAACAGTTATTTTGAGTTCCAAATTAGGACACCTGAATCTATTTAATTTTTTTTTACCATAGTATTCTGACACATTGTTTATCTTTATCCAGTTTCCTTCTGAAGGACACTTAGGTTGTTTCCCATTTTTTTTTTTACAAATTGCTATAATGAACAGCTGTTCATGAACAGCTGGGTTCACTGCTGTCAGAAAAACACAGAAGAGGTAGGAGTGTAACTTACCTTAGCTTCTGTTTCTCTGAGGCTTTCTCTGAGCTGGTCTCCCTCCATTTTGAGGGTTCCTTCCATTCGTCTTAGGCTATCTCTTTCCTCAGTAACACACCTTACTTCTTCAAGGTTTTCATGAAGTTGTTCAGTCAACCTTAACTTCTCTGCTTCTGTACTTTCCAAGATTGAATTCTGGGTCTCCAATTGCTTCTTCAATTGCTCTGTTTGATACATGTTTTCCCTGAGATCATTTTTTACCATCAGAAGTTGATGTTCTTTCTCCTGAAGTTCTTGGCTCTTGAAATTATCACATAATAAATTAAAATATAAACATATTGATAAGAAGCTAAACAACAATTTCTAAATTATGTATACAAATCTCTACCTATCCTCAATATTAGGCTAATTCATATCCTGTTTCATTACACAAAGGTGCTAATTCAAACTGTTACTTAGGTAACAACTTAAAAGAAATACCTGAGCTTTTAAGGCACTATTTTTGTTTTCTAAATCCATTTGCGTATTTGATATTTCATCTGTCTTCTCAGAAATAATCCTTCTGAGTTCATCAATAATTTCCTGGTGCTCCTTCAGATCTATGTTTGCAATCCTTAATTCCTCTTGTTTTTCCAGGTCCTTTGTTATTAGAGAAAGGAAAATACTATATTCAGAGTAATACAATTCAAACTATATGTAGAAAAGTACGAGCAAGCAGTAAAAATCCCCCTTCCTCCTTATCCTCCTAGTGCGCACCCTCTGAGTGACTTCCGGGTGTTAATCCACGCAGGCGCACTGCTCCAGTTTCCCTACGAGGACACACCCGGACCAGCACCGTAGCTCTACCTCACTCTCCATCTGTGGCCTAGCATTCCGCGCTCTGAATGTGCTGCTCTTATTTAGCCAGAACCCTACTAACGGGCAGTTAGGACGTTCCTGATTTTTTTGTTTGTTTTATTTTGTTATTGCAACTTGCTGCAATGACTATTCTTCTACAAATATGTTTGCACAAGTGTGCTAACGTATGTGGGATGAATAGCTACAACTGAACTTTTTGGATCAGTGAATAAACCTATTAAAATATTTGGAAGATACTACCAAATACACCCTCTTTTCCTCCTTCAACCTTCCCCAACATTGGACTTATTTTACATCCCCAACAACCCTACTGCCCGTGGTTCTTCTGGGACACAATGCCATATTTACTACAAGGGGGAAGAGAAGGTCACTCACTCTAATTACAGCTTCTCTTAGGTTTTCCTTGAGCTGGTCTCTCTCTACTTTGAGAGTCTCCTCCACACTCCTGAGGTCATCTCTTTCTTTTGTAACAGATCGTATTTCTTCAAGGTTGTCCTGGAGTCTCTGAGTTAACCTTATGTTCTCCATTTCTAGGTTTTCCAGAGTTGACTTTTGGGTTTCAAGTTGCTTCTTCAAGTATTCCATTTCACACATTTTTTCCTGAGTCTCATTTACAGCTTTCATCTCAAGAAGCTGATGTTCTTTTTCCTGAAATTCTGGAATCTGAGAAAAATCACAAAACACATTGGGGTATAAGCAGAGTTTCTAGGAAAAAGGAGATTTGTTTCTAAATTAAATCAATCATCTTTACATTCAGTTTAATGTATGTATTGTTTTCTTCTACAGGGATATGAGGAACAGATATTTGAGGGATATGAGAATCAGATGTCATTTTCCAACTCAGTAAGACCTACCTTTCCCCATAATTTGGTATCTGAATTTTCTAAATCTCTCTGAATATTTGCTTCTTGATCCGTCTTCTCTGATATATCCCTTGTATTAATAGTTTCTTGGTACTCCTTCAGAATGGTATAAGTACTTTTTAGTTCCTCTTTGATCTTCTGTCCCTTTATGATTGAAGCAAAATGGATAAAACAATAGTGAGCATCACTGTTATTACTCTATTTTTCTATCAAAAAAACAAAAACACCAGAAGAGGGAAACTTACTTCAGCTACAATTTCTTTATTATTTTCTTTGAGTTGGTCTCCTTCCATTTGAAGGGTCTCTTGCATCCTTTTCGGTTCATCTCTTTCTTTAATCATAATTTTCGTTTCTCCTTGACTTTCCTGAAGTCTCTTCGTTAACTCGAGCCTCTCGCTTTCTATGCTTTCCAGTGAAAAATCTCCGGCCTTGAGTTGTTCCTTTGATTGTGCCAGTTCACTCATTTTTTCCTGAGTCTCACTGATTTCTTTGAGGCTAATAAATTGTTCTTGTTTCTCATGAAGCTCTTGCATCTTAAAATAATGATAAGAGCCAAATATTACATACACATATTAATAAAATGTATTTATGTGTGTGTATATATACATGTATGTATATGTGTGTTTTGTATGTATACATGTGCATATAATCGAGGGGAAACCAAAAGAAACCCCCAGAACTTATCTATAAAAAATTGTGTATTCTTACAAGTTTAATTTTCAGTCACTTTAAAAAAGCATTTCCCATTTGATGCAATACGCCTATCGAGACATTTTTTCCACTGCTCAAAATGTTTTTGAACTCATCAATTTTGATGCCTTTTAGTGCTTCTGCTGTTTTTTGTTTCACCTCTTCCATGGAGGCAAAATGTTTCCTTTTGAGGACTTTTTCATCCAGGACAACAACAAAATTACCTGGGGTGAGATCAGGTGAACAGAGAGGGTGGGCATGGGGGTCATGCTGTTTTTGGTCAAAAACTGCTGAACACTTAGTACAGCGTGAGCAGGTGCACTTGTGAATCACCCATTATGAAGTGGGCAAGCACAATGTAAGAGTCTTCAAAAAATATTCACTGAAGCTGAATGCAGCCTCTCACAACAATGCCAGCTGTACACTGACACAGATGGGTTTCCAGAACACTCATCTAGCAGGGGTAGCCTGTACTACAAGGGGCCCACCCTCCAAAAAGGTAATTCTAGTTCTTTTTTGGGTATATATATATATATTAAAAAACCCAGTTTGCTATGCTCTCCGAAAATACTTAGTAGTAGGTAACCAATAAGTAGTCTTAGTAATTCAGTTAGTTTCCTCCATGAGGTTCTCCCTCCACTGTTCCTTTATCCCACCGATTCACCTTTTTCTGTGATCTGTCATTGGTTGTTTCTAATTCCTTTTGGAAGCTTGACAGTTCAGTTTCCCTCTCTGAAAGGTTCACTCTCAGTTTATCAATAGTTTCCTCCTGTTCTGCCAGGTGACAATGGGCAACTTTAAGCTCCTCTTCAGTTTCTAGATGCTTTATTAAATAGAAGAAATTGTAAGAACTGTATAGAAAAATGATAACCATTACATTCTGATTCCTCTTCCAAAGGTTTAGTTTCCACAAAATTTTTTTTTGCCTACAAAATACTTAAAAGGAAATCACACATATGTAGGGAAAAGAATGCAACCTACTTTGGCTACAATTTCTTCCATATTTTTTTTGCGTTGGTCGTTTTCAGACTGAAGAACTTCCTGCAGCCTCTGTAGATCATCTCTCTCCTTAGCTATAGATTCCATTTCTTCATGACTTTCTTGAAGTTTCTCAGACAACTCATGCTTTTCCATTTCTAATCTTAGCAGAGCCGACTCTTTAGTTTTCAGTTGCTCCTTCAATTGCTCCATCTCACTGATTATTTTCTCAGTCTCACTGTCTTTTTCCTTCTTATTAAAGGACTGTTCTTGTATGTCTTGAGCTTCTCGGATCTTAAGACAATCATAAAATAACACAGTTGATATCCAAAAATACTTTATTTTATTTTAGGGGAAAAGATATGAGGATACTTACTAAAACAACTAAGCCAGGATTTAACAGTTCATTTACAGAGCAATCTTCCCACTTCCCCACTCTTCCATTTTTCAGGTATTTAGCACTTATTTATAGAGGGCTCACTGTGATGTCAGTGTGCCATTACAGGCTGGAGATAAAACAGGAAACAAGACTTACAGGATCTCTGCTGTTTTGAGACATCTTAGGGGACAAGTAGACATTATACCAAATCTTACTAAACTGATTGCTCCTAAGGTATTAGTGGAAAAGCTAAACCACAGTGAGTGTTTTGGGGGCGTAGTATGGTAAAACTGGTAATACTGCAGGCAGGGAGACCAGAACATCTGAAAGCCATGAAATGAGGAAGAGCAACAGAGCAGAGTTGCTGGAGCACAAAGATCAGCAGGAAGAGAGAACTGATATAACACTGGATACCAGCAGGGTCTGGGATCCAGGGCCTCCTAGGCCTTGAGAAGGATTCTGGTCTTTATGACAAGAGTAATAATTCACTATTAAAGTGTTTTAAGGAGAAACAATTGCCTGGGCTTAGAATGAAGGATAAATCAGAGAAGTATAAGAATGAATGTAGGGAGATTGGTTAGGAGGCTATTGCAGACAGCCAGAGAGAGAAAGAAACAATGGCGGCTTAAGTTACGGTGCTAGCAAAGTATAAAGAAAGTGCGAGGATTTTGCACACACTCACCTCAAAATTCACAAGGTTTGGTGTGTGGATTATAGAGTGCGTGGAGAGGGAGAGATGGTAGTGAGATAATCCCCAGATTTCTAACTGAATCAGTGAGGAAGATAGTAGTGCCTTATGAGATGCTGAAGGAAATAGATTTAAAGAAGGAAAAGAAATAGTATTTTGGCTTCATCCTTTCCTATAATATGACATTGCTTTTTCTAAATAATTTCGAATATTTAAGAAAAAAGCTATCTTCTCTGAAATTGTTTGCTTCAATAGTTTCTAATTATTTATGAGCAATTTTTAGTTATTTCCAATTACTTCATTATGGACAGAATTTTGTACTCCTAAAATTTATTGAAGCCCTAACTCCCAATGTAACTATTGAAGATATGGCACTTAAAGAGGGTAATTAAGGTTAACTGAGATTATAAGGGTGGGACCGTTATCCAACAGGACTGGTATATTTTAAGAGAAAGAGATATCAGACACTTTCTTAGCTCAAGTGCACAGAAGAAAGACCATGAGAAGATGCAGAAAAAAGGCACCATCTGCAATCCAGAACAAGAGGCCTCTCCAAAAACAAAATTTTCAGGTCCCTTAACCTTGGACTTCTAGATTTCATAACTAGGAGAAAATAAATTTCTGTTGTTTCAGCTACCCAGTCTACGTTTTGTTATGGCAGCCCTAGCACACTATGATATACTACTACCCCCCTTTGTTTTTTTATCCTCATTTGAGGACATGCTCACTGATTTTTAGAGAGAGGAAGGGGAAGAGACAGAGAGAGAAACATTGATCGGCTGCCTCCTGCATGCATCCCAACCAGGGACTGAACTCACACCCAGGGCATGTGCTCAGACTGGGAATTGAACCCATGACCATGATGCCCAACCAACTGAGCCACACAGGCCAGGGCATACCTCCCTTAAAAAAGAATAAATCATCATTAGCACCCTAGCCATTCTTGTGTATTAATTAAATAACTAGTAAAGCACTTACTCTCCTAAGGTCTAATAAAAAAAATGAACCATACTACTTAGGTGAGATTAAGGTGAGATTTAAGCACTCAGTAGTAAAATTATGGCTGAAGACCTAGAAACAGACAAAAATATGATACACACATTGATTTTATAGTAAACTCTAGACAAGTTTAGTACATAAAGTCTGACATAAATATTTTAGCTATAATTAAGTTTTTGATTTTTCATTTTCAAATTGATTATAAGTAGTTATATTTCAAGTTATCTCAAAGATATCAGCATGAAGTTTATGAATTAATGTTAGTTTTTCCCACTGTGAGTAATAAATAGGACTGAAATTACCATCATGAACTTAAGTGCTTGAGGTTAAGAAGAAAGCTCATATATAAATATATGAAAACTTGGAACAGAAACTCTTTACCTCTTCCTGAAATTCGTCCTCAGTTTCTTCTACATTTCCCTCTATATGCAAATTCTTGGAGCTTTCCTCAGAAATTTTCATTTTTAGTGTGTTAATAGTTTCTTGGTGTTGCTTCAGAGACTCAAGAGCATTTCGTAATTGTTCTTGGGTGTCTATGTTCTTTGTCAGAGAAATAAGAAACCATTTCCATTAGAATAAAGTGAAAAAATGAAAATAATTTTGTAGTTTCTACTTGATCATAAATAATAAATTATGGCTCCTATAATGTTTTTAAAGAGGCTCTGAGTTTTCAACATTGAATCAGTCAAAAGCTTACCATGTACACAGTATCCTCAATGTCGCTTCTGAGTTGGTCTCTCTCAATTTGCAGGCTCTCTTGGAGCTGTCTGAAGGTGTCTCTTTCTAGGGTTAAGGTTCTTACTTCTTCTAAGGTTTGTTGAAGCTTCTCAGTAATCAGTGTTTTCTCACTTTCGACAGTTTGCAGACTAGAGTCTCTACTTGCTAATTGTTCCTTTAGCTCTTCTACTTCACTTAGCCTCTCTTGACTCTGCTGGAGTTCCTGGGTTCTGTGTTTAGAGAGATTTTCTATTTCCTGATTTATTCTTGCATTCTCTTCAAGGACCATGTTATACTTCTGTTCAAACTCAGTATGACAGTTTTTAAAATCTTGGAATTCTTGATCCATCCTTTTATAATTCAACTGGGTAGATGCTAGGTCATCTTTAGTTTTCTTTATTTCTTCAAGTAAATCTTGAATTCTACTCTCCTTATGAGTTAATTCAGAAAACAATTTATCCTTTTCTGATGTCATGAGA
This sequence comes from Tonatia bakeri, assembly GCA_004024845.1. Classification (NCBI taxonomy): domain Eukaryota; kingdom Metazoa; phylum Chordata; class Mammalia; order Chiroptera; family Phyllostomidae; genus Tonatia; species Tonatia bakeri. The sequence goes on from PVIA01001936.1 coordinate 163,521, forward strand.
TATAGCTCTTCAGATTTGTCATTTATCTATGGGAAAAAAAGGATACTTAGTTATGTTAACAATGCATGACCTAATGAAGTAGTTTCAGAAAGAATTTTTTCTGCAAAAGAGACACTGAAATGAAGATTTGACTGAGAAATGGCAAAATTTTAATTGTCACATCCCTTTAACAGTATATTGTCTGGTTTAATTTTACCATCAAAATAAGAGTTATATGCTTAAAAATGTTTTTTACCTCTTTCTGTAGCATTTCTACTTCTGAGGGTAAAGATGTCAATTCTGAGAGCAAGTTAACTTTTTTATGCAAGGCTTCATTTACTTCAACTTCTTTCTTCAGTTCTTTCTGGAGATCTGTAATCTTTCTTTCCAATTCCAAGTTACAGAGCAAATCTAGGAAATCATTGGTAAATTAAATAAAGAGTCTGCAGTTATTAGGTCAACTTAAACTATATAGTTAAATTTTTAATCAGATTATATAAATTTATTTTTAAAAGAACCAATGTTGATAGCTAATCTAATTATTAATAGGTAGTTTTAAAAAAATGTAAGTTATAAGAGTACATTATAATTTAACACTTGTAAACACTACAAAGTGATCATTCCCCTCAAGTCTATCCACCACCATAGATGTTAATAGTTCCTGATTCACCATTTTCTCCAGATCAGGTCCAATTTATCCGAGAAGTAATTTTTAACCCTTATGATTTGAAGCCCATGGAAACATTTATACATACTGATACAAATAATATATGAAAGTTAATATTAAGTTATTTAAAAATCAGAGAACAATGGATTTTTAATCATTGGAATATAATTGCAAAATCCTTTGGGTACATTTTTACAGAAAGTCAGATTTGCAAAAGGGTAGTATGAAATTACAAAATACCTTTTGGAACTTTGCCATCTATAAGGGAGGTGAGTCTTGTTATTTCATTATAAGAAGATTGTAATTCTTTCTCCAGATCAATTTGTATTTTCTTTTTTGCCTCCAACTGGCTTTGATGTAACTGATTATCATTTTGCATTTGTTTGCATATACTTTCAAGTTCTTTCTATCAAGAGAAATATTGCAAATTCACAAAAATATACTGATCATTACAAATGCTTTATTATAAATACTGCAAAAACCATTTACCATTTTCTCTTTCAACTCCAGATTTTCACTTCTAAGAAAGGCTGATTCTCTCTTTGCATCTAGGGCTACAGTTTCAGCATCGAGCAGAGTCTGTTTCTTTTGTTTTAGGTCTTCGGTGTCTTCCTAAACACATAAGAAAAGTTGTTAGTGAAATCTAACTTTCTCAGAGTTAGAAAACACACACACAGCTAGCATGCTAAAGTTCCCTATGCATTTTTATTTTAACTTATCCTCTCCAAAACATGTCAGGCAAATAGTTAATAATTAAAACTAAGGATATTTATTCATAAATATAAAAGAAAAACAATTCAATAGGGAAATAAAGAAAAAAATATATAAACAGGTAACCTGGTAAAGAGGAAATGCAAATGACCTATAAGCACATGAAAAAAAAATCAGAAGTCCTATTTGTAAAGAGAAGGGGCAGTTAACAAGACTTTAGCTTACCTAAATTCAACCATATGTCCTTGGCAAAATATTAATGCATAAATGAATGCATGCATGCATGAATGAATGAATGAATGAAATGAATAAAAAGTAAGAGATAAACAATTTTTAAAGAGAAGAATTCTGCTTGCTACTATCAATCCTATTCCAAGATTATATAAAAGCACCCTTCTTACCCATGGCCTCAGAACAGTGAGAATACTTTTAAAGAGTCATTTGCCATTATTAGAAGGAGCAAAAAAGTACTAACAGAAGGTAACAAAAGACTACTTTGAAAAACTCAAACAAAAACAAAAGAACAATAGAAACTAATATTTAAAAATTCAAGCTGGAAACTGTTACCTTTTAAAAAGGGATGTTAAAAACTAAAACTAAAATGATACTTTCTTGAAGTAATCAAGTGGATTGATAGCAAATAGAAAAAAAAATAAACAATTTCACCATGAAATTCAGTGTTACTTAATGCCAATCTAACTAAAGTCATCTAGAACAGTTTCTGAAAAATACTCAAACTGTTAAAAAGTTACTGAAATAATCATGAGAATGTGTTCCTATCAGTGAAATGAAATTAATGACATTTATGAAAACATGCTCAATTACATGTTTTATAGTTCTAGATACTTAACAACAACATAAATGCTCACCTGAGGATATTGACTATGCATTTCTGCCTGCATTTATATAAAAGAAATTAAAAAAATAAAAATTTTTTTAATTACTAATTTTGAATGGAAGCTCCTCACTAACTGGTTTACATTCATTTGAAGGATGACATCCTTAGCTCCCTATGAATGGGTCTTTATCAGTAAAAATGGTAATGTTCCTAATTTAGTATTACTGTCTGACAGGGTTATTGCCAAGATTGAATAAAATACTATACCTAAAAAAATTAAGACAATGCTCAGCACACTGTTGGCTCAATTAAGCATTTGCTATTATGATAATAATGATGGCATACTATAAACATTAATATGATCACACAACAAAATAATCCTGATTTTTACCGATGAGTATGACAAATCCACTTCCATACTTTCTGACTTCTGAGAGTTTATATATTCCTGTAGCTTCTTAATCTGCTCTTCCTTTTCTTTAAGCAGATCTACTTTTGAATTTAGTTCATTCTAAAAAAATTAAAAGTAAAACAATTTAATTGTATTTGATTTCTAAGAGATTAAAAAGAACTTATATTTAACAGTTTAAACTGCTAGACAGCAAAATTAAAGACGCTGATATTTAAAAAATATAATTCCTTTTATTTTCAGAAATCATGTTCAATTTCATATGATTTGTTTTATACTTCTAGTTCCTTATCAGTAGAAATACCAACATTAACGCTCACCTCAAGATCTTGATTATAAACTTCTGCATGCTTAACTAATTTCTTTAAGTTCGAAATTTCATGAATTAGTTGCATCTGTAAGAGCATGTGAACAGGCAACAGAGCAAACCAATAGTTAATAAAGCAAAAAAAAAAAAAAAAAAAAAAAAAAAAAAAAAAAAAAAAAAAAAAAAAAAAAAAAAAAAAAAAAAAAAAAAAAAAAAGTATTGAATTACTACTTCAGAATCACCCAACACAGTAAGAAGGGACTGAGAAATCAGTTATTTAAGCTACTATTAGCAGAACACCTCATTATTTAAAAGTATAAAACAAAGCAAAAAACCCCAAACCCAAATCAAACACCAAGCCCAATCGACCAAACAAAAAAAATATGAAAGTCCCATATGAAAATCCCAGGAAGCCAGCAAACAAGAGACTTTAGCATGACCCAAATGATAGATTTGTCATCTGTTAATAAAGCTACAATAACTTCAAAAGTAAATTAGTATGCACCACTTGGAGGAGATAAAGTAGTAATCAAACTTTAAAAAAAATACACTTCTAATAGACTTCTGTTTTGGGTAAGTACAAAAAATGTATATATCCTAAAATATTTTTTCTTCCCATAAATTATACTTGGCTTTACACTGGCATAGTTTTAATGCTTTTGCTTTATATTTTTCAACAGTCTAAAGTATAAATGCAAATTCCAATAGAATATAAGGGACTTACAAAAATAGCACCTTATTTAAATAAATATTATCATTATTTCATGTAACCAATAATAATTAAGAAAATATTTTAAATTCTTTTTTTCCTACTTAAGTCAAAAATTCCTACTTAAGTCAAAGAAAATATTTTAAATTCTTTTTTTCCTACTTAAGTTCAGACTGGTCCTATTTCAAGTGCTCAAGTGCCATATGTAATCAGTAGCTACCCTCTTGTTCAGTAAAATTTTAGACATTTGTACTGGTTATAATTTAAATTTGCTCTTTTACTTTTGCTTCTGTTTCTAACTTTTGAAAGAAAAGTTTCTAACTTTTGCAAGAAAATCACATCTACTGATAAGAAACTAAATAATCAATCTTAATTTTTAAAAGCATTCAGAAACAAAAATTCTCCCACTTTTATTTGAAATGGCACTTTAAGTATTGGAAACAGGAAAGGATTAAGTGATTTTTGTAATGATCTGAATGTCACTGGTAAATGATATGTTGTTTTATGATGCTGAGCATGAAGAGAAAATGTACAATATGATAAAAAGTTAATCCATTGCTACATAGAAAACAGTGCAGATTTTAACTACATATATAATTTGCTGCAAGTAAAATGAAATTTAACTTCTTAAGACAAAAACCTCCAAGCTGTGAAAATTAGATTAAATAGATGAAGTTAAAATAGGTAGAGGATTGAAATTTCTCTTGTTCTCAACACAATGATCCTTGTCCTGGTTTATTTTTCCTGTTAACATATAGGATATTTACTGTTTAAATATCCTATATTACATTATTCCTACTTGAAAATTATCCATAACTTTGGTGATTTTTCATGAAACCCTTAGGCAAACCAGGGTACGTATCCTAAGGCCATAATTTGACTGTCACTCCTTTTTTGGTTAAACTTTCCCCCAAAACACACATTCTGGAACATATTTTACTGTATACACATAACATTATTATGCATAGACTTGTGGTTTTGGTATAACATGGGATAGATAATGTAAAATGGACTTTGACTAGAGTAAGTTTTTATTACTTAATCTTTTAGCTTACTTTACAGAGTTGAGAATTTCAGTTTGTGTTCAAGTAAAACTAAAGAGAATAGTATTATTTTCCCCCTTGATAGTGGTTAAAAGAGAAAAAAATCAAGATGTGAATTTTAAGTCATAGATTCTCTGTTATTTTGTGATCCTTTTGTGTGTGATTCAATTCAGTGAGCTTCAGTTTTTATTATTAATTGCATGTATAAATGGTATATGAAGAAATTAGAGAAATTATTGCTACATGTAAGTCCAAAGTTAATTTTATGTCATATTATTTATAACAAAAAATATATACAAAATTAGATGAAAATCTGGAGTTAGAAAGGACTTCAGCAAGCCCCTGAACTATCCTTAAGGATGGAGATATACATGAAGTAAGCCCTGTGAGGTTCAACGACTTGTTCAAGACCATGCCAATAATATACACAAGGTCTGAATCTGTGAGCTAGTCAGTAGCAAAACTGGGGCTTAAATCCAGGTATTTTGGCGCTTAACCATGACACTAGACCATCTCCTCTCAATGAAACAGGTTTTATTGACTGAAGTCTAGTATTCTTTTCATTACATTTTACATTTTGTTAATACACAAATTTTAAAACAAGTTAATTGAAACTCTGGAGAACTTATCGACTCTTACCTCCCTGGATAAAATGCCTGTGAAATGTAGGAGTAACTTTAATTTGTAGGTAGAATAGAATAATAGTTTTGGCACAGAAGGCTTTTCTTCCCTTTAAAAAGGTAAAGAGGGTGAGAAACTAAACAGTGATGTTGAGGAAAAATAACTGTGTCCCTTTGGGATTATCTATACAGAAACTGGAGAAGTACCTGCAAATGAACTCATATTTTAATGAACTATACCAAAACACTGACTCTTATCTTTTTAGGGGATTCATAGATCACTTCACAAGTATAGTACCAGCTATAGATTCTTGTTCCAAAGAAATAAATTCACATTCAAAAATTCTGCAAAAGAATTCCTAGTGTCTGTGAACTGAAAGTAAGGACTCTCTGCATTATGAAATTTCTTGAATCTTTAGGACAATTTAAGTACCCAAAGTTTCATGGTTTTTGAGTTACATAGATTCTCTTAACATGAACCTAATATTATACATTAAGAAAATGTAAATGATGTTTCATTTCTAAAAATTCTATTAAAACTATTTAGTATTAGTTATACTAATTTTTATAACTCTCTTATATGAAAAAAGAAATGTAGAAAATTAGCTTCCCCAGCTACTCTAATAATGTTCTAACTATTGATTTAGTAATATACTTTCTGAAGAAAACAAATTCCATTAATATGTAGTATACATACATAAAACATTCAGCTGGGTATTAAAATTTCTTCAATGCAAATCCATTAATAAGATTTGCTAAACTTTCACAAAGATGTTTTGAATTCCTTCTTCTTGTTGTAAATAAGCACAAGTGATACAAATATGATTTAATTATTTAAAAAACAAAATAAATGAATTATCTTTAAAATTCTCTAAATTGTGTGTACATGTGGAAAATGGCTGGGTCCTCAAGCTCAACTTTACAAATAAATCTTTAAGAGAATGATACTTCTTTAAAAAACGTTGTTTTAGTTTAGTTTCATGTTTCCGCATCCTTACCTCTTGATCTTTTTCTGCTTTTCTTTCAAGAACCTCAAATTCATCCAAATCATTCTTTTCTTTTAATTTCAATTCCATTTCTTCATTTTCTTTTCTTAGTCTTTCATAGTCTAATACTAGATTATCATATTCAGCACGAAGTGAATTCAACTCACTTTCTAAGTTTTCCTATTATAAACGAAACCAGATTTTCAGGTTGGAAATAATTCAGATTATATGTTTGTTTCCTTAACTAAAATTGAATTAGTCAATAATTTAACCTTGAATCATTTGGTAGTTTAGGCTATTCTCCTTTTCAATATCATCCTAATAGTTTAGCTTCATCCACAGTAAAATAAAGGGTTTGCATTTTCGTAAACTAGCTAACTTAAAATTAGAAGACTATTTTGAAAGGGGAAGAACTGAAGAAAAAAAAAAAAAAAAGATCTTGTAAACAAATGCTTTGCCTGTGCCTGACTGGAAAAGTTTGGTCAGGAGTAGGAGGTAGGGTGCAGAATGGGAAGTCCATTTTGCCACAGATCCTTAAGGATCTTTAGGAATAATGCTGATGATTTACTTCTCCACATGTCTGATTCCTGTGTTGTTTTTCAGGCGGTTCTGAATTTAGGAAGTGAAATGGAAGTATTATTTATCGATTTCTAAAACTCTAATGGTTACTAGGTTTTATCACACTCAACAGAGAAAACAAAAACTAATACCACCAAGGATTTTACAAAAACAACAAATTTTTAAAGTATACTTTAAGGACACAAAAGCACTTTACCAATAATACTTAACTAATTATAATAACTAATTATGACTAAATTATAATAGTTAGCTCATAATAATTCCCAAGAATGGCTGCAATTTTATTCTAAAATTAAAATGAAACTTTTTAAAATAAATACACACACAGTATTATAAATATATCTTTGAACATTAGCAGCCTTGAAAGCTAACATGGAATCTAAATTTACAAATAAGGTGAATACCTTAGGAGTCTTTATTTCTAAAGTTGTGATAAGGCCATATATTACATTTACTTTTATTTTTCATTATTATTTGGCAATATTACCAAATGTATGCTATACCTGAGAATTTTGATGCTTTTAACATCCGTTCTTTTCCACCCTCAGGGTATTTTCCACGGCAAAACAGAAAAAATAAATCATAGTTACCAAGATCTGCTGGTAATCAACAGACCAAAGTTTACCTACTACCATATACATGTTTGATAGCTTTTAGCTTCCCTCGGGGTGGCCATTATCAACTGGGAGTCTAACAAGTGGGGAAGCCTTAATTAGAACCACAATAGATACTGAAATTAAGTCAGAGCTATGAAAACAGTAAACACCAGTAACAAATCAATTTTAAAAAGAGTAAAAGGATGATGTCCAGTAAAATACATTTAAGTTACCTGATTTAGCAGCTTTGTTGCTGGATTCCACTCTATGTCAGTTACTATATCCAGGGTGTTACTGAAAACATCAGCCTCTGAGCAGATGGCTATAATTAGGGGGAAAAGAAATTTATCCATAAATATGTCAGTAAGTTTCCAAAAACTCAAAATATAAGATTATTTTTAAAATTCTAATCAGGCTCTGGCTGGGTAACCCAGTTGGGTGGAGTATCGTCCCAATATGCCAAGGTTGTGGGTTAGATCCCCAGGCAGGGCATGTATAAAAACCAACCAATAAACATATGAATAAGTAGAACAACAAATTCATGTTTCTCTCTTTCCTTTCTTCTAAAGTCAATAAATAAACATTTTTAAAAATTCTGATCAAAAGTAATGCACTCAAATTAGTTGTATGTGTTCACAGTATGACTGCCAAAATATACTAACAGATGAGATAATTTGTATTATTTTGTGAATTAAGATAATTTATTAGTGATAATTAAGTCATCCTTAATATAATATAGGTAAAAAGAAATTCTGTATTTGAGATTTGATCACTATAAGTATTAACAGTTTTTAAAATGCTGCTTAAAATACTTAAAATGTTAGACACAATTTTGAAAGTTTCTTGTGTCAATTCCACCTTTTCAAGATTAGCAAAGTTTAAGGTAAATGTTATGTGAACACTAATTTAATTGGATAATAACTAGAACAGAAAAAAAAAACAATAAAAATATATGTCTTATATGCTTTAATGACAGTGAATCATTCTTAAGGTATCTGGAAAAAGAAGGCTTAAATGTTCACTTTCTTATTTACTTTATCATTTCCATTGTAATCACATCTAAATTACATACATTTTATTTATTTTTTATTTTTTTAAACTTTATTTTATTGTTGACACTATTACAGGAGTCTCCATTTATCCACCTTTGGCCCCCCCCCGCCGCCCCCCACTATTACCACTGTTGTCTGTGTCTATGGGCTAGGCCTGTATGTTCTTGGGCTAATCCTGTCACCTTCTTTTATCAGTTCCCCCTTCTGCCCTGCTCCCTGACAGCTGTCAGTCTGTTCCTTGTGTCCATGCCTCTGTTTCTATTTTGTTTGTATATTTGTTTGTGTATTGTCTATTTTGTCTGTCAGTGTATTTTGTTCATTAGATGCCACATATAAATGAGATCATATGGCATAAAATACATACACTTTATTTAAATGTGTTTGCACATTTATTGAGTTATATAAGTAAAGTCTCCCATTGTAGGGAACTTTTACAATAAAAAAAGAGAAGAAACTCATGAACATGGACAATGGTGTGGTGATTGCTGGGGGCAGGGCAGTTTGAGGGGAGGTGGAGGAGGGTATAAGATGGGGGATAAATGGTGATGGACGGTGACTTGACTTGGGCTGGTGAACACACAATACAGTATAGAGATGGTGTGTTGTAGAACTGTGCACCTAAAACCTGTATAATTTTGTTAACCAGTGTCACCCCAATAAAATCAATAAAAAGGAAATAAAATAAGAACACTCACACTCATCAATTTCTCCTCCTAAAGTTACAGAAGTCTTAAGGCTTTTTTGTGTATTTGTTGGCATATTAAATTCATTTATATAGTTTGAGTCCTTTATTTTGTTAATTTTGCCAGGGCACCAAGTGACTCTTCGTTTTATTTTAGCCTACAGAAGAAAAAAAATCAAAATTACCTCACCCAGATAATAACAAGGGAACTAGTTTCCATTTTTAAACACAATTGACTTGGTAGAATTGCTATTATTTTCAAATCAGTGTTTAAGCCCATAGTAAATTTGATGAAATGATTTAAATTTTATTTTTTAATTTGAATCTTTACTTATAAGCTTCTCTGGGACTTAACTGAAAAATTGGCTCCCTCGCAACCCTTAAAATAAGCACTCTGGTATTGCGTAGGACAGACAGTGCAGCAGTCTCCACCAGAGCCGCCAAAGCATGTCTGGGAACCCAGCTCGAACTGGGAAGGAACAGACAGGTAGCTGGCCTGAATCTTCTTCAGCTGTGAAGTCTTTCACAGGGCCCTTCACAACGCCAATTCCCTTCCAGTTCCGGTAAAGCTGATGCCGCCACTAGTGCTCCTGGCCGCGTGCGTTCCTTTCTCCCTTGGGACCTTGCTCCCTCAACAATCTGTTCACATGTCATTTTCACTAGGCTCCTTTCTCTCAGCTTTACAAATGCTCAAACCTGTTTGTTTTTGAGTAAAGAAAAACAAACCACACCAAACCAAAACAAAACCTCTCGACTCCTCTTTAGCTACCATTCTCTTTCAGTAGAAACACTGCCTTCTCCCTCATCCCTCAGAGACATCTCTGTCTCCTGGTTTTTATCCCGCTCAGCTAGCTGCCCTCATCACTCACTCTGATTTGCTGGGTTCTCTTCCTCTGCCCATCTCCTGTTTGTGTTTTTTCATACTTCGTGGCTACCATTTTCCTCTTGTCCCTTTATTAGTTACAAGCATTGTCTCATCATATATGATCCTCTCAGTCGTCTCTTAACACATCCATTTTATGGAGAAGATGGGGAGTCTAAAAAGTGTGGAGACCTCATGGACAACCTCACACCCAGTTAGTGGCTGAGCCCATATCTGTAACTTCAGAGCCTATCCACTGACCACTCCACTGCATTGCCTCTCGACCTTCTGTGTACTACAGATATTTGTATAATGCAGGTATACATCTGTATAATTGCACGCTTTCATGCTCCTACCATGTAATACCTTTTTGCTTGAAATGGCCAGCCCTTTCCACAACCTGCTCTGAAAAAGCCCTGCCATATAAGTCCTCGACTCCAGTGACCTTCAACTCAACTCCAGTCACCCCTGTACTCACTCCTGGACCTTGTCATTATCTGAAAGTCATAAAGCTAGACTTTCTGCTCTATCTACAGTTCCCATTCTTCCACCTCCCTGTTTCAGTCTATCTCATTTTAGCTATTTAGATTAAGAGGGACCTCTATTCCCTTGATTCACTACTTTCCTCTTGCCGGCTTCCTCTTGGTTCTCATCCCATCATCTTCGATTCCATAGATGATCACTTCAATCAAGTTTTTGCGTCAACGGCCTCAAATTATATGGCCATTCTGTTCCATACACCTATCTCAAAGCAGTGTACACTCAAATGAATTACACTACCTCCTGAGCCTTTATCAGTCTCCTGAACACTGTCAGAACTACAGAGCCAAAAGACTGGCTGCCAACATCACCTGGGTCCTTAATGCTGCTGGTCAGACTTTCTGTACGTAGGCTTTCTTTTCCATTCCTTACGAAGGCTAAACTATTTCAAATACTTAGCATGTCTGCAAATCTTCTGCCACCATAGCGGAAAAAATAAGCCTCCGATTTCACAAAGAAAATATAAGCCCAAATTTATGAAAGCACTACTTGTACTGATGCCTATCCTTTTCTGTGCTTGTTGTAATGAACAAGTGTTCCTCCCTTTTTCTAAGGCCAGACCCTCCTGCTGTATTTAAGATCCCATCCCTTTGGGACATCTCAACCCACTGCAAAGTGGCTTTCACTCTCAACACATAACACAAATTGCCTTTTCAAATCAACTTCTTGTTTCTAAAACCAAAAAATTTTTGTCTCTATATATCTTATTTAACTTCTCGGCAGAATGTGACACACTGCTTCTCTGAAATAGTCTCTTCCTCTCGTTACCACATGCATCCAGTTTCCTTAACTCTAGAGCTGACCTGGCTGCTTTATGGATTCTTCTTTTCTGCCTTTACCTACAAAGTTGTTTCTTGAAGTTTTGTCTTTGGCCATCTGTTCTTTGCATTCTCAATATGCTCCCAAAGCAAGCTCATCCATTCCCAAGACTTTAATTTGGATCTGCAGTAGCTAATGCCCAAATGAGTATCTCCATCTCAGATACTTCACCTTACTTTAGCACATTTTTATTTTCAACTGTCTGACACCTTAACCTGGAGATGTCCCAAGTCAAACACTGAGCAGTTCCACTGCTCTTCATTCAGTGTTCCTTAACTCAATGAATACTAAAGGCCTGTGCGTCATTCTGGAAACTGCCTTATCCCTCCCCCTGCCTCCCATATCAACACTCACAAAGTCCTGTTGAATCTACCTCCCAATAACTCTTCAATCTATCCAATATTTTCCATTCCCAGGGCCACCATCCTTGTGGAGGCCCAATCAACGTGATGTGCACAGCAGCTACACCTTTCTAAAATGCAGTTCCGATCATGTTACCTACAAGGCTTTTTCCTGTCCATAGCATAACACAACGTTCAAAACCTTCAATGTCGTTTAAAATGCCCCTGCCACCGGAACACTTTAAGTCCAAGAAATATATTTTTTCCCACAAATTCTGTACACATTAGATGTCTTCCTGAACCGCTCATCCTTATACCTTCCACTGGGCTACTTCCTACTCATCACTGAGTCAACACGTAGTTCTTCCGTGTCTTCTGTTACACCTAGCATGGTGATTTGAACATAACGTCTATGAATAATAATCTTAATAGCACAAATTTATTGAGGATTTGCTCTGTGGAATATTAAGTACATTCTATATGACTTCCTACATCAGTCCTAGGAGGTGGGGATCAAGCTGCCTCACAGATTAGGAAACTGCAACAAAGTACATTTAAGAAATTGCTCAAGGTCAGGAGTTAGGAACTGACAGAGCAGGGATTCAAATACAGGCAGTCCAGCTCCAGAGGCTGTTCTTAGCCATGACACTTACCCAAAACATCTATTGGATAACAAATATATAGCAGACTTTTGATCAAATATGTTGACTTATATTCTAGATCAATTTTCCTGAGGTTAGTATTTGCCTAAATAGAAAATATGCCCACATACTCTAGACATCTGTGGTTCCCAATCACCTAATCAATTTCATTAGAATATCTTAAGAAGCAAATTTCAAATAGATTCCTTGACTGTATTCCCAAATTCTTGAATTTGGGTGTCTACATGTGGGCATCAGGAGTTCGTATTTTCAATGAATCTCTTAGATATTGTTGATGTACAGGCAAATACACAAAAAGTTCTGGGGTTTCTTGAATACACCGTATTAAGGATAAGAAATACATAACTATCGAAGAAACATATAGGAATGCTAGTTCTATTTTCTATATACCAAGTGTAAGCTGTCTACTTTAAAAGTATTTTACAGTATTTTACCTTTAATTCCTGTCGTGATGTGAGGGAAGAAGAGGTCACCAGCATCCGTGTTAAGTTTTGAATTTTCTCAATCTGCACTTTTTGGAGCAAATCCTTTTCTTCCAAAAGTTGGGCTAATTGGTCTTTTTCCATTGCCTGGGCCCGAGTCTCTAAAGAAACCTATAGAATGTAATATTTGGTTATGTTAATAATAAATATAGGTAGGTTTTTAAAACCTTGAAAGTAGCTTAAAATAGAATATAAATTTTGGGGGAACCATGAAAATTTTAATGTTACTGAAATAAAACACCCTATCTACAGAACACCAATATGCAGTTATTATAATTTCTGAATTTTATCATAAAGTAAAATATACAGTTCTTCTCATGTGCATACTCTATATGCCATGTATAAGATTATAAAAATGCTGTCAGAGCAATTCTATTAATTGCCTTAAAATATATAAATAACAGGCAGAGAAGTCAGAAAAGCAGGGACCTAAATGCTTATAGCAAAGGAAGAAATGTTCTTATAAGTCTATCATATGGTGTTTAAGTTCATTTTTAAAAAGATCACTAGGGGATCATAATGATTAAAACAAAGAAATTGCAATGATAAGTGATTATGCTATTTTATTAGATTCCTCTTGCAAGGTTAGAAGAGGAATTCAAGATAACATGGAACCATAGAAAGTAGTTTTAAATAACCATACATGATCTCTTTTTAACCTATTTCCCTATATTGTGACACTTTTGAAAAAGTATCTCTACTTGGCCTATTTCAAAACCTCAAATTTTGCCCTTTGGAAATGAAAAATGAAATCTGGAATAATTCCAAGAAACTGAATCTTTCAGTTTATAGTACATTAAACTAAAATTTTTGAATTGATTTCTTCTTAGTTGAAAACTGTTTTAAAGTTAGGTTGCGTAACTCAGATATGATGATGTAAGAGCTTCTGAGCATTTAGGCAGATCTCAATTCTGTTTCTCTCCCACTCTTTACTGAAATACATGGTTCACACATACCTCCTCTAACTGTTTTTTAAGGTCCATTATTTCTTTCCTGTATCTCTTCAGGAGAGCTTCATCACTCGATACCTCATTAACATAAGGAGTATTCTTCATATATTTAGCAGTACTGGCAAACTGGGAAAAATACAAAAGTGTTAAGTGCTTGACACTAAAAAAACTATTTTAGTCAATAATATTTAGGTTATTTGTAATTAAGTTCTCCAGAGAAAAATCAATGTTCTTTCCAGATGGCTTAATACCTTTGAACACAAATGTCTGTAACTTACCCTGGCTGCTAGTCTTCAGGAGTCAAAGAAATATCTGAAAGAGAGGTGCTAACAGAAAACCTACAAGCACTAGAATTCCATCTGACCCTCAAGGTCCAGTGCAAATACTCCCTCTACCTAAAGCTTTGCTTCCAGTCAAAAGCATCTGTCCCTCCTTTGAACTCTATCCGACTTATTAGCCACATAACTATTAATCTATGGCAATCATCTTGAAAGACAGTCTAATCTTCCCTATAAGACTATAAGCTCTATGAAGCCAGGGACTCTATTTTCTATGTTTTTCTGGCAGGACCTTGATCCAGTGCTCAGCAGCTGTTTAAAGCAATGTTTCTTAGAGTATGAGTATCCGAAGTAGCTTTAAGTGGGAAAGTGAAGGTGACCATTACATAACACCAACTCCTTCACTGAGAAAGCTGTTTTATTGACATTTTTCATTTTTCCTTAAAAATGAACAAACAAAAAACAATAACAAGAAAACAGAAAATATAGGATTTAAGCTCAGAGTCAGGGTAAGAAACAATTAGCTAGCAGGAATTTAAGAACTATTGTTACAAAAACACACTTTTTAGAGTCACCTTTCACTTGCAAGTGATACTAATTTTCATTCATAGGACTAATATAAAGCTTCTTTCTATAATAAATTATATAAAAAAGTAACTTAAAGAAAAACATCATGTCAGTTTCAATAAAAGTGTTGGATGTGGCAAAAATTGTGGAGGTAAGGTATGAATGATTGAAGTTTGGGAAAAACTTTAAAATGCTATTTAGTAGACAACACATTAATTTATGTCAATTAAAAAAACTACAGTTAATCTTAGTAGGTACGTTTTTAAGCCTAGTAAGTGCCCAGGTCTCAGGAATGTTCTAGTATGCCCATACTCTTTATTCAGGACCAAATGTTACCTCCTCAATGTAGCCTTGCCAGTTTTATCCTTCATCCCCCACGCCTCGAATGAATTGCTCTTTTAACTGTGTACCGAGAGGTGTTTACAGATAATGGCTTATTCTTGCAGTGTTGAGCTAGTCATTTGTGTCTGAATACTCTGTAGCATCTTCTTTTTCAAGATGATTTCCTTCCCATATAAAGTTGAAAAAACAAAAACAAAAAAAACTTACCTGGAGAGTACTAAGAGTTTCATCAAAAGACACTGGAGTAATTGTGCAGATAATACGCGTTTTGGCATTTCCTCCCAAGGAGTTCTGGAGAATTCGTGTTAATTTGCTATCTCGATAATTTATGAAACCACTTAGTGAAAAATGAGTTTGGGAAGAAAAAGGAAAAGAATTTTTATATAACAAAACTGGTTTATTAATGCAGAACCTTACATTAGCTACAGTTTTAAAAATAAATTCTTTACAGGTTAAAGAAGGCAGATAAAATTACTAACAAAAAAAATTTAACATAAGAAAGTAAATTTAGTTGGTCACACAGTCATATGTATAAGTCATGCATGCTCACAGAATTACAAAAGCTTTTGAATACATGGAAGAAATCAGTATTTTTGTCACTGAACTGTTACAATTTTCAGACTAATGAAGAACGTGGGCATTAATAGGTAAATGTACAATGGGATAAATCGCTTACCCAACTTGTCCGTCACTCAGTTTCTTGATCACTTGTCCCAAAATAAATAAACTTCGATTTATATTACATCCTTCCTTAAGTCGCATACCTGTATTAAACAAATATGAAAACTAAAATGGATCTCCTAAAATTGATGAACTTATTTACCAGTAAGTTATAAAAGAAATTAGAATTTAAAAGGTCAGATGCTAAAGTCTATGCTTTGGCATAGAATGGTAGAAGGAGCTCTCTCTATTCCTCCCCTATTAAGTGAGTCAGCAAAGTTGTCTCCTGAGAGATATAGCAAAAAGAAAAAGATGACTAAGAATCAGAGGGAGGAAAAGCCCATTTCCTAAAAGAGCGTCTCTAACTCAATTCAAATTTATTTTTTCCAAACCTCCAAATACAATTATAGACTTACAATCAAATCAGTTCCTACAGGCTCATAACTAAAAAAAGTTTTAATTTTAAAATTGTTAATAAGCTCAAATGCTCATTTTAAAAAAGTACGCAATGAAAAGTTCTCTGACTTTTATGCTTCATTTCACATATTCCTGTTCCTATACCAGGAAACCACTTTTATGAGTTTATTCTTCTAGAGATTTTTAGAAATGCAAGTCGATATATATTGATTTCTTCCCTTTCCTTTTTATACAAATAATAGCACACTAAATATATGATTTTTGCACTTTACTTTTTTTTTTAACTTGGCAACATATCATATCAGTAATCATTGATCTTTTTCATTGCCTAGAATTCCATTGTATGAATGTATCAGAACTGATATACCTAGCACCCTGTTGAGGACATGTAAGTTTCCAATCTACCACATATCACAGGTGTATTATTCAGCTATGGCTGTAATATTGTTACTTAATAAACCAGCTTAAAACAATAAACATTTATTTCTTGTCCCCAGGTCTGAGGATTCACTGGTTTGGCAGATGGAGGCCACCCTCAGCTGCGTGTCTCTATGTCAGGCTGCAGGAAATTACCACAGAGAGGCCTGACATCTTTATGACTTTGAATCTTCCCATCTAAATATGGTCTTCCATTTGTTTAAGTATTTGGTTATGTCCTTCAGGTCTGTTTTAAGTTTTGTTTTCTTTTTTGATCCTCACCTGAGGATTTGCTTATTGATTTTAGAGAGAGGAAGGGAGAATGAGATAGGGAGACCCACTGATGTGAGAGAGTAACCTAGACTGCTTGCCTCCTGTACATGCCCTGACCAGGGATTGAATCCACGACCTAGTAATGTGCCCTTACTAGGAATTGAACATGCAACCTTTTTGGTGGATGGAATGATGCTCCAATCAACTGAGCCACCCAGCAACGGCTAAAGTGTAGAAGATTGTTCTGCGTAGTGTGGGCCCAGCTCCCACTCGGAGATGCACAGGACCCATGTCCACAGATAGGTTCTCCCGTGGGGAATCAGGCCTGCAATGGGTCTAGGCTGCTTTGAGTCTTGCTTTTTGCTAAAAACTCCCTCACCCTGAATTGAGGACATTCACTGCAAAGTAACTTCCTAAAACCCATGCTAAATCTTCCAAGGATGAGTGTAACCAGTTCAACCACTTTTCCCTTTTCATTTGCAAACATCCCTCTTCTGTGATGTGATCAGCAGCATCATCTCCTTTGTTTTCTGTAAAAGGCAACCACCTAAAGTGAACCTGTGCATAGTAAATGAGGACCTTCTTGTAATGTGCTGGGAGATAGAAATAAAGGCCTGTCATGGCGGAGGGCACTGCTTTTGTCCCCTTGAGAGAAAAGTCATGCTGTCCCTTTTCCTCCACCAGACTTGGTAGTCTGTGTGAATGTCTCATTTCATCCAAAATGACGTGGACACTGTGAGCTGATGTCTGCATCACTCAAGTTTTCTTTATTTTGGTCTTGTGAAACTTTTTAGTTTCTTCCTAAGTATTATATCATTTAAGTCAGTGTTGTAAACAAGGTCTTTTTGTATACTTAATATTCTAACTGGTTGTATTATGAGAGTTATTAATGTCAGCATATTAATTTCTTACCCCACTATCTTTCTGAATTCCCTTACTGATTATGAAAATTTAGTTTTCATGGTACTCTCATGAGCTTTCCAGGTAGATAATCCTATCAACTGCATAGCTTTAGTTTTTAAATTGATGCTATAGTAGTCTGAAGTAATAGATATAGAAGATGACTTTTACATTAAAGACCTTTATTCTGTAAAAGAACAGGAAACCATTCAGACCAACATACTGCATGAGTTTTCATTACCTTCGGCACCTGTTTGAGCAGCTCTTTCACTGCCGGCAAGATCAACCAAATTCTGAAAGGTAGATGAAAATAAACCTTTAGAAATGGCAACTTGAAATGATAAAATCCAAATGGTTGAAAGACCATTTTAATGCATGGTCTATCTAAACACTACTCTATACTCCTGTCTCTCACTCCACTGTTTAAGCCTCCCCTTTTCTGAGTCAAACTGATCTCCATACCTCTAGTTCCTTTCCTACAATGTGTCTTCCACAATGCTGCCAGAAGAGGTTCTCTATTTCCTACACACAATTCAAAGCCTTACCATGGTGAACATGATTCTTTATAATCTGGCACTTGTGTTGCTCCAGCCTTAAATCTGCTCATCATTTACTCTTAACTACACACTATGCTGAACTGTACTCTGCATGCCCTCGTGCTTTGGCACTTGGAAGTGCTATCTTTTGCCACTCACTTTTAGTTTGAATATTCTAGTATGCACCTACTCTTTATTCAGGACCAAATGTTACCTCCTCAATGTAGCCCTGCCAATTTTATCCTTCATCCCCCACACCTTGAAAGAATTGCTCTCTTAACTGTACCGAGAGGTGTTTATAGATAATGGCTTATTCTTACAGTGTTGAGCTAGTCATTTCTGTCTGAATACTCTGTAGCATCTTTGAAAGCACTGGCCTCTTCCATTTCTCAAATGCTGTTGAAAAAATGTGACTGCCTGTCATGCTGCAGGCAGTATGTTAGGTACTAGGGATACAGTAGTGAACTGGACAAATCAGGTCCCTGATCTCACAGAGCTTATACTCCACATGGGGTCAGATGCGGAGAGGAGGAAGGTGGTGAGAAGAGAGAAAAAGACAAACAGATAATCATAGTGTAATGCAGGTAATTTAAAGAGAGTACAGGAAGAGAAAATGAGGAAGAGACAGAGGAGGTTCCTTGGACTGGGTGTTTGGGGAAGGTCTTCCATTAAACTAGGATAAGAAATAACAGAGAATAGGGAGCCAGCCATGCAAAGGCCAAGGGAACCACACTCCAGAATAAAAAATAGTACTCTCAGTCACAAAACAATAATGAGCTTAGTGCATCCAAAACACAGAAGGGCAGCATGGCAGAGTGAAGTAGAGACAGGACAAGATAGGGTAAGCAAAGGTAAGAACTGCAATGGGAAACCATGACGGCTTTATGCAAGAGTGATGTGCGTGGGTTTAACTTTCTGAAGGATCAACTGTGAGCCCTAGGTGGAGAAAGGATTGGGGAGGGGCAAGGGTAGTAGCAGGGAGCCCAGTCAGAAGGCTGGTGCAGGAATCTGAATGTAAGACGATGGTGGCTTGTGCTAGGCTGGTAGCACTGGAGACGGTAAATAGTGGAGGGATGTCTTCTTTATTCTTTCAATCTCAAGAACCCAGTACCGTGCTCACAACATGGTAAAGGCTCAGTAAATATTCTTAATGCATTTAAAGTCAGAGATTTAAAATATTTCTTCCTGTGGAGCCTTGCAGGAACAGCAGGTAGTTCTGTACCCTTACCTTACAGTTCTATCTCAGATTCTTCTTTCTCCCCTAAAATAATCAGAGAAGTCTCATCTTCCTTCTAGAGTATCTACCACAGTTGACCTAGATACATAATAACAGGGCAAAGCGGTGATGGAGGCAGCATGAGTTAAGGTATAAAGACGGGAACAAGCATTGATGTTCAAAGACACTAAGAAACCCAAGCAATGAGAGGAGCTCATGTGGAGTAGAAGGAAGTGAAGTTAGACGGGTTAAGAGTGGCCAGATCTTGTCTAAGGAAGCGACGCAACAAAAGCAGTGTTTAATAACATTCGAAATCTGCACAGCAGACTGAAGAGAGGAAGACTGGAGTCACGGAGGCCAGGTCCAGGAGAATGATGTAGTGGAGAATTACACTACAGGAAAATTCAGGAGAGATTAGAACCTAAGTGAGTACGACACTCACGAAAATGTTGAAAGATGGAATCAATAAGAAAAGGTAATAACTGGACAAAGGGGAAAGCAGAAAAAATCAAAATGACTTGGATTTCCAGCCTAGGTGATCAGGATAATGCAGGTACTACTGGAAAAAAAGAATACTTGTTATAATAGGAAACAATTAATTAGGTTTTAGACACACTGAAGTTTGAGACAACAGTGGGACATACAATTATAATTATCTTTAAGACATGTATTAGAACTCAGAGACTCTATACAAAATACACATAGCACAGGAATGACAGCAATGCCTGAGGGCAAGCACGGGAAGTAAGGCCACAGAGCAGCCTGTATTTTTGTTAGAAAGGCCACAAAAGGGAACAGAGAAGAAGCACAGCTAAGAGAACCTGGATACCATCACAGAAAGGCCAGGAGACAGTCAAAGGCCACTTACAAAGAGCCAGAAAATGACTCTTGGGGGAAGACTTTTTTCGAAGAAGATACTTCAGAGTAAGTAAGAGGGCTGGAAGGTTGCTGGACCAGATGGCATCTATGGTCCCTAGATGACAGAGCATCAAACAATATGAGAAAAGTCACCAAACAGATCACTGAATACACCTAGAATATCAAAGCTAAATTATGAAGAGAAAAGTTGGAATTGTACTGAAATATCCCAAGACAGGTTTGGAAAAGAGAACAGCAAGTTAGGTTTTGTGTTTTTTTGCTGTTGTTAAATTAAAGCAAGATTAATCTACTAAAATAAATTTTGTTCTTATACAGTAAAGCGAGGCAAACTAGAATTAGATATTTAATTAAGACTAATTTTTCAAAATCTAAAAATGAACAAATATATTATAGACTTATTACATTTTCCCCTGAAGTTTTCAAATCAAATAGAGTAATCTAGAAATCATATCCCACACCAAGCTAAAAATCTAGGCCCTGAAGACAGAATAAAGTGAAAATGATAAGGAATAGGAAGGAAACATGACAAGAGACAGAAATGATACAGTGGAGCAATGTTAGGTTTATTTATGTGAAAAAAACGAATGTGTGCATAATGCTTGTAGTCACTTATTCAACAGGTACTGAACGTAAGCCATGCACAATGTGTTGCTGCTACAAGATGAATAATATATCACTTTCCCCTTCAAGGGATTGACGGTCTAAGCATTGTGTTTATAATATAAAATATATTTTCTTATTGCACATAAGAATGAACTTGAATAGTGTGATTTATTTTTAAACCATCCCACTTAGGTTTCTGCTTATCTCACAAGCCTCAATTCTACTGGCTGAGACTAAAAAGCCAAAAACAAACACCCTCCTTCCACCCCAATTCCAAGATTACTTTAACCCTTAAATATGTACAGGGGAAAAAAACCAAACTCCCAAACACTCCTTTGTTACTGGTCAGAAAAAGCCTGAAATCCTATAGTCCTAACATCTAAATTTTAGGAGGTAAAAGTTGTAATTTCATGCTACAGATGACACTAGTTAACCTACCGATTTATAGATGGTTTTAACTGTTTGGTTCAGTTAACAGTTCCTATGAAACCAAACATCCAGCGGCTGAATTAAATTTTGCTTTGGCCTAAATGGTATGTTTATCATGTGTCATCAGTACTCACCAAATGGGACACCTTGACAGATCCTTCACAGTTAGAAGGTTCACCTTTCTCTCTGCTTTCCAAAATCTAGATGGAAAAGTCAACTTGTAGAAAAATTAGTGCATTCTTAATTGGAAAGAATAAGTAGAGAAAGAATTACCTACCATCCTAAAAATGGTATGAGAACGACTGCTTCTTTGATTCATTTTTGTAATACCATAATGCCTGTTCTCTGAAAAAAAATGAGTCATATTTCAGCTGTGTATATTAAAATCCAAAGAAAAGCATTAACTTTTATTTTAGCTTTAAAGGAAAAGTGAGATTTGAAGCCTAAATACATTCAATTGAACAGTTTTTACAATGTTTTGAAGAAATAAAGCATCAGGTCTTACTTTCTCCCTTTGTGATCCACTTCAAAGCCATTTCTGATGTATAAACAACTTCTTCTGTGAGGTCAGACACATACACATTCCTCTGAAACAAGTTTAATCATGGGAAGAATAAAGAAATAGAAGTCACTTAAAAGTATGCATATCTAAAAGAAGGTACAACTAAGAAGAATTCATTTGTAAGAGTTAAAAATGCAAATTTTTAACTAGTATAAAAACAACAGGTAAACCTATAATATTTTCCATTTATTTCCTATTTCAAAGCACATCAAATTCTAATCTGAATCTTCCGTCTTGCTCTTTTTAGGCACTTACGACATCAACATATTTTTTAAAAGATCTTATTTATTTAGTTTTAGAGAGGGGGGAAGGGAGGGAGAAAGAGAGGAAGAGAAACATCGGTGTAAGAAACATGGACCGGTTGTCTCTCATACACCCACAACTGGGGACCTGGCCTACATCCCTGGCCTACATCCCTGACTGGGAATTGAACTGGCGACCTTTCAGTGTGCAGGACAACGCCCAGTCCACTGAGCCATACTAGTCAGGGCTACACCAATATATTACAGCTCTCAATATTTAAAACCTACACATATAGAGGTGGGCAAAGGTGGATTTACAGCTGTGAGTTTGCAAAATAAGTTTATTCTTGTATTATTGTTTACTATATTATTTGTATTACAATAGTAAACCTACTTTTGCCCATCTCCGTATTGCTTAAAAGATGATCTCTACAAACGCTTAAGAAAGAAAATAAGAAACAAACCATAGATACAGGAGACACTTAAAAATATACAGAAATTAAAGGTAAATGTACAAGAACAATTATCTCCAAAATAAGTCTCTTTTTTGAGCCCCTTTGTGAACTCTGCTACTCACATTGAAGTCTTCCCGAATTATTAAAGGCTTCATTTTTCGTGTGTCACAAAGTAAGTCTGTAATGGTTTCATTGTATATCTCCATGTAAGATACACGTAAGAGAAATTCCCTATCAGGAAACTAGAAGAAAAAATACATAAAAACATCAGAGGTCAGCCAATTATGAAAACCTAACACTATATGCTTATGTGCTAATATTAAAATATTGTTTGAGAAACTATCTTTGTGAAACAGACAACCGCCCCACCAAGATGCCCTTACAGTTCTGTATTAACAATGATAAACACAAAAATATGGAAGCAAAAACCCTCTTTCAGAAAAGTATAGTATCATAGAAGAGTGCCCAGTCCAACTTTATAAGCTTAAAATAAAACCCTACCCACAGATGTTCAAGTAAGAACATTAAAAATCATTACGATAATAACAAAAAACTAGTTTAAATAAATCAACTCAATTACCTAGGTTGCCTCATGTGGCCCTCTGCTTCCCTTGCCTTTTACCTACATCTATTTTTTTTATTGCTCCTTGATAACCACTGGTAGTTAAACAAAGGCAAAGGTGCTAATAATTTTGACAAGACTTTCCTATTCCTTAATGCCCATTTGTGGTGGGAGTATCACTGTTTCAGAATTTAAGTCAAAGAATGAAGATCTTTAAGCTCTGAAGTAAGTTTGTGAGGAAACAAGTGAATCTATGCCATGCCTTTATTCTCTCCCTGAGGATAATTAAGAGACACCTGTGAATCTACTTCTTTGCATCATTACAAGAGAACGCTGAAGTTGCTGTCCTGTTACTACTATTTTTCCCTGTACAAACTAGAAATTTAGCTAAGTTATTTACCTTCTCAATTTTTTGGAAAATGTCATGAATTGCTCTGGGTATTACTCCCAAATAATCTTCCGAACCCATCATAGTGTACGTTTTTCCTGAAGCAGTCTGCCCATAGGCAAATATAGTACCTGCGAAGACAAAACACACACATGTGCGGAGATTAAAAAAAAAAAAAAAGGAGACTATAGTGTGTGAAACTACCAATATTGGTTGAACAGATGCCCAGGATAAAAATTTTCTACAGTGAATACAAACCATTGTAGCCTTGTATAGCTGAATCTATGATTGGCATGGCTATTTCTTCATAAACATTTTTAGTGGTTTCACTACTATGAAAGACACGATCTGAAAAACAAAACAATATGAAACACATATAAGTTAAAACAAACAAATAAGCTGCCATTTTCATTTGGAATTCGTAGTTAGCCAGAGAAATAAAATTGTCAGGATATGATATAAAAGACTTAAGACACATAATTTTCTTTAACTTTTTGGTCCTCTAAAAGTATACTTGTCTCTAAGGTAAGATGCGTCAGTCCTCACCCAGAAAAAGTACATGTCATCTATGTCATGTGCTTTCAAGAGGGGGTAGGGCAGAGGGGCTGAACACGGGGTCTAGAATCAGACTGTCTACAAACCCTGGTTCTGAGACTTACAAGCTATGTGACTTTGGGAAAGGAGATTGATGGCTTTTTGCCTCACTTTTGATTTGTAAAATCAATATACTATATTATCTTCCTCAGAGAATTATTATAAATATTTGGTTAATACTTAGGAAATGAGAACTATTGATACTACTATTCTTTGACAAATTTCAATGTTTATAACATACCTAGCCAGAAGGCTTAGCTCAAATGAAACCAACAAATGAAAAGACTAATAAGAAAGGTACTAAAAAGAGCTGAATTTAGAGGGAATGACCAGTTTGCTGGTTGCTAAAGGCTGGGTTTCAGATAG
Organism: Tonatia bakeri; assembly: GCA_004024845.1. Lineage (NCBI taxonomy): Eukaryota > Metazoa > Chordata > Mammalia > Chiroptera > Phyllostomidae > Tonatia > Tonatia bakeri. Next base: position 188,041 of record PVIA01001936.1, read on the forward strand.
CATTTGCCCTGATGAATTCACTAGTCCAGGAAGTGGTCCCCTGCTTTTGTTGGCACACTAACAATGGGCCATTCTTGCAGTGGTAGCCTCACAGGAATGGATTTGTGATTCAGGAGGGAATGTATCGACCTGCGATGAGATATTCGGTGAACACACTGCTCGACCTGCGATGAGATATTCGGTGAACACACTGCTCCACACCCACACATCTGTCCTGTCAGCGGAACTACATGGAAAACATAAGTGCTAGCTGAACATTGCTTAGGCATTATGATTTGTGAGCAAGGAAAGATGTGAGAATAATTCAAATCTTAATGCTGTCTGCTTCTGATAGGTGAGTGAGTCAAATCCTCTGCAAGCATATATGGCTACTGAGAACCTGTAGTACCTGAGTTGAAATGTTTGTGTACCCCTTACTTTTATAATCTCTGGCGCATACTGTTTTATCTTTTAAAAAATTATGGTAACACCCTCAAACAGTCCTTCACCAGAAATCATTTTCTCTACTATACACCTTTGCTCCAGAACCTTTTATGTTGGCCCTCTACTTTATTGTTAATTTGAAAACCTAATCACTCTTACTCCTAAGACTGTTGAGAGGACTCCACTCCACTGTTGCTCTTCAGTGCCTAAGGGACAGCATGGCAGTGTGGCTGGAGTGTAGATCTGGAGCCTGACTCCCGCTTGCTGGCTGTGTGATTCTGGGCCTCTCTGTTTTAGTTCCACTTTAAAATGGCAAGTTTTCTATCACATAGCACCTACTGCAGAGGCTTGTTAGAAGGTCAAATGAGTTAATATTATGAAATGCTTAGAACAGTGCCTGGCACATTGGCAGCATTATGTATGTATTAAATCAATACACCATATCAGCCCAGTGAACCTTTAGGGCCTCCAAGTCCCTTTGTCCTAGCTAGCTCTCCTTCATCCTGCAGATACCTGGACTAGTTAGCTTCCCCGCCATAAATTTCCACAGAGCTTATGTCATTAGAAGTGTAGTTCCTTGTTTAAAGCCTGTCTTCTGACTGAATGATAAGCTCCACAAAAACAGGGGTGGGTCTTTACTGTATTCTAGCAGAAAGAATATCTTCACTATTTATTGTTTAAAGAGATTTCTTGAAAATAACTGTGCAAAAAATACTACACTGAAAGATCTTAAAGATGACTTGACATTAAGTAACATATTTTGGGCTTAGGAAAAATGATAGTTTTAGTCGTAAGGCCCTCTTTATTATCTCATTGTACTTGGATGAATAATTCTTTTTAAAGATTTTATTTATTTATTTTTAGAGAGGGAAGGGAGGGAGAGAGAGAGAGAGAAACATCAATGTGCGGGTGCTGGGGGCTGTGGCCTGCAACCCAGGCATGTGCCCTGACTGGGAATTGAACCTGCGATGCTTTGGTTCGCAGCCCACGCCAGAGCTACGCCAGCCAGGGCTAGATGAACAATTTTTTAAGGTTTCCCCTGAAGCAGTTAATAGAAGGCTTAGTCTCATTTTTAATGACAAACCCAGTATTATTCATAAACCTTGGTTCTCTTTTATAAAAAAAAATATTTTATTTTTAGAGAGAGTGGGAGGGAGGGACAAAGAGAGGAAGAGAAATATCAATGTGTGAGAGATACATCGATTGGTTACCTCTCCTATGCCCCCAAATGGAGACCTGGCCAACAACCCAGGCGAGTGCCCAGACTGGGAGTTGAACCCATGACCCTTTGGTTCACAGGCCAGCGCTCAATCTGCTGAGCCACACCAGCCAGGGCAGCCTATGTACTCTTAATAGGAACAGAATAACAGGTTAACTTTTGATGCTATTATAAGCTTACCAAAATTGAAGGATTTACTCCCATCCACTTGATAAACAGTATTATTGCCAGTTTTCCAGTAAACTTGGGTAGCTTCTCCGAGAGCTTCTTCTCTAAAACAACAAAACACTACGTTTAATGTAACGGGTCATAGAAGCCATGTTATATGAAAGACAATTTAAAATATTTCATCTTCTAAAGAATATTTTAAAAGGTGGTAATGACTTATACCTATATCAGAGAACTATAAAAAAATCCACCTTTGAGGGGTCAACACTTACTTCTTATCCTCACTCGAGGATATTTTATCATTGCTTTTAGAGAGAGAGGAAGGGAAAGAGAGAGAAACATTGACCTGTTGCTTCTGTGCCCCGACTGGGATTGCTTGTGATTGGGATCAAACCTGCAACCAGTCCTTGGGTGTATGGGTCAATGCTCCGACCAGCTAAGCCACACTAGCTAGGGCTTCAGTAAGCTCCGGCCCTGTATTGAGAAGCTCTTTCCTCTCTTACCCAATACTGGCAGCTGAAAAGATACATTCAAAGTGAAACTGCTTATGTCCCTAGCCCTTAAAACTTTAAAAAGTCGTCTGAAGTCCTTAATATGGCACAGGAAACCTGTATCATGTTTATTTCTCTCTTCATCCTTATCTTCTAAATTCCTATGCATATTCTAACTCCCTACATGTAGATCAACTACTTGAAGGTTCCCACAAGATAATAGATTCAACCCATCTGTGCCTGGAATACCCTTACTAACTTTTCCATTAAATAACTTTATTTCTTCATGGGTGAAAGGGTCAGGAGTTTCCTGATTGCAGCCCTGCCTCTCCGGCAAACTGTCGTCTCACTGAAGGACTATGATTCCTCTAGCACACTTTCCACTTGCCAGTCCTAACACTTGTCAAGGTGTACCGTAACAATTTCTTTATGGGAGGAGGCCGTAGACTACAGAAACAAACATTCTTTATTACTTCCCCTCCCTGCTTTTTCTGCATAGCATTTCTTACTCCCATATCAACATTTAACATTCTATATTTTTCACTTTATTTTCTGTCTCCCCCAGCCCCACAGTGCCCCAGTTAGGAGCCACAGGGCAACGATGGCAGTATGTTTATACAGTACACTGTACTAAAGAGTCCATATTGGTAAATATCAGCCATTCAACTTTTGCATGTTGTATTCAGTCACTGTCTGAAGTCTTGGGTGCGTACTGAATACAAAGCAAAAAAGACAGGTGCTTGCTCGAGAGGAGTATACAGCAGAGAGAGAGAGGCAGGTGAGTGTAAAACGATGGATGAGGGCCAGTAAGGATCTTTTCCCCACGACTTCCCTGGGGGTGGGGTGGGGTGGGGTTGGCACAGATCCAGAAAAAGCTCCGCAAGGTTAAACCTTAAAAGTCGGCGAGACAGAGTTATGCTCGACTGAAGAGACTGCGCAGCTGGAATTTATCTCTTAGATCTTCCGGTCCTTCCCTGTCGCTTGACAGAAAAGGGAACCCAGGCACAGAGAGGGTAGGCGGCCGAGGTACCGAGCGGCGACGCCAGGACGCTGCAGCTCTGGGATGCGCCGCGGGACTCGGCGCGGCCACGGTCCGACACACCTACCTGCTGTTGAGAGGCCGGACCCGCACACAGACGGCGACCGCGCCTTCCTCCGCCATCCCGTTGGAACAGTAGAGAAGAGCCCGGCTGTACGGACCCCACAAGCCACCCCGCCTTGAAGTTTAAATTTTCCCAAACGCCACCGCTGATTGAGCGCGGCCTCGTGACGTCACGGGCCGTTCCAATAGCGTCGCGACGCGGGGGTGCGCGACGCCGGAGGCGCGTCCAAGGGTGTGGTGTGGAGGGAGGTGGTGAAAACGGCCTGGAGGTGGATGGGGTCCCGGGTGGCAGGCAGGGATCTCGGAGCGCGCGGGCACCGCCTGTCCTGGTAATAGCAGAAATCGCTATTATCTGCCAAAAGCCACGGCAGTGCAGGCAGCCATTTGCAAACACCGCCCTCCTCTCCACCCAAAAAGTTTGCAGTCTGTAGACGAAACAAGGCAGAGAGGTTTTGTTTGTTTGTTTATTTTTTTAGACCAACAAAGGGAATTACAGCCTTTAAAGAATCACATTGTTAGGTGTCGGGGGATGAGGAGGGAGGACCAACAAAAAACCGCAAAGTCACTGCCCAGTCTGGAAAGAATCTTGTGCTCCTTAGAAGCTCAGGGTTAGGTTTTCCTTTTTTTTTTTTGAAATCCCTTTAATCTCTTGTTTCCATTGCCTGTTGCGTACTGAATGAATCAAAATTTCGTCACCCCGAAGCTACCTTTTGGGATACCGATTTTAATCTCTTTATTAAGAAACAAGACATTCAGAAAGAACCTTTGACCCTTCCCCCTTTCCTGCCTGCCCAACATATTCAGAGAAACCTGTCTCAGGAAAGGAGCCTTGGATTAATCACCACTTTAACAATGTGTTAGTTTGATTATTAGCCCAGCTGGAAGATGCTGGGCTGTAATTAATAAGAGTAAGAAAGCTGTGCTTTAACTTAAATGGAGTGGTCAGGAAGGCAAAGAGATTTGTTAAAGATGAACTGAAGCACATTTAAAAAAACTGAAGTTTATTTTAGCAAAAATTGATTCAAATCAGTCAGTATGTCATCTAGCAGATAGAAAAGAGTTCCAAGGACCTACACAAAATGAGATGGGAGTGGAATAAGGAAACAACGAGGCCAAAAAGTGGGTTGGTTGTTAAAAAGTTACTTTCCTCCTGACAGAGTCCTGTCAGGCGGATTACCTAACTAGTGCTCACTTGGGATTCCTAATTGACTAGTTCAAAATTCTATTTCTGAAAGGGCCAAGAAAGTAATTGTCTTAATTTGATGACATGGGCTTAGCATGAGCATCTCCATTTTGGGCTTGTTGTCTTGTTTTTAACAGATTAAAGAATTTGACTGAAGTTATGGAACGTTTGGAAAGTGTTTTAAAATTTGCATGCATGCCACTTCTTTACAAGGTGATTAAATTTTTTATTAACTTTTTTCTTACCTCAAAGATGAATAGATGTATGTGATGGAAAAAATTCAATAGTATAAGAAGAATCACAGTGAAAAATAAGCCTTCTTTCTACATCTGATCCCAGGGTAAAAGATTCTGTCTTTCCAAAGCCAACTGCAATTTCCTAGAGTGTTATCTTCAAATTAATTAGCAGATATGCACATATTCACTTATCTCTTTTTCTGTATTGTATATCTTTTTACATAAACAGATACCTGCTATACATACTGTGGTGCACTTTACTTAAAATGTGATCTTTACATAACTATTTTCATTCAGTTCGAGAAGGTCAGGTGACTATCTGAGGTATGCATGTTAATTGCACACACGTTGATGTTCACTTGTTTCCTACACAAACCTTGTTTATTTCTGTTGAACCTACAGAGGGCACTGTAGTCCTTCCAAAAGCCCAGGAAGTCTTGATAGTGTTTTACAGTTCTTGAATGTGGTGCCAATTTTAGGGTTCTGAGAAAGTCCTTGTATTAGAAATATACATCAGTTCAAATTACTTACCTGTACTCACTTCTTATATAGTCATTTTATATAAGCTTAATTGCCATATATGTTCATTTTATGTCATCATCCACAACAGGGTAATTTTTGTTTGATAGATAGAACATTTACTTTTCAAAGCACAAATCTTGTCTTTAATTTTGTAGCTATGTCTGTAATGCTCACATAGCATCCCTTTCTTTTTAATCATGATTACAAAGGAGTTGTGTGGCTTCATGGAAACTGCACTGACCTAGGTCAGTCCAACTCCACCATGTATAAGTTATACACTAGAAAATCATTTATCTCTGTGATTCAGTGTTTTCTCATCTACAAAATGAGATTAGATGAGAGTATTTCTAAGATTCCTTTTAACTTCAATGTCTATGATATCTTCCTAAAAAATAAACTTTTTAAAATTGAGTATGGATGAATGTTAAGTAGAATATGGATGTGTGAGGGGGTGAGAAAAGCCATCTAGGTTATAGAGAAAATCTAAGGCAGTCACAGTGCCACAAGGACTGATGACAGTCCATCCTAATATACTCTCCCTTTTCTGGCCAGAAAGCAAGACTACACTCCTAGCCTGTCTTGCATGTAGACTGCTACTTCGAGGCCTGGACAATAAAAACCTCACCGGTTCACTTTTCCTCCCTGGTTTGGGGATCAGCTTTCCCCTTTCCTTGACTGACTGTTCCAAACCTTTCTCACTGTCCTCAAGGCTGGGTCCATGCAACCTTACTGAGAAGCCAGGGCCTTCAGATAAGATGTCCCTGCACCCACTTCTTTCAACCCAACAGGCTGCACTCCAACTGATCAATATCTCCACCAAATCTTGCCTTCTTTCATGCAGTTCCTGAGACTGAGGTTTCTGTCTGGTCCGAGGTAGATCCTTCCAATTATGCCCTTGATTCCTTTCTCTCCAGGACCTTGCTCCAGTAATTATTCTGTACTTTAGAAAAATGCTACAAAACAAAGAGAAGAATCATCTATAATTCCAGAACTCTTAAAACAATTGAAGTTGTCAAGTGAATGTTCCATATAATTTACCCATCAAATTTTATCTTCCCTAAAGTGACTTATGTTAATTTGCTTTCTGATCATTTCTTGGATGCATGCAGGAAACCTATATAAAGAGTAGCCACATTTATATATTCAAGAATGGAGTTATTCTGTACTTGATGTGCAATTTGCTTTTTACACTAATGAATCAATATGTAAATCTGCCCCTTTTTATATATTGGCTGCCTAATTCAACTATGTGGTTATATTTTAGTTTATTCAGCCATTCCTTTCTGGACATTTAGATTGTTGCCAATTTTTCAGTATAGCTTATAATATAAAAATCCATCTATATATTTACTGGGTTGACCAAAAAGTTCATTTAGTTTTTTTCTTTATGATAGCTCTAATAGTGCTGAGTTTTCTTTAACTCCATTCAAAACAATTTTGTTGGATTGTATTGTGATGGCTGTCTTATCAGCATGCATTGAAAAAATATCAAAACAGGTGAATTTTATTTTCAATATCAATTTCAATCAATTATCAGTATGAATTTATTTTCAATATCAATTTTAATATTGAAGATGGAAGAAGATATGCAACATTTTTGGTGTATTATGCTTTGTTACTTAAAGAGCAGTAAAAACCCAACTGAAACACAAAAAAACTTTGTGCAGTATATGAAGAAGGTGCTGTGACTGATTGAATGTGTCAAAAGTGGTTGGGAAAGTTTCTTAGTACTATTGACATTTTTGCCAAATAAGTATTTGCTGTGGGGCTGTCTTATACATTGGAACATGCAGCACCCCTGGCCTCTACCGGCTAGAAGCCAATAGTAGGAGATAGCCAACATACTCAAAATATCCAAATCAATAAAGTTATTGGTGAAAATGAAAAATGTTTCTTTTATTTTACAGAAAAAACCCAATGGACTTTCTGGCCAAACCAATACATCTTTATACTCTTATGCTTTTATTTTCATAGACTAGATTGCTAAAGTTGAAATATTTTGAGTTATAACAAGTATTACCAAATTACTTCCTCAGTAATATGTACCAGTTATACTATTGTATCACCAAGAGTGAGTGTTCACTTCTTCATTCCTTCACCATCACTTGATATTGTTATTTTAATTTGCAATTCCATGACTGCAAAAAAGACTGTGCATCCTTTCATTGTTTTTTAGCAATATTTATGTCTCAGTGGTTGAATTGTTCATTTGGATTAAATAGTCCTTTGCTCCTTTGCCCATTTTTTAAATATGGCTTGTTTATCCCTTAAATGATTTCCTCTATAAAAAACCCGCTTATTTGTTTTTGTACCTTTGAGTCTTGAGAGTTCTTTGTACACATATTCTGGATAGAAGTCCTTTATTAGATACACTGTTTACATATATATGCTCCCAGTTTATGATTTGCCTTCACAATGTCTTTCAGAGGGGAGTAGTGAGGGGAAAAGGGAGACAACTGTACTTGAACAACAGTGAAAAAAAAAAGAAAAAAAACCCAATGTCTTTCATACAACAAATGGTTTTTACATTTAATTTTTATGAAGCTCAACTCATTATTTTTTTCTGTATTGATTGTGTTTTGTTGTTGTATCTGAGAACTGTTGGCCTAACTCAGGGTCACAAAGCTTTTCTCTTATGTTTGCCCCAATGTTCGCAGCAGCGTTATTTGTAATAGCTAAGTGCTGGAAGCAACTTAAGTGTCCATCAATAAATGAGTGGATCAGAAAGTTTCATAGGTTTACATTTTAAATAATGTCTATGGTCTACTTTGAGTTAATTTTTGTATAAGGTAGACATGGGCCTACACCTGTTTTTTGGCATACACAGTCATTTGTTCAAGCACTATGCATTGAAGACTTATTTCCACACCATGAATTGCCTTTGTATTTTTCTAAACAAGTCATTAGGTCTTCTTTGTATGGTTCTGTTTCTGCATTCTCTATTTCATTCCATTGATGTATACATCAAACTTTAGTTGTTATTGTTTAAAGCAACTAAATTTTAGGCCAGTTTTTTATATAGCAATATATATAACCAGTATAATCACTGTCAAGAACTGTGGAAGGTCTGAGATTCCCCTCTTCTTACAAGCTAACAAATTAGCCAGCCACGGTTTCATAGATCTTGATAGTAGAAGATCCAAGACCTCTGGGCCAGGATGAAAAAAAAGTGTATTATTCTTAAAAAGGAAAAGTTTATTATTCACTACTGCAATGGCAGTAGCCAGAGTATCAGCATTTTTTGCTGGTTTTCTGAACCCCAGTTCTCACAAGGTGATGCCAAGAGGGCCAAGGGGCACCTGTACACACAGTGGGTTAGAACGTAAGAGAGGAACCCTGAGCTCAGGAAACTGAAATCTTTTGTAATGCGCAGAAAGTATGCCTTCCTTTTGCTCTACATTGAGACATCGTCTTCATTTTCCAAGGTTGTTCCTTATATAAAAATCCTTGTAAACGTGTTTTGGCACAAAGGGCATGGAAGCGCTTCACTTCAAGACCTACAGAAACATGAGACCCATGAGGATTGTCTCCCAACAGTCATGATTACTTCTTTCCTGAAATATTCTATGTCCAAATGAAACAAAATGAAAGCCATGATGCTTATGAGCCACTTTGAAAAAGTAAAAAAAAAAAAAAAAGTGAAATTGACTCTTAATAACATTTTAGTTAACCAAGTACACCCCCAAAATAATCATTTCAACATGCAATCAATGCACAAAACAATAATAATATATTTTACATTATTTTCTTCACACAAAAATCTTCAAAATTCAGAGTATATTTTATAGTCACAGCATGTCTCAATTATGATGTTAAATTTTGATTAGAAATACTCAGTCTTTTTAATATTTTTTAACACTTAACATTGAAAAATTAGATTCGTGTGCCCAAGTTGTCTCAAACATACTTAAAAGTCTTCCAATAACTACATTATATTTTTAAATTAAAATTGAAAATTTAATTTTTCCTAGTTGTGGTTGGCGGCTCAGTTGGTTGGAGTGTTGTCCCATGTACCAAAAGGTTGCTGGTTCAATCCCCAGTCAGTGCACATGTCTAGGTTGCCAGTTTGATTCCTGGTTGGGGTGTGTATGAGAGGCAAGTGATTAATGTTTCTCTCTCTCTCTCTCCCCCTTCCTCTCTCTCTAAAAATCAATAAACAGGAATCTTTGGGTGAGGATAAAAAAATTAGCTTCTCAAGTGCATTAGCTCCATTTTAAATTCTCAATAGCCACATGGGACCAGCAGATGCTGTATCAGGCAGTGTAGCTCTGCTCTTTAGAGTCTGATATACAGACAGTCCTTGGTTCCGTTCTTGCTGTCTGGTCACCACTCTTTGTCTCCTTGTTAAGCTCTCATTTTTGCCTTACTCCTAGATATTGTGGTTCCTGATGGCTTCATTTAAAGTTCTCTGCTCTTCATTCTCTGTTCCCTATCTTTGTTTTAGTTACCGTTTGTAGGCTGATAACTCCAAAATCTGTATCTTTAATTTAAAAATTTACTTACGTTTTATGTCTCACTCTTTACTGGAGAACACACACATCGTTTCCCAAACTAGCCTCATTCTTTCCATTGAATCAGCTCTGCCTCCTTTGTTGTAATTTTTAGTTGATGCAACAGCAACCCAGTTACCCAGGAGAAAAAATCAGAAGTTACTTTTAACTCCTGCTCTTGCTCAGAGGCCACAACTAACTAATCAAGTCCTATGGGTTTTTTTCTCTAAAATGTTTTCTGAACCCTTGCCTTCTTAGATGTTCTCTGTACCTTACACATCTTTTCACACCCTGTCACACATCCATATTCTATTTGATATTTTTCTATACTTAATTTTAAGAAGTTTCTTTTTTTCTTATGAAGATGTCTGTGTCTGTCTGTGAATATTGTATCAACCTTGCATCCCAGGAATAAATTCCACTTGATCATGATGTATGATTTTTAAAGATGTACTGCTGGATTCAGTTTGCTAAGGTTTTCTTGAGAATTTTTGCATCTATGAGGGGGATGCCCAAAAATGAAATTATCTTCTGGAGGGTGGGCCCCTTGTAGCACATACTACCCCTGACAGGTGAGTGTTCTAGAAACCCATCTGCATCACTATATCAGCTGGCATTGTAAGAAGCTGATGTTTTGGCTTCAGTGAATTTTTTGAAGACTCTTTCAGTGTGTTTGCCCATTTCATGACGGGTGATTTACGAGTGCACCAGCCCACTCTGTGCTGTGTGTTCAGCAGTTTTGACAAATAAACAACATGACCCCCATGCTTCACCCTCCCAATTTACCCAATCTTGCCTCAAGTGACTTTTTTATTTGTTTCCCTGAATGAAAAAAGTCCTCAAAGGGGAATGTTTTGCCAATGTGGAAGAGATGAAACAAAAAATGGCAGAAACACTCAAAGGCATCAAAATCAATGAGTTCAAAAAGTGTTTTGAATAGTGGGAAAAACATCTTGATAAGTGTATTGCATCAAATAGAGAGTACTTTGAAGGTGACTGAAGTTTAAACATGTTAGAATAAATCCACAATTTTAAAAAAATAAATTCCAGGTTTTTTTGGTCTTCCCGCATATGTTCATTAGGGACATTGGCTTCTAATTTTCTTCCTTCATAGTAGTGTCTTTATTTGGTTTTGGAATTAGGGTAATGGGGCCTCATAAAGTAAGCTTGGGAGTCTTTCCTCCTCTTGAAAATTTTGGAATAGTTGGGGAAGAATAGGTGTTAGTTTTTCTTTGAATGTTTGGTAAAATTTATCTGTAAAGCCATCTGGTCCAGGACTTTTTTTGATGGAAATTTTGTTTTTTTTTTAAAGACTTCATTTCTTTATTTTTAGAGAGAGGAAAGGGTGGAAAAAGAGGGAGAGAGAAACATTGATGTGCAAGAGAAACACTGATGGGTTGCCTCTTGTACACACCTCCACCAGGGACCACAACTGCAACCCAGGCATGCGCTCTGACCACAAATTGAACTGGTGACATTTTGCTTTGCAGAATGACCCCACTCAACTGAGACACACCAGTCAAGGCAGAAGTTTTTTGGTTACTGGTTCAATTTCATTAGTTGTAATAGATCTGTTCAGATTTTCTGTTTCTTATTGATTCAGTTTTTGGATATTGTATGTTTCTAGGTAATTATCCATTTCTTTCAGATTATCCAAAATATTGGCATACAGCTGTTCATAATATTTTTTATATAATCCTTTGTATTTCTGTGGTGTAAGTTGTCACTTCTCTTTCATTTCTGATTTTATTTCTTGGGGGCATTCTTTCTCTCTTGCTCTCCCTAGATCAGTCTGGTTAAAAGTTTATCAATGTTGCTTATCTTTTCAAAGAGCCAGCTCTTAGTTTTATTGATATTTTATATGTTTTAGATGCCATTTGGTTTATTTTTGCTCTGATTTTTATTATTTCTTTTCTTTTACTCATTTTGAGTTTTGTTGATTGTTCTTTCTCTAGTTCCTTTGAGTGTAAGGTTAGATTGTTTCTCTGAGATTTTTTCTTATTTCTTGAGGTAGGCCTGTGATCCTATGAATTTTTCTTAAGAATGCTTTTAGTGTGTCCCAGAGATTTTATGTGGTTGTGTTTTCATTTTCATTTGTCTCAATGTATTATTTGTTTTCTTCCTTGACCTCATTGTTAACCCAATTACTGTTTAGTAACATGTTATTTAGCCTGCATGTGTTTGTGTATTTTTCAGTTTTTTTCTTGTAATTTATTTCTAGTTTCATATCACTGTGGTCAGAGAAGATGCTTGGAATGATTTCAATCTTCTTAAATTTATTAAGACTTGTTTTGCATACTAAAATGTTTTCTATCCTAGGGTATGTTCCATGTACACTTGATAAGAATGTGTACTCTGCTTTTAGGGTGAAATGCTCTCAAGATATCAATTAATTCATTCTATCTAGTGTGTCATCTAAGCTTGCTGTTTTCTTGTTGATTTTCTGTCAGGAAGTTCTATCCTTTTATGTCAATGGGGTGTGAAAATTCCCTGCTATGACTGTATTAGTATCTGTCTCTTTCTTTATGTCCATAAAGATTTACTTTATATATTTAGGTGTTCCTATGTTGGGTGCGTAAATGTTTACTAGGGTGATATCTTCTTGATCGACTGATCCCTTTATCATTATGTAGTATTCTTCTTTGTCTCTTAATATTGCCATTGTTTTAAAGTCTGTTTTATCTTTTTTTTCCTTTCTGGCCTACTAAGACATGGACACAAACAAACAAACAAACAGACAAAAAAACAAAAAAACCCCAAAACATTGCCTCATTCTAAATCCTTACACCCCTGCAGAGATAACTAACTTTTCAATTTAAGCTTTTAAATGAAAAAATCTTTTAACTGGTTAACTAATTACTTAATTAAAAATTCTCACTCAAGTATATATTGATTTAATTAATTAAAAATTCTCACCCAAGTATTGATTTTAGAGGGAGAGAAAGGCAGAGAGAGAGAGAGAAACATTGATAGAATGCCTCTTTTATGTGCCTTGACTGGGGAAAGGACATGTAACCCAGATATGTGCCTTGACCGGCTATTAAACCTATAACCTTTTTATGTATGAGACAATGCTCCAACCAACTGAATCACCTGGTCAGGGCTAATTAATTTATTTTTGACTTTATTTTTATTGATGACACTATTACAGGTGTGCCATTTTCCCCTTCTTTGCCCACCTACCCCCAGCCTCCACCCTTCCTTCCCTCTGGCTATCACCACACTGTTGTCTGTGTCTGTGGGTTACGCATGTATATTCTCTGGTTAATCCCTTCACCTTCTTTCATCCAGTCGTATCTTATAAAAGTATTGCTACCCCAATTTATTTTTTTCATTTCAGTTTGTATGGCATATCTTTTCCCATCCCTTTACTTTTAGTCTTATTGTATCTTTTGTTCTGAGGTGGGTCTCTCATAGAGAATATATACATGGGTATTTTTTTATGCTTTTTGATTGGAGCATTTAAGCCATTTGCATTTAGCTGATTATTGATAGGTACGGATTTATTACCATTTTATTTTTTATAATTATTTTCCTCTTTTTCTTCCCCTTCTTCTCCTCTTCCTCCTCCTCTCCTTCCCCCTCCTGCTCCTCCTCTTTCTCCTTCTTCTTCTTCAAAAAGACACTTGAACATTTCTTATAATTCTGGTTTGGTTGTAATGAACTTCTTTAGCTTTTTTTTTTTTTTTTTTTTTTTTTTTTTTTTTTTTTTTTTTTTTTTTTTTTTGTCTAGGGAGCTCTTTATTTCTCCTTTATTTTAAATGATATCCTTGCTGGGTAAAGTGGTCTTGGTTGTAAGTCCTTTTTTTTCCCCCATCACTTTGAATATTTTGTGCTAATCTTTTCTGGCCTGAAATGATTCTGTTGAAAAGTCAGCTGACCATCTAATGGGAGCTCCTTTGTAGGTAACTTACTGTGTTCCTCTTGCTGCTTTTAAGATTCTCTCTTTCTCTTTAACCTTTGACATTTTAATTATGATGTGTCTTTGTGTGGGCCTCTTTGGGTTTATCTTGTTTGAGATTCTCCAAGCTTCCTGGACTTGTGTCTTTTTCCTTCTTTTGCACAGGTTAAGAAAGTTTTTAGTCATTATTTCTTCAAATAGGTTTTTAATCCATTGCTCCCTCTTTTCTCCTTCTGGTATTTCTATGATGTGAATCTTGTCACATTTTATGTTGTCCCAAAGGTCCCTTAAACTAGCCTCATTTTTTAAAAGATTTTATTTATTTATTTTTAGACAGAGAAGAAGGGAGGGAGAAAGAGATTGAAAGAAACATCAGTGTGTGGTTGCTTCTGATATGTCCCATACTGGGGACCTGGCCTGCAACCCAGGCATGTGCCCTGACTGGGAATCGAACTGGTGACCCTTTGGTTTGTAGGCCAGCACTCAATCCACTGAGCCACAAAAACCAGGGCTAGCTTCATTTTTTAAATTTTTTTTGCTGCTCTGATTGGGTGTTTTCTGCTCTTTGTCTTCCAAATCTCTGATTTGATCCTCTGCTTCATTTAACCTACTGTTTATACCTTTAGGTGTAGTCTTCATTTCAGATATCATATTCTTCATTTCAGGCTGGTTCTTTTTTATGGTTTCTATGTCTTTTTTCATGATTACTAACTCTTTATTTATGTTCTTACTGAGTTCATCCATTCTTTCCCTAAGTTCCGTGGGCATCCTTATAACCACTGTTTTGAACTCTATATCTGATAGATAGCTTGTCTCCATTTCATTTCATTTTATTTCATTTTTTTTCCTAGAGATTTCTTGTGTTCTTTTATTTGGGACATATTTCTTTGTTTCCCCATTTTGGATGTCTCTCTGTTTTTGTTTCTGTGTATTAGGTAGATGTGGTATGAATCCCAGTCTTGTCAGGGTGGCCTTATGCAATACGTGCCCTGTGAGATCCAGTGGTGCAGTCTCCTTGATCACTTGAGCTGGGTGCTCCAGTGATGCCCTTGTGTGCGCTGTGTGAGATCTCTTGTTGTAATCGAGTCTTGGCTGCTGTTGGCTGACTTTCAGACAGGCTGACTGTGAGGAGCAACTCTGACCATAGTGTGTAAGCTGCTGTACAAGTTTGCACACTATGAACCCAAATTTGCCTCAACAGGGTCTGGTGTCTGATAAGCTTTCCTTTTGAATGTGCTGCTTGTAGAACTAGTTGGATCCTTCTCTGATGTTGCCTGAAGCTCACCACTGGGTATGTTGGTTCTGGGACCTCTTGGGACAGACACCAGTACAGGTTAACATTAGACGCTGCCTGTGACTGGTTGTGGGCAACCTGTTTGGAACTACAAAGTGATCTACAGTTTGTGGCCACCTCTGCTGGGCCTGGGTGTGTGTGGGAAGAGCCAAGCTGCACACCAAGGCCAGTCTCCACCAGCACTGAATCCAGGGTAGATCAGTTAAAGTCCCAAGGCACCCCAAGATCTGCCTCTGACTGCCTCCACCTGCCGGCTGCTTGTTAGGCTCTGTCACTGAAAGAGCCTCTGGTGGTATACGTCACGTGAGATAGGTTCTCAGTGAGTAATTGGGTAAGGGTGGGTGATGTTCACCAGATAGGTACAGATTCAAACTTAGCACCTGTGATGGGTCTAAGGCTACTCAGCAAATGTCCCAGGGTACCCTGGGCCAGCTTCTACCTGCTGAGTGCCTGTGGACATTTATGGTAAGGGCACACAGTGTCAGGGACTTGTCAGGGTAAGGCCAGCAGAGTTTTTTTAGGCCCAAACAGACCAAGATTTAGTCATGTGAAGAGAGGTCTCTGCATTGGTCAAATGGTATGTGAGTTAAAAATCTCCCTATTCTAGAGCCACACAACTCAGTCTGTCCCAGATTCTGCCTGTACCTCCTGGAGAGCCTGAGCTTGGCAGGGCGGGGCCCTGGGAATCAGGAGGGTGAGGATAGTGGATCTCCTGTGAGGAGGTTGTGCTGGTCTGGCTCATGGGAAGGCAGGGGGGATGGTCTCTGATACCCCCTGAGTTTGCCTGAATTTCTACACCCCAGGCCCAGGAAGCTTCCTCAGGGTGTCAGGTCCACAAGAAGGGGCAACAGAGAGTTGAGATAGTGGGGCTAGTGCATTTCCCCAGTGCTGAAGCTAAGAAGGTTGATGTCTGCAGTTTGGGAGAAGGACTGAGTACAGGGACCCTGGTGGCTATCCCTTCATCTCTCTCCCCAGAGCCACACAACCCAACCTCTCCTCACATGACTAGTCTGCTCTGAGCCACCCTCTCCTCACTGGAGTTCATGGTCAATGACTGCCAATGAGATTTCCTGTGCTGGCCTTTTATGAGAGTAACTGGGTTTCTAGCAGACATACATGTGTCCCTGCTGGGCAGAATCTCCACTGATTTTCACAGCCAGATATTATGTGGGCTCTTCTCCCCAGATCTGATGCTCTTGGCTGGGGAGCCCATTGTGGGGTTGAGACCTCACACAACTCAGGGGGAACCCCCACAGCTGAGCTATGCCTCCGGAATCTCTGCTGCTGTGGCAGCAGGGCCAGCCTTCTTCATGTCTCTACCAGTCTCGATATAGCTTCTTTTGTAAATCTTTGGTTATTCTCTTCAGCTAGTCTTTCATTGGTTATTCAGGTTGATCATTCTGTATGTTAGTTATAATTCCAGTTTTGTACTTGGAAGGGCTGAGTGTAACTTCCACCCTCTCTTCTCCCATCTTGACCTCTATTTCAATGTTATGGATTGCTAAATATGTAGGATTTAATGTAGGACTGTGTTTTATTCATCTTTGTTTGCCTCCATAGCCCATAACAAACAAAGCAGATTTATCATTTCAGACACTCAACATGTTCGCTAATTTCTTAGTTTTGCTGCCCCTCTTCTGTGCTCTATTACTCTAGGTGTGTAACAAACCCCTTTTTCCTTGATGTTTGTGAGAAAATAATTTGACCAATTTACTAACAAAGGCATTTGTGTGGGAAATTAATTTTTCAGGTGGGAATAAATGGAGATAGTTTATATGATACCCTACATGCAAATTAATATTCAATATTCAAAATTCCTCTCAAACTTTCTGGGTTTTTCTTCTAGGCCAATCATTTTTATTGGCTGTAGCCTTCTGCTATGTTGTGTCATCTCTTTCTCTCCATAAACTCCTCTTCTCTCTTATAACCTTGCTTGTCCATCCATTTCCTCACTTAAGAAATACAGAATGATTTCTTGGTCCCATTGTCTCTCTCCAATTTATACTTCCAGAGTTTTGCCTTTCATTCCTAAAAGAGGCAACTCTGCCTTATCTGGAGTTTAGTCACTAGCTGTCAATAATACTTCCAACATTATTATAGCAATTTAAAAAACTTTTTGGAACAGTTTTGGCTGTAAGTAAGTAAATAAAATTAAGTTAGTTATACGCCATTTAGAAATTAGTACATATGTGCATCAAAAGTAATAAAAATGTTCATAGTAACATTATTTGCAATGGCTTTCAAAAATGGAAGCAACCAAGTGCTTAATCGACAGCAGAGTGAACAAATAAATTATGGTATTTTCATTCAATGAAATAAAATACAGCAATGAAAATGAGTGGAGTACTGCTACCTATAGTGACATATGCAATATGAGCAGAAATAACTGCACATGAAAGAATACATACTCTTTGAGGTATTTTAAATGAAGTTAAGAAATAGGAAAAACAAACTAATAGTGTTAGAAATCAGGAGAAGCATTGCAAGTGAAAGGGACCTTGATGGGTTTTTAGGGTCCTGGCAATATTCTATGTCTTTATGTTCATGGGGTTGCAAAAGTGTTTAATTGGTGAATGCTCATTGAGCTGATCCTTGTAGTTTATATATTATGTGCATTATACTTCAATTACATGGTTAATTTTTTACAAGGTGAGTTAAATATTCTTACTTCTGTTTCACCATTGAGCAAGCTAAACTTAAAAGATTGACTTATTTTGCCTTTGAATCAGAAGCAGAATGGGGGGCCAAGGTTTTTGTAACACTACTCCTGCTTTAAAAAAAGGGTTTATTTAGCATTTATTTGCATGATTAAACTTTTTCTGACATTCTTCACGCTTTCCTTTTTTTTCCTGAAAGGCCATGGCCATATAATAAATATTTTAGGTTTTGTGGCCATTGTAGTGTGAAACAGCTGTAGACAATTCATAAATATGGGCATGATGGTATTCTAATAAAATTTTGTAGATAATGGAACTTAAATTTCATTTAATTTTTACATATCACAGAATAGTATTCTTTTGTTTTCTTTTCAATTATTCAAACATGTGAAAACCACTCTTGGTTCCCAAGCCACACAAAAATGGGTGGGCAGGCTGGATTTATTCTGTGGGTCGCTGCTTGCACCCTGTTTTAGATGTATTTGCAGTGTTGCCATGAATTGCAATTTATGTCCATAATTTTTGTAGTCCTTTATAGACATGGCAAGGAAGCTACAAACCCTATATTGTGAAGCTCTTTAAATGCTAAAATTGCCAGCTTATTTAGCACATCACTAATTTCATGGCTCATAGGTTAAGCAAGAAAGTTCTCTGAAGACCAATTTTGTTCACAGTCTCTCCCTTTTGTTTGCTTTCATTTCTTCCCTTTGCACTTAATGAGAAGAAGCACAATGTTCTGGGGTAAGAACAAAAGGTATTATCAAATGTCAACAGCTGTTGAGGCATCTGTTTTAGAAAAAGAGTTTGATTAGCATCCTAGAGCAATTAAGCCATTTTAGGTCAGGATGTAGGAGAAAGAGGAAATTGAAGGGTAACCAATGAAGGGTATTATTATTTATTGTTATTGACAACAAAGCACACCTATTTGGAAAAGAAAAAAGATAACAAAAGAAGAAGTAACTAGAAAACTCCTGATAAATTATCTTCATTTTGGTAAGAATATAAAAAGAAGCCATGGCATGTGAAAAGAAAGAGCTGGGAAAGTTACTTGAGAATATGTAAAAATAAAATGTGATGGTCTATATATCAGTGATTCTCAATTGGTTTCCTGGGGCATGTGTGTTATAAATGCCCCCACAAACATGGTCCCAGAGTTTGCTCGTTGAGTTTTGGCTACAACAGAGAATAGCAGCTATTTAAGTGATGTCTGGCAGACTGAACCCACAACCATGAAGTAATAAGATGTGGTGTGAAGTGGAGCACAACTTGCTGCAAGGAACATATAAGAGGCGATGTCTATCACCAAACTGGCACCAAGGAAAATCTCATGTGTATTGGAATGAGGGAGAGTTTGGCCTGGTGAGTTTACAGGATGGAAGTCAAGGCAGTACACACTTCAACTTAAAAAGCAAGAAAGTGCTGAAGGTTATCCAAGGGTCATCTGTAATAATATGTGGATACAATTGCATTCCTTTAAATGTGCAGCCAAATAAATATTCTAGTATTCTAGGTATGCTGCAAACACAATCATGGTCTAAATATGTGTTTCTTAACATGGCTAGTATTGGGACATTGAGCAGAATAGTTTGTTGTTGTAAGGACGGCCTCACGTGTTTTCAGGATGTTCATCATCTATGGTCCTACCCACTAAATGACAGCAGTATCCCTTAGGTATTGTGACAACCAAAACATCTTCACATTCTTTCAAATGTGGTATGGTACCATCATAGCTGGACCAGAAACACTAGTTTAAATGATATAATTCTTCAATGTCACTGACCTCACTCACCCTTTGCCAGGCTGTTTGTTGGATAGATGGTTGATACACAACCAGAGTTTGCAACAATGGATGTCTTGACAATGACACAAAGACACAAAATGTTTCTTCTACCCTTCAGATGAACAAGGCAAAAAGACTGTACTAAATTGAGGATATGCTATCCCTAAAGTACACTGTTTTTTATTTTTTTCCTTATATACAATTCTAGTACAGTAGAAGGTTGTGTATGGCTATTTCTTTTTCTTTTTTTAGTAGCTAGTCTTATTTATTTATTTATTTATTTATTTATTTAATTGTTGTTCAATTACAGTTGTCCCCATTGCCCTCATTACACTCCCCTGCCTTACCCACCCCTCTCTCATTCAATGTATGTCTATTTCTAATAAGCACAGCTTTTCACCAATTTCAACAGCACATTGATCCTATTTTTTTCCATTTTTGGATGATATATATTCGTATTTGTCCTTCCTTTCACATCTCAGCCCTTCAGATACTTAATTGTAGTTTTCATGGGTAAATACATAGCTTTTAGTTATTTAGTTCATATGAAGTAACACCTTATGTGAAGTAGCTTCCATAAACCTCATTATCTTGTTGTGATCTCATCACACTGCTATTTGTTAATGTTCTTCTTAAGGTATGGTGCCCAGAATTAAGCCGATTAATACAGCTGGTCATTGTCAGGTTACAGTGGGTACTGAGTACTCTGACTTCCTTTGATCTGGATGTTAACTTACTGTTAAGGCAAATGAATAAATGTATGACTATTGTAGATTTTGAGTCATTAATGATGTACTTTTGGTCATATAAAACTTCATTAGAATTGCTGTTAGTCTTTTTCATCTTGTACTATTGAAGTTTTGTTTCTTTGTGTCAAACTTTATATTTTCATTTTATATTTTTCTTTTTATTTTTTAGCTTAAAGTTATGAAGAATAATTTGAATTCTGATTTTGTCATTAGCAGCTGCTTTTATACTAGTGTCAAGCATAATTTTGAGAAACATGGTTTTTATGTCTTTAACAAATTATCAATGAAAATGTTCAACAGTGTAGAGCCAAGGATAGAATTCTATAGTAACTCACAAGAGAACACTCTCCACATTGATACTTATTAATCCACAACCTAATTATTATTCTCAATAAGCAGTAACCTGTGGATGGACACTGAGGTTGTTTCCCTGTCTGAGTTATTATAAAGTGCTGCAGTGAACATAGGGGTACATATATCTTTATGGATTAGTGTTTTCACATTTTGTTTTTTGGTAAATGCCAAGATGAGAAATTGCTGGATAATATGTTAACTTTATTTTTAATTTTTTAAGGAACCTCCATACTATTTTCTATGGTGGCTATACCAACTTACATTCTTACCAACAGTGCACAAGGGTTCCTTTTTTCTACATCTTTGTGAACACTTGTTATTTTGTGTCTTTTTGATCATGGACATTCTAGCAGGTGTGAGGTGATATCTCATTGTAGTTGTTATTTGCATTTTCTTAATAACTAGTGATGCTGAACATCTTTCATATGTCTGTTAGATATCTGTCTTTCTTGGAAAAATGTCTATTCAAGATGGATCATTGAATAAAGAAGATATGGTACTTATATATAATGGAACACTATTCAGCCATAAAATGATGAAACATTGCTGTTTGTGACAACATGGATGGATCCTGAGAGTATTATGCTAAGTGAAGTAAGTCTGATGGAAAGGACAAAACTAGTATGTTCCATATAAAATAAAAAGTAACAAATGAACTAACAAAACAAACAAAAACAAACTCATATATTCAGACAACAGAATGGTGGTTATGAGAAGTGAAAGGTTTGGGGAAAGGGAACATTGGGTAAATGAGGCCAAATATATGCTAACAGAAGGAGACTAGACTTTGGGTGGCAAGCACACCATAGAGTATACAGATATAAAATTATAATGCTGTACACCTGAAGTTTAGATGTTATCAACCAATGTTACCTCAATAAATTTAAAAAATTTTTAAAAAGCAATGACCATATCTAGCTATTTTATCTAATTTACACCTCTGAATCTTCACATATGAATGACTAATAATTTTGCAAATCCTTTGTCAAAATCAGCATATATCCTCACTCTCCTGGTTTGGTAGTCTAATAAGCAATTGATATGAATTACGTTTATTTAACTGTAGGTTATCACTACCTTCTTTTCTAAATGCTCCCAAATTATCTGTTTACAAATATGTTTTACAGATTTACACTCATTTGCATTATATGTTGCTAGTAATCCTCAGAATCCATTTAGTTAAATATCAGGATATATGTAAATCTCCTACTTCTAGCATCAACTGTTGTTCTATGATTATGCTTGACATTTTAATTTAGAATTTTCACTTATCTAGTGACTTGAAGTAATTAAAATATCTATCTGTCCATGGTACAGTTAAGTACTTTAAATTTATAGTTGAGTGAATTGGAAATGATAATTGCAGGATATTTGTATACCAGGTATAGTTTGTGTATGTGTATATATAATGCATACTATGAGAAATATTGTTCTCAGCTTTCTTCTATCCTTCGGTGGCTCCTGCTTTCTCACATTTTTTTTTCCTCTCCCTAACACTATGACAGGGATCTAACTTCTTGTGTTAGTGATGTAACAGTGGGAGAAGGAACGAAGTAAAGTAAGAAAAGAGTGTAACTAGGAATGGGAGAAGAGATTTTTCAGAAGATTATTCCAGGAAGTTAGGCAAAGACACTACATTTGTGTTGGAGAGGGATGGAAGAAAAAAGGGGAATTTTAAGAGATATTGCTATGAAGCATGTGTTTCATTCAGCATACTTGAGAAATGAAATAACTTGATATTAGCATTCAGTTGATGAATTTGGTACTTTAAGAGTCTCTTCCACGCACCTGGAGAGAGAGAGAGAGAGAGAGAGAGCTGGGGGTGGGGGTGGAAAGAAAGTTGGAAGAGGAGAGGGAGTGGGAAGAGTAGGGGAGGGAGAAAAGACACATATTATAGAAAATCTGAAAGCATCTCTTGGCGGGGGGAGGAAAGTCTGAGAGTATTAGCATCAAAATGTTAACATGATTTTCTATGAAGAGAAAACTTGGAGAGAGGGTGGAAAATTTTAACTGTCTAAACTGCCTATTATCTATTGGTTTGATATTTTTCAGTGGGTATTTGTTTAGAATAAAAAAATAAGAAATAAAAAAAGAACCAAGCAACTCTTTTTTTTTTTGCAGGCTATTAAGGTAACATTTATATGTAGTGACATGTGAAAAATCTTAAGTGCATAAATCCACGAATCTTGATAAATGTGTGCCACTTGCATAAATACAAATCTCTGGAGACAGCATTTTCATCACTACAGAAATTTGCCTCTCCTAGATATTCTTTCACTGTCTACTTTTGTTACTGACCTTCAATTCCTTTTTAATACTTGTTTTACTCTTCTGATTCATGGTAATTGATGATTCCCTAGGCCAATTCTTAGACCTCGTGAAGCAGTATTTCTCTGGATCTCTCACAGATATTACAAGGGAATACTTGCACAATTCAAATTCACCTCACATATAGTGAAGTTGTAGGTTATATGATCAATAAAAAACCGTAACATTCATATTTATACAAAATACCTATTAGAAGTAGGAGAGGCTTTAGAAAGAGGAGGGTCCTGTTAATAATACTAAAATGGAATGCACTGAAATAAAACATCTAAGCATACACTTAACAAGAAATATTCAAACCAATGTGAGAAAAACTATGAGACAGTTCCAAAGTGCATAAAATTAGATTTGAGCCAATGGAAAAGCGCACCATATTCTTGGCTAGAAAGACTGACTATCTTATTGCCTATGTTTTTGGCTAGAATTTTTATGTTATCATGGCATATTTAAATATTTTATCAGTTTTGAACTTATTCTGGTGTACTGTGTAAGTTGGTGGTCTAGTTTCATTTTTTTGCATGTACCTGTCCAGTTCTCCCAACACCATCTACTGAAGAGACTGTCTTTACTCCATCGTATGCTTCTGCCCCCTTTGTCAAATATTAACTGACCATAGAGAGATGGGTTTATTTCTGGGCCCTCCATTCTCTTCCAGTGATCTATGTGTCAGTTCTTATGCCAGTACCAGGCTGTTTTGATTACAGTGGCTTTATAGTATAGTTTAATATCAGGTATTGTGATCCCTCTTACTTTGTTCTTTCTCAAGATTGCTGAGTCTATTCAGGGTCTTTTTTGGTTCCATATAAATTTTTGTAGTATTTGTTCTGGATTTATGATATATGTCATTGGTATTTTAATAGGAATTGCATTAAATCTATAGATTGTTTCAGATAATATAAACATTTTAATGATGTTAATTCTTCCAAATCAATGAACATAGTATATTCTTCCATTTATTTATATCTTCCTCAATTTTTTTCTTCTGTGTTCTACAGTTTTCTAAGTACAGGTATTTTACACACTTGGTTAAATTTATTACAAGGTTTTTTTTGTTGTTGCTATAGTAAATGAGATTTTTTTCTTAGTTTCTCTTTCTGATAGTTTATTGTTGTACAAAAATACCATCGATTCTCAATATTGACTTTGTATCCTGCTACTTTGTTGAATTCATTTATTAGGATGAGTAATTTTTGTTGGAGTCTTTAGGGTTTTCTGTGTACACTATCATATCATCTGCAAATAATGATAGTTTTACTTCCTCCTTTCCAATTTGGATACCTTTTATTTCTTTTTCTTGTCTGATCAGTGTAGCTAGAACTTCCGGTATTATGTTGAAGAAGAGTGGTGAATGCAGTCACCTTTGTCTTGTTCCTGATCTTCAGGGGAAAGCTTTTAGTTTTTGCCTGTTGAGTATAATGTTCGCTGTAGGTTTCTTGTATATGGCTTTTATTATGTTGAGGTATGCTCCCTCTATTCCCCCTGTGCTGAGTGCTTTTGTCGTAATCAGGTGCTGTACCTTATCAAATGTTTTTTCTGCATCTATTGATATAATCATGTGATTTTTGTCTTTCATTTTGTTTATGTGATGTATTATGTTTATGTGATGTATTATGTTTATTGATTTGCAACTATTGTACCATCCTTGCATCCCTGGAATGAATCACACTTGATCATAGTGTATGATCTTTTTAATGTTTTGCTGTATCTGGCTTGCTAATATTTTGTTGAGGATTTTAGTGTCTATGTTCATCGGTGAAATTGTTTTCTTTCTTTGTTGTGTGTTTACCTGATTTTGGAATTAGGATGATACTGGCCTTGTAAAAAGAGTTTGGGAGCCTTCCCTCTTCTTGAAATTTTTGGAATAGTTTGAGAAAGAGAGGAGTTAATTCTTCCTTAAATGTTTGGTAAAATTCACCCTGAAAGCCATCTGATCCAGGGCTTTTGTGTGCCAATTTTTTTTTTGATTACCGCTTCAATTTCACTAGTTGTTTTCAGTCTAGTCGGGCTTTCTGGCTCTACTTGATTCAGTTTTGGAAGACTGTATGTTTCTAGAAATTTTTCCATTTCACCCATGTTGTCTAATTTCCTGGCGTATAGTTTTTCATAGTAATTACTTACAATCCTTTGTATTTCTGTGATATCAGTTGTAACTTCTCTTCTTTCACTTCTCATTTAATTTATTTTGGCCCTCTTTCTTTTTTTCTTGATGAATCTGGTTAAAGGTATGTCAATTTTGTTTATTTTATCAAAGAGCCAGCTCCTGGATTTATTGATCTTTGAATTGTTCTTTTAGTCTCCATGTCAATTAATTCTACTCTGATCTTGATTATTTTTCCTTCTACTCACTCTGAGTTTTGTTTGTTTTATTCCTCTAGTCCTGGTAGATATAAGGTTAGGATGTTTATTTGAGATTTTATCTTCTTTAGGTAGGCCTGCATTGCTTTGAACTTCCCTGTCAGGACTGCCTTTGCTGTGCTCATAGGTTTTGGGTTGTGTGTGTTCATTTTCATTTGTTTCCAGATACTTTTTGATTTCTTTCTTGATCTCATTGTTCATCCATTCATTATTTAATAACATGTTATTCAGAGTCCATGTATTTGAATGTTTTTGAGTTTTTTCCTTTAGGTTGAATTCTAGTTTCATTCAATTTTGATCTGAGCACATGCTTGATAATATTTTAAATTTCTTGAATTTGTTGAGGCTTGTTTTGTTTCCTACCGTGTGGTCTATCTTTGAAAATATTCCATGTACATTTGAAAAGAATGTATATTTTGCTTCTTTGGGGTGAAATGTTCTGTATATGTCAATGAAGTTCACTTGATCTAGAGTGTTGTTCAGTGCCACAATAATATTGTTGATAATTTGTATGGAAGATCTATCCATTGTTGACAGTGGGCTGTTTAAATTCCCTATGATGACTGTGTTGTCAATATGTTTCTTGACCTCTAAGATTTTCTTATATTTTTATGTGCTCCTATGTTGGGCGCATGTATGTTTATCAGAGTTATACCCTCCTGTTGGACTACTCCCTTAAGTATTATGTAGTCACCTTCTTTGTCCCCCTTTATGGTTTGTTTTGAAGTCTATTTTGTCTGATATAATTATTGCTACACCAGCTTTCTTTTCATGTTTGTTTGCTTGGAATTTTTTTCCATCCCTTCATTTTTAGCCTGTGTACATATTTTATTCTGTGTTGGGTCTCTTGTAGTCAGCATATATGTGGCACATGTTGTCTTATTCATTCAGGTATGTTATGTCTTTTGATTGGAGCATTTAATCCATTTATGTTTATGGTTATTATTGATATGTACTTATTCATTGCCATTTTTCTCCTTACCTGTGTTTCTCTGTCTGTCTGTCTGTCTCTCTCTGTCTCTCTCTTCTCCTTTTTATAGTAACTCCTTTAGCATCTCTTGCAGTGCTGGCTTGGTGGGGATGTACTGTTTTAAATTTTTTTAGTCTGGGAAGCTCTTTTTTTTTTTTACCTTCCATTTCAAATGAGAGTCTATAGTCTTACTGGATATGGTAGAGTTAAAAAAAATTTTTTTTAAATTATTTACTTATCTTTTTAGAGAGGGGAATGGAGGGAGAAAGAGACTGAGAGAAATATTAATGTGTGGTTGCCTCTCATGTGTTCCCTACTGGGGACTTGGTCCACAACCCAGGCATGTGCTCTGACTGGGAATCAAACTGGTGACCCTTTGGTTCACAGGCCAGCACTCAATCCACTAAGCCACATCAGCCAAGGCTGGATAGAGTAGTCTTGGTTGTAGGTCTTTACTTTTCATTACCTGAAGTATTTTGTGCTAATTCCTTCTGGCTTGTAGTGGTTCTGTTGAGAAATCAGCTGCTAGCCTTATCAGAGTTTCCTTATGTATTACTAGCTGTTTCTTCTCTCTGTCTTTAAGATTCTCTTTAAAATTTGCTATTTTAATTATGATGTGTTTTGGAGTAGGACTCTTTGGGTTCATCTTGATTTGGATCCTCTGTGCTTCTGAACGTTTTGCCCTCCCCAAGTTAGCGAAGTTTTCTGTCATTTTTTCAAACAGATTTTTCTGTCCTTTGCTTATTTCTTCTCTTTCTGATATTTCTGTGATGTGAATTATTACTTTTTGTGTTGTCCTGAAGCTCCCTTAAACTATCATCATTCTTTCTGAGTCTTTTTTCATTTTGTTGCTCTAGATTAGTATTTCTTTCTATCATGTTTTCCAGCTCGCTTATTCAGTCCTCTGCTTCATGTAGCCTGCTTTTAATTCCTTCTAGTTTATTTTTCAGTTCAGATATTGTATAGTTGATTTCTTCCTGGTTCTTATTCATAGTTTCTATGTCCATTTTTATGCTGCTTTTGTTCCCATTAAGTTCCTTGTGGCTCCCATAGAGTTCCTTGTGGTTCTCACTGAGTTCCTTAAGCAACCTTATAACCATTATTTTGTCTTTGATGTGTGATAGATTGCTTGCCTCAATTTCATTTAGCTCTTTTTTCTGGAGATTCCTCCTTTCCTTTTGATTGGCACTTCTTTCTTTGTCTCCCCATTTTATGTGATTCTTTTTTGTTTGTTTTTGCATCTTGGGTTCCTCTGCTGGTCTTCACAGGGTGAACTTCTGAGGTAGGGTTTCTGTAGGACTCAGTGGTGCAGTCTTTTTGAACTCCTGATCTGGATGCTCTGGGTTTGCCTTTTATTCAGTTTGTGTGGGCTCTTTTACTGTACTTGGGCTTTGATCATTGATGGCTTCTTCATTGGTGGGTTCTCCCCTCCAGCTGGCTAACAGGAAGTCACAACGTCCACCACATCTTTTTGCTGCTGCACAAGTGCTGGTTAACAAGGCAGTACTCTCCAGGAAACCAAACCCCTGCCAGCAAAAAACCCTTTCATATCAGCAATGTCAACAGCAATTGAGCAAATATTAATAAGGGTGGAGAAGGATTAAGAATAAGATAGGAAAAAGGGAATATGAGATAATGAAAGGAGAGAAAAATGATTTTGAGCCAGAAGAGGAAGGAGAATAATAAAAGAAGGGAATAGAAACAAAGCAAGAAAAAGGGAGAAAATAAAATTTAAAACGTAAGTGAAACATGGAACAGTGATGGCAAAATGAGGTAAAAAAAAGCAGGAGTATAATATGAGATTTTAAATAAAATTTAAAAAGTAGTGAACCAAAGGGAATAAAATTGCATAAAAACCACAACAGGGTCAATAACAATGACAGGTGGGCAAAGATTAATAATGGTGGGAAGATAAGCATATATGAAAGAGAGAATAGACGATGTCTATGGTAAAGAAAAATAATTTTGGGAGGATAGAGGGAGGAAAAAGAATAAGAGTAAGGAATAGAATCCAGGCTAAGAAAGAGAAAAAATAAAATTCCAAACTCAAATAAGCAAGGGCAGGAGGAAGGCAAAATGGAGTAAGACAAAGGGAGAGTAACTGATGATATTTGAAATAAAAAAAATAGTGAACAAACAGAAATAAAGTTGAAGAAGAACAGCAATGCCCATAATATCCATGCCAAACCAGCCACAGTTTATAAAAGTAGCAAGAAAATAAGAATTTTTTCTTTCAATCCAATCATATTTATTTTTTAAAAATATTTTACTGAAAAAATATATTTTACTGATTATGCTATTACATTTGTCTCATTTCCCCCCTTCACTCCCCTCCACCCAACACACCCCTTCCCACCCACATTCCCCTCCTTTAGTTCATGTCCATGGGTCATACATATAAGTTCTTTGGCTTCTCCATTTTCTATAGTATTCTTAAGCTCCCCCCGTCTATTTTGTATCTACCATTTATGCTCCTTATTCTTTTTATGTTTTCCTCTTCTCTCCTCCTTTCACTCCCCCACTGATAATCCTCCATGTGTCTCCAATTCTGTGATTCTGTTCCTCTTCTAGTTGTTTGATTAGTTTATTTTTGTTTTTGTTTTAGGTGTGGTTGTTAATAACTGTGAGTTTGTTGTCATTTTGCTGTTCATATTTGTTATCTTCTTTGCTTAGGAAATAAGAATTTTATAAGAAGGGGAAAAAGAATGTGAGCTGACTAAAGGAAGGAAGAGTGATTTTGAGAGCATAGAGGTAGGGGAAATAGAGAGAGTAAGGATTTGGAGCAAGGTGTAACATGGGGGAAAATAAAATTTACAATGAAAATGAGAAACGGCAGGAAGAAGGCTGAATGGAATAAGACAAGGGAAGGGTACAATGTTAGATATGAAATAAAATAAAAATCTAAAAAGAATAAAAAATAAAAGACAAAGAATAGTGAATTAGTTGGAATTCAATGGAAGCAAAAAAAGAAATATTAAAAGGCTATGCAAAAGAAAAAATAATGCAAATTCTGAAGAAGAACGAGGTGGAATTCGTCTCAGAAGAGCTTGGTATTTGCCTTCTGTCTTCTCCTTCTGGATCTGCCTTTGGCTTTTTATCAGCTCAAGGTCCCAGGGTGAATTGTCCCACTTCTAGCAGCGCCACATGCATCACCCTCACCTGCCTCTAGAGGGGTCTTCTATTGTGGTAGGAGGATGGGATCCCTGGGTCTCCCCTGGGAGTCACTGTTCAGTCTTCTGGGAAAGTTGTGTGTGTGTTCCCCCTGTACCTGCATGACCCATTTGTCCCAGCCTATTTCCAATAATGTATAATTTCTGGTGAACTAGCTGTCCATCTCAAGGGAGGGGGCCAATCAGTGTAAGGGGGTTGGTTAGCTTTTTCCTGCTTGGTGCTGATGGCAGCTCTGTGTGTGAGCTGAAGTTGGGTGGGGCCCTGATTCATTCCCCTTTGCTGCACTGACTTTTGATCTCACTGTTTTGGTGGCCTCAGTGGAATAGGACCCCAGAAACCAGTGTAGTTTGTCTCCCTGGGAGAAGTTCAAAATGTCCCTGTGAGCTGTTTCTTTTTCTGTCCTTCTCTTACAGATGTGCACCCTGCAGGGTGTTCTTGAACCTGACCTGCCTGTTTTGCAGAGCTTCTCCATTGGATGTGGTGGGGTGGTGCTCACAGTCCTGTAGGAGGTGGGGGCTGGGTGCATCCTTTCCTTCCCCAAGGTTTGATCTCTACAGGGGAAGGGGGCTCTGACTGGCTATAAATAACTCCTGCTCATCCAGTTCTCAGCCCACTGCCCTCATAGCAGACACTGTCCCAACTCTCCACTCTGTGCAGACTCTGGCCTGCCAGCTGAGCTGAGCTGGGGCTGAGAAATCCCTTTGCTGTGTACCTTTCTGATCTCTCTGCCAGATGCACTCATCTGGAGGAAAACACACCCTCAATCCTTTTGTCTTGCTGGCAGAGCAGCTGTGCACAGGGTCCCTACTGAGCATGCCTAAACTCCCCTATTAAAAAGTCTCTCCAGGCATTCCCACTGCAGCACTGACTGGTTTTCCAAACACACCAGCTCTCCAAAGAGCCTAAAGTCTCTCACAGTCATGGCTGGCTGCATCCTGCCCTGGCCCAACCCAAGTGCAGATAGAATCCCTCTCTTTCTCTGGCATTCTCCCAGTTGGCATTTGCCGCTGCAGCTATGGGTGTGTTGCTTGCTGTGTGTGTGTGTGTGTGTGTAGCCTGGGTCTCCCCAACTTTGTGTATCCAAGTCACTCCCTGGCCTGGGTCTGGGTGGTCTCTGTCCTGGGAGGGGAGGGAGCTGCAAAGCTGCTATCTCTGACCATGCTCTCTGTGGCTGCAGGCACCACGCCTGGAGTATTTCCCTTCAATGTATGAAATCTCCTTATTGCCCATTGTGAGGCGTTTTCTGTTCTCCTTGGTTCCCAGACTTCATATCAGCTAAGATTCTGTTGAGTATTTAGTTTATTTTTGGAAGATCAGCCAAGTATCCAAGATGGGGGCAAGAGCAAGTGGACTCAGCCTCCATCCACTTGGCTGCCATCTTCTCTCCCTAGAACTAATTTCAATAGAAAAAGACTCCAAGTCAAATATCCACGTCTAAGAGATAGTTGAATAAAACATTATGCATCTTCATAATGAAGTAGTATTCCCCTGTAAAAAAGAATAAAGACAATATCTATATACTGCTTTCAAGCAAACTCTGCAGTAGATCATTAAATTAAAAAAAATCAATGAGAAAACTGTATATTATGCTTACTGTTATTCTAAGTAATTTTTTGGCTTGTATTAGAAAAACAACAGAGTAATCCCAAACTAAAATGACATAGGATCAGGTTTTCTCAACAGCAATACTATTGAAACTTAAACTGAACTTTTTTTTTGTTATAGAACTGTCTTGTGCATGCATTGTAGGATGGGTAACAGCATATCTGCAGATGCCAGCAGCACCTGCCTAGTTGTGACAAGCAGATGTCCCCTAGGGGGCACTATTTTCCCATTTGAGAATCACGTTGATAGTGGTAGGGACAGAGTGGAAGGGTAGAAATGAAACTTGGACTTCTCAAAATATATCTTTCGTTTATAGATTTTATTTGGGAACCGTATATAAGTTTTATGTAACTATCTAGTAGATTAATCCAAAATAAAAAGCAGTTCCTAAAAATTGGAACTGAGCTGGTAGGTTAACCACAGAGAGAAGAGATATTTCAAGTGACTTTAAAATACAATAGTTTGAACAGCTCTAGTGAATATACCCTAAAGAAAAAAAAGAACAGGAAAGAAATATTGAATCTTCTTTTCAGTAATCAGTGTTAGTAATAATAGTGATATTATTGTTCACAACTAATTAATAAGTAATTATGTTAATATTTTTAG
The DNA here is from genome assembly GCA_004024845.1 of Tonatia bakeri. Classification (NCBI taxonomy): domain Eukaryota; kingdom Metazoa; phylum Chordata; class Mammalia; order Chiroptera; family Phyllostomidae; genus Tonatia; species Tonatia bakeri. Next base: position 219,642 of record PVIA01001936.1, read on the forward strand.
GAACTCATACTTTTAGCTTAAGAGAAGTATGAAAACTACAAACCAAAAATTAAGTAAAATATCCTAAAATTGGAATGAAAATATTAGCATGAAATCATGATATATTTTTTCTTGAAACAAGTCTTTCCTACCCCCGTCTGCTGAAAAAATCCTGAGACAATATGTTATAGTACCCAAGATGGGGTCTTCAGTTATTCTGTCCCCATAAAAAGAAACCAGACTCTCTTGCAGAAATGAGTGTTTCTAGGTCCACAGCCAAAAATGTACAAGAGGAGTCTGAAAGATCTTGTCATACTAGAAAATGAGGAAGCTACCCAATACTACTATGAGTTATGACAAAATGACACAGGAGCCAAATTAAAGAGGTTTCCCCAGACAAAGAACAATAACTGCTCTGCAGTAAAGCACATTAAATATGTTAAATTTTATGACTTCATAATGATACTTAAAAAGATTCATTAAGTCAACTATTGTCTTCCAGGCAGTAAGTCGCCTCTTCATTTTATTGCTTTCCTCTGTTGTGCAGAAGCTGCTCAGTTTGACGTAGTCCCACTTATTTTTGCTTTTGTTGCTTTTGCTATTGGTGTCAGATTCAAAACATCACCACCAAGACCTTTGTCAAAGAACTTACTACCTATGTTTTCTTGTCAAAAAACTCACCACCTATGTTTTCTTCTAGGAGTTTTATGGTTTCAGGTCTAACGTTTACGTCTTTAATTCATTTTGAGTTAATTTTTGTCCATGGTGTCAGACAGTGGTCCAATTTCATTGGATACCTTTGGAGAATGTTACAGAACCAACTCATTATTCTGAATCCTGGTAAATAAAAGGCAAATAAAAAAAGGCAAATACGTTTCTGCCTTTCCGGTATGAAGAACCCCCAGCTAGCCATATACCTGATAAGAGGATATTTTTCTTTCTTGAAGCATTTCAGCTAATGAATAAAAAATAAATCAAGTAATTAGAGTAATATCATTTTCTAATCTTTAGTAAAAATAGATTAGCTCCTAAAAACATTTTAATAGAACCATGTGAGTACCACTTAAACTCACAAAAAGGACAACCAAATGTTATGTACTTCTTAATAGAAGGACACCACACCAACTATGATGTATTCTTGCTGAAATATGAACCCGAATCTGATCAGACCTCTATATCTAACTACCCATTTACAGGAAATGCAAGAAACAGAATAACGTGCTAACTGACTTCATGGGATAATATTAAATGAATGATTAGATGAATCTAGAATAGAGAAAACTGTATAGGAATAATAGTCTTGTTTCTTCAATTAAAAAATTACAAGGAAAAATGAAGAAGAGGAAATGTGTGAATTAAAGAAATAAAAAAACCCCCCACATCAACCAAATGCAACATGTGGACCTGACTCGGTTCTTGATTGAGACAAATCAACTTTACAGAAAACATTAATGAAACAACTGGAGACATTTGAAAATTTTTTAAGAGAGTATTTTTAAAGAAGATTTGACTTTTAGCAGATACACAAATGACTGAGACTCCTCATCACTACCATCTCCTGCCTTTGCTGGATTTGTAACCTGCCTCAGGGAAGTGTCCCTCCTTTCTTCTAGGTGGGGATCTGTAACCGCATCATTGTTCCTTCCTCCCTCATGTGAATGCTCTCTACGGAACTGGCACAGAAGGGCTTATGAATTAACAAACTCTGTTTTTGTGTGACATCTGTGTAGCTGCTGTTCATTTTTCATTTTCAAGATCATGATCTTCAATAGAAGCAGAAGCAGCACCACCTGTGCCCCCAAACCCTCTGCTTTCTAAGTAGGCTTCAAGGTTGCTGAGTTTAACTCCACTACTTTCTGCTATGTTGTTCCTCATAGTGAATCAGTAGAAATGAGTCCACATTCAATGTGGGTTTTATGTATTGCTTGACTCACTTCAGGGCTATTTCTTTTCTATTAGACTATAAAAAATAATTATTGTGTCTCTATCATGAGTTATATTTTGTACTATCTCAGTGATCTTAGTAGCAAGAAAAATTATTGGCTTTTACTCCATATACTCTTATAGAGAGGCTGCATGTTTTAATAGAAAAATAAAATGTAAAATAAAATAAAAAGAAAGAACACCAAAATGTATGTCAAAAATATGTGCTGGTATTCTGGCTCTAGAATTTACAAGCAGTGTGACTTAACTAGCTTCTCTAAGGTTGTAAAGTAGAAATGATTTTTGTTAGTATCAAATGAAAAAATACATGCAGAAGTGCTTTGCATATATTTTGTGTACATATGAAACTATAACTTAGTCTTATTACTTTCAATATATCAGTGCTTGATGCCATGTTACTTTTGTTGTTATTGTCATTTCCTCTTGTTGTTTCTACCTGTGCACGATTAGGAACCACTGAATCAAGACCGTTGTTTGTGGGTCAGACTTCTGTCTGAAAGGTAGGTGCTGAGACAGTTTCACCACCCACTGGCTTTCATCTTGTTTTGTAATTTACTGATTGGTCCCTCATTTGTAGGGTTAGAATGATAATCTTGTAAGATTATCCAAGAGTTAAAAAGAAAAATGATAAAGCAATCTAGACTTTTTGTGTTGCAATCTCTTCTGAACTTATAAAGTAGATAGTCGTCTTTGATTTTTATTATCTCTTCTAACTCAAATTCTTTAAAATTGAAGGCATTTTCTTATACAAATATCATCCTGTGTTTTCTCTCTTCATGAATAATCCATGCACCACTAGCCCAAGCCAGAAATCTGGACTCATTTCTTAATATTTCATTGATGATTAAATCATATTGAGCTGATTCCCTTAAAAATTTAAAGGACGTGACTCTCCCTCTTATCAGTACCCAGTTTAGGCAGGTATCCTTTTATTCCTGTATTATTTCAACAGCTTTCTAATCTTCTTTTGACCTGTAGAAGTCTTTGTCCAGCCTCCTATTCATTTCCTCACTGATGTTGGTAGGTGGTTTTTGAAATCTTGTCTGATCATCTAACTCCCTTGAAATGTTAAATAGCTTTAATGGCAGTAAACAAATGGCCTCAGCAGACTCATGCAAAAATTCATCTGCTGTTCTCCCATTAAGAATAAGATTAGAAGGAGGAAGCATCTTGTGAGTCAGGTTTCATTAACTATTTCTATCTTTTTAAATTTTGTCAAATGCCTTTTCAGCACCTATGGACATAATTGTATGATTTTTCTCTCCTTTGAGCTACTAATGGATTTCCTAATACTGAACAATTTTTGTAATTCCTGGAATGAAAGTCACTCGGTCATCCCGTGTAGTCTTTTTAGTGTACTGCTAGATTCCACTTGCTAATACATTATTTAATTTTCTTTACATTGGTAATCATGAGGGAGATTGGTTTGTAGTTTTTTCTTTTCTATGTAAGCTTTGTAAATTTAGGCATCAATACTATCCCTGCATCTTTAAATTAAATTTAGCTTTTCTCTCATTCATATGCCCTGAAACAGTTTAAATAGCATTGGAATGGTATGATCTTAAAATGTTTAGTGGAATTCTCCCCAGAGATATTTGGATCTCATGCTTTTTCCTGGGGTAGCTCTTTTGTAGTTTTTCCAATTTCTTTAATGGAAATTAGCCTATTTAGGTGTTTATATTTCTTTTTTCTTTTGCAACTTTTTTCTTTTGCTAAATTTTAATTTACTAAAATTTTGTACATTTAATTCGTTTTTAATTTATTTATTTATAATTGTGCAAAATAGTTTTTTAACATTTTAAAAATTTATCTTTTTATGTGGTTTTTTATTGCCATTTATTATTTTAGTTATGGTCTTTAAAAGTTGATGAAGTTATTAGGTATTTAAGAAAAATTTGTCCAATATCATCTTTTTATTTATATATTGGTTCCACTGTTTTTCTGCTCCTAGTCCATCAATTTTAGACTGATACTTAAAGTGTATATGCTAGGTGACTACAGATGCACGGACTTGACTATAATATTCTTGACACAACGCATGAAAGAAATGAACTCAACAAATACTTATTAAATGGAATTTCATTCTTTTGTATACTGCAGAATATTTGAATAGATTACATAATGAGAGGTACACTTGGTTTTTCTAGTATTTTGTCAGGTTTGCCTTTAATATTGAGTGGTTAATCTGTCCCTATTATTTTATCCAAATATTTCAGCTATAGTTTTTTATGAGTTACAATTTCAGGAGTGGAAGGACTGAAGATAGTAGCTTCAGTGCAAAGAGAGCTAAACTGCAGCTTTGACTACTCTTGGGATTTTGGACTTCGGTATTAAAGGTTGTTTGCAAAATACATAGGCTTTATCACTGGGAAATATGAGCCACTCAAGATGATATGATTAAAGCCTGATGGTATTACTGATTTCTCCATAGATATTTTAGATCGTCTGCTATAATATAGGTAGTGTCACTATAAAATAATCGATAAGGTAATGTGATTTTAAAAAATGTGCCACTATAGAGCCCTGGCTGGTGCGGCTTAGTGGATTGAGTGCTGGCCTGCAAACCAAAGGGTTGCTGGTTCGATTCCCAGTCAGGGCACTTGCCTGGGTTGTGTGTGATCCAGGTCCTGAGTAGGGGACGCAGGAGAGGCAAACACACACTGATGTTTCTCTCCCTCTTTCTCCTCCTCTTCCCTTCCTCTCTCAAAAAATAAATAAAATATTAAAAAAAACTAAAAAAAACTAAAAAAATGTGCCACTATAGGCTGGCTTTATGAATGTACACAATTTACTTGGATTCTTTTACCTGTAAAATCAATGGATTTTTCCTATTGATCCTAGATTCTGTTTTATGTACTGTGATTTTATGTTTGAAATAATTTACATAACCAAAGAAAATGTTGAGATTATGGTCATTCAACTAGCTAATTATCTCAGAATGATTGTTATCTAAGAGATTAAATGCTAATTAAGGTTGTACTTGTGTTTGTGGTGGTGGTGGTGGTGGAGGGGTAGAGAGAGAGAGGGAGGAGGGGCAGAGAGGTTGAAAGAAGGAAACTTGAAAAGGGGGACTATTTCCATAGAATGCAAAATAGAAGTAAAACTATGCAGTGGTCTAGTTTAAATATTATAGTTGAGTTCCTTTACTTGTTCACTGAACAAGGAAACTTCACTGAAATTGAAAACTATTCACATTGAATTCAAAATAATATGAGCATCTCCAAATACTTTTTATTAGGTTAAATTTTTACTGAGTTTAAAATGCAGTTTAGGAAGAATGAGATGAAAAAGATAGGGGCTGCAAATTATGGGAAGAAAACTGACGTGAGAAAATTTAGAAGCACCATTTTAATTTGCTAATTCATCTGTCTATGCCAGCAGCTAGCACAGTGCCAGACCATAAATGAGTGTTCAATAAATCCCCATCGGATTAAACTGTGGTAGTAAATGTCAGCAAAAATAAAATATAGAACAAGTCAGCCGCTGTTTTAGTTTGATGTTTATACACAGATATATATGTCTCTGTAGTAAATGTGGTTACATTTCAGTTTTTGCTTTGCAGTACTGTCATTTAAAAATCCCAAGGTTTTCTTGAATGAAGCACGTTGTCTTGAGCTGATGGCTGGTATTTTAGTCTCATCCATCCAGTGCTTTATACAGAATACAGGTTTATTTTTCTTTTTATTTAAAAATATAAAACACCATGCTAAATAGCAAAGTGAAATAGTATGGGAAATATTTCTTACAGTGCTTTTAACGAGATAACATTTGGTACTCTCCTCACAAATTCTTATTGTTTACTTATTCCAACCACAATTTCATACATAGACTTTAATTTGCATGTGTTTAGTCGTACATTTGAAGTACTTTGCTCAAAGCTGGAAGCTCTTCTTGGATGTCTATGGGAGGCTGGAGTGTTGGTCAGCTTGAGGTAAATGCTTTTGTGCCTCTTCTCAACTATCACCTGTGGGTAGTAAACAACAGTCTTCTGATTTTGTTTCTATCTTCTGTGGAAGTAATGTCTCACAGGTTTCTATTTGCCTTTCAGAATTCTTTTATTTTGGGGCATCATAAAATAATTCTCTACTTTTCAAGAAGAGTGGAAGCTTGCACTGATTTGTTTGCTGACCTTCCCCTAGAGCCACTGGCACAATGTCTACATTTAATATAATTGTGTGCTCACATTGCTCATTCATTTGCTTGTTATGTTTTTAAATATTGCTCTAAATTTTAAATTGTTGCGTACAGAGATTTTGTGTCACATGAAGTTTTTATGTTCTCAACAGCATTGATCAGTTGAGATCTGCTCAGTTTGTATCTAATATTTATTGATTCATAAATAGTTTCAGGTTTGCCTTTCCCCTCTCTTATTATGTGAACCTGCTCAGCAGCACACAATGAATATTATAATTGGCTTTCAATACTGCTGATCTGACAGATTTAGAAATAGTACATAATCTCTCCTCCAAATTCTCTACGGCTGCAGGAAGGATGGACAAGAAAATTCTTTATTAACCTTGGTGACTCATTAAAATATTTTACAAACAAAATTCCAGAAATAATAAAATCATGAAAATATAAAACTGGCAATTATTTTTAAAAGTTTAGCATTCCTCCCCTATAATTTGTTATGTCATAACATCATTCCAGAGAGACAACTTGTATTTCTTTCTTCATAGTTTATAGAAGTAAATCTTGTCTACAATAAAAATGTTATTTTTTTCCTGTTAGAACCTCATTACTGGAAGAGAATGTCTGAAAAATAACAGATATTTTATCTTTTAGAACATTCATATTTTATCCACCCTTACTTCTACTTAATTTTTCATCTATCATTTAGTTTAATCAAATAGAGCTTCTGGTTTCTTTGAAGTATTTGACAGGCTTACTATTATATGTGTCTGTGGTGTGTATTAGTTAAGAAACTTGTTACCATAAGAAAGCTTATCACACTTATTAATTATGTATTTTCTTATTTCATATTGCTCTGAAAACACTGAAAGTTAGAAGTCACTGGAATACTAACATAACATATTTTCATATTTTTGCATATCCATTACAACTTACTTAAGAGATTTTTAATGGACATTGTCAACAATTCTCATATTAGTCAACAATTCTCATATTATGGATTGTGTCCATAATCATTCAGACAAGCAACTGTTGGATACTATTTTGCTCTCCTTATGAGGTGCTAGATCTTTAAAAACATGTGGTCTGCCACGTTTTGAAATATAGCTTAGATCTAATTTAAAGATGCCTGGTGAGAAAGTTGTGATATGAGGATTACCCCTCATACAGACATCATCATCTTCTTCTTCATCATCATCATCATCCTCATCATCGGAATAAACTGTGCTATGGCTGAGTCTACGATGATTTTTGCTGCCTCTCAGCTTTTTCTAAGGTGTATTTGTTCTCAGCTTTATTGAGATATAATTGATATATAACTTTCAGTTTCAGGTACACAGTGTGATGGTTTGGTGCATGTACATATTCTGAGATGATCACTGCAATAAGGTTGTTTAGCATCTCCATCACTTCACATAACTACGTTTTTCCCTGTGGTGAGAACATTTAAAATCTATTCTCTTAGCAACTTTCAAGTATATATACATACTGTTATCTCCAGTCACTGTGCTGTTCAGTAGATCCCAGAACTCACTCGTCTTATAACTGGAAGATTGTACCATCTGGTCAACATCTTCCCATTCCACCCACCCTCCTGGCCCTGGCAACCACCAGGGTGTTTCCACCTTGCTACTTACTAACTCTGTGAACTCGAGCAGATTGCTTAAGCTCTGTGTGTGTTTTTCACGTACAGAATTCCTGACTGGATAGTAAGATAATTTAGGGAAAGCCCTTGCTATACAGCAGACATTGAATAAATGTTGTATTTTCCCTTCCTGGTCTATGCTACTTTTTGTTTTCAATCACACCATTGTTGTTCCTTGGGTGATAGAGAAAATTTAGTTAATTATTCATCTTGAACATATATTATTTGTATGATGCTGGATTAGTGCTGAATGTTTAGTGTGAAAATGAAGCTCTTCCTAAGAATCAAACAATATATTGTTTTCACATATATTATGGTTGTTGATTTACCTTTTGACTACTAGCCAATTTGGTTTATTTAAATTCAGCCTTTGAACAAATTGCAAAGTCATAGAACTTAAGCTGAGAATATTTATGAATTTTATGACTATGTGAAGGATTTGTGAAGTTAGGACATTTTATCATGTAGAAATTTTGTATCCTGATTATTGGGATTATAATAGCATCAACATATTATTTTAGATTGGAAAATGAATTGTTTTTAGACATTTGAGGACAATGAATTCATGGATGCATCAGAAAATAAAGAGAGGAGCTGAGAGGCAGTAAGAGAGAAGGACCACCCAAGAGTAGAAATCACAAGTCATCTTTCTCAATTTTCTTGGTCCTCTGTCCTTCCTCCCACCCCACTGTCACCGATGGACATATGTTCTTTTGTTCCGTGAGACATGCCTCAGTGACAGGTGTTTCCGGAAGCAGAGAAATCAGTCTACAGGACAGCACCATTACCACACACATACACATATATCCCAATAATTTTCTAGTTATTCAGGGGAGGCCTTTCTGAGTGAAGAGCTCTCAAGTATTCATAGTTGTCTCCAGATTATAATCTCCAGGCTGCAATGGTCCAGCAGACCAGGTAGTTTTAATTCATTTTTCCAAAATGAAGGCATATACCACTTGTAAAGTAGATAATTTCAGATAGTCCATCTGAGGGACATGGCCTTAAATAACATTGAACCACAGATATTTTAACTCATACAATTTCCCTGATTAGTAAAAAAGGAACCTCAGTTTGATGGCAATACATATTTAAAAACTAACACTTCAGAAAGTAATTTTTTACAGAGAGCAGATCTCAAATCCTAAGGTTTGGCAGGCAACAATAACCAGTTAAAATTTAATAACAGTTTTAAATTTCATTCCTTTTTTCATGGTTACTTTTGAGTTTTGGGAAGTGATACTGGATTTACATCAATGACAGTGATATAAAGTTTTCATTTAAGATACACTTAAGTTAAATGGTGGTTAGCTGATCTGAAGATAAAAATTTAGGAAATGATTGTACAGATTGTTCAAAGAACAACTGAAGATACTGTTGACTGCAATTTAGAGTTAACCAGATTAAGCGCTTTCCTTCACAATGAGTGTATCTTGTCATCTGATGCCCAGAAGTGCACACAGTGCTTCCTGAGGAGTCTGACCAGTGAAGAAAGCAGTGGTGCTATTGGCAACTCAGGCCTGCACAACACACTGCTATTAATACCATCTAAGATTGCATTAGGTCTCTTGCAAAGCCCTTTATGCTTTTGTCTCCTATTGAACTTGAAGGTAACTATAAACACTGAGGAGTGTTTCATAACTGCTACCATGCTGGGTTATCTGCTCAAGACACTAGCACAATTGATTTTTTAAAAAATAGGGTACAAACTATCACACTTTCTGTTAAATTTCATCTTGATTGCTACAAATCAATGATTCAGCCTTTTCAGACTTTTTTGGATCTTGATTTTCTTTTTTTGATTTATTAGCTATTACCCTAGTGCTGTCTTTCTGAAAATTCATTAAGAATTTTTGTATGTTTTCTTCTAAGTAACTGAATTTATAAAATGAAGTAGGAAAGAGTCAAGGGCTGTAAACTACCGAATTTCATTAGAGACTTCCTTTTGGTTGGTGCCAGACTTTGATTATGCTAAAATCCCTATAAGTTTATAGTTGAAGAAACGAACAATTCAGTCTCTGCCGCACGCAAGTCTGGGTATGTGCTCACAGACTCCAGTGCACCGCTGTGTACAGAATTCCAGCTTTGGATGCTAGTTTTCTATTTTTGCAAATTCAGTTATGTAGTAGTTTCATTTAGGTGACATTTTCTTTGGTCACAAAATAATATAAAATATTGTGTCAAATGTTTTGTTAAAAGTAAAAAAACCCCCAAATTAATAAGATTATTTTCCCTCTTCAGAAATAAACTTACTAATGAAAGAAATTAGATTAATTTGGCATTATTCATTCTTGACAAATACTTGTTACCTCTTTGTGATTGCCTTTTATTTTTCAGAGCATTTATTAATCATGTGGTAGATAATTTAGTTTTAAATGTTTTTGAAAATTGATGTTAGGCTTTCATGCTTTCTGAAGCATATTATTTCAAATAAAAATAATGTGGAGTAGATTTTTTAAACTTCCCATAAACAATATAGAAATTAAATACAAAAACAGTTAAAATCAGAAGTTTCTATTTTTTTAATAATTAAGGTAAAATTTTTGTTCTCCTTGCCCCAGAATAAAATAAAGATCGCAAGGAATTGTTTCTGTTTTTTTTGAGTTAGAAAGAAGCTGCATATGACACAATTATTCAGGAAATGAAAAATTCATTTGAGATTTGAAATTGTGAAAGTGGTTTCTAAGTTTATTTTTTCAGTGTGTTCATAAATAGCACTTATTGACTGATTATTCTCTTCCAGACACTGTTATAGGCACAAATTATTTCATTTAATCCTTCCCAAAATTTTACGTGCTAGCTCCATTTCATGAAGAAGAAACTGATGCAGAGCATGGTTAAGTGAGTTGCCCAGTCCTTCAAGTGTATTGAGTGTCCACCAGCTAGGGTGCCTTCCAGAATTCATTCTCTTACCTACTGTGACAGGCTGCAGTAATGCACACTATCATAAGACAACTTACTACCAGCTTTTGCCATTAATCCTTTGAGATGGAATTTTCTTCTATTTGTTAGAAAATGGTCTGGAAAAAGTTTAAAAGCATACCCCATTTAATATCAGGTTATAGAGAATGAAAATTAAAACCATTAGTATTTAATACAATACTTTTCTATAGCAAGAGACCACTGCTTAGAGCTTGTTATTATGAAGTTAATCTCCACAGTAATAAGAAAGACCCTTCCTGAGTACCTGATGTAGGCCAGAGAGTTCACGTACATTTCCTTTAACCCATGCACATTTCATATCTTGATTTTATAAGTGAGGAAATCAAAGACTGGAGAGGCTGTCTGACTTGTTCATGTGATGAGAGCAGAGATTCACAGATGTGTCTTATTCTGCAAGCCAAGCTCTTCTCAATAGTACATCGGGCTGACTCAAAGCCCACACCAAGGTAAAGGGAAGTCTGTCTTGATCTCTATTTCTATTCCCAGAATTATGTCAGGGTAAGAACTTATGGGTTTCAGAAAAAAAAAATACTAACTCTAATTCTCTAAGAGGAATCCCTTTTCTGTTGACTAAATTGAAAGAGAAACGGCAATGAGCTAGAAATTTTGTATATTAAATTTCTTAGCGTCTCTTTTCAGGAATATAAATCAAGGTGATGTTTGTCTAAAATACTGGGTTATAAATCATAGTAGCTGCTGATAGATTAGTGGTGTTTGTTGTTTGGTCTTTGTCAATGTTTTCCCACAGGACTGGGGCAAGGCAAGGATATCTACTCTCACCATTGCTCTTATGACATAGTATGGGAAATTTTAGCCAATGTGATGATAAGCAAGGATGGGAAACAAAAGGCATGCAGATAAGAAAGGAAGAAATAAAACTGTACGTATTTGCAGATAGTCTACATAGAAAACTCCAAGAAATCTTTAAAAAAAAAATAAAACAACTCCTAGAACTAGTGAGTGAGTTCAGCAAGTCTGCAGGACACAAACTCACTGCAGGGAAGCCTGGTTGTTTTTCCACGTGACAGCAGTGTGCACAAGGAGGCCAGCATTGAAAACACGAGGCTGTTCGCATCACTTAAAAAAAGAGAAATACTTAGGTATAAACATTGGGGGAAGCTCGGTAAAGGGTACAGATCTCTCTGCATTTAGCAAACTCATGTGAGTCTACAATTATTCTGAAATAAAGATGTTAAAAATTTAATTGTCAGAGGAAGCTGTTTCCTCTGCAGTTAAACTCATGCAGTTTCTGTTCTGGTGAGAGATGGAAAACAAGTAGATAAGTAAAAATAACAAACAAACAAACAAACAAACAAACAAACTTAGCTTTTTTTTGGAATGGATAACCAAGTTTTCACATGATTCATAAAGCAAAATTTTTCTTCTAAAAAATCTTTTTAAATAAAAGAAATTACAAAATAAAAAATACGGTAAAGTGACACATACATGACACATTAGGATTTATAGAAATACAACCTCCTATTTATAAACGTAAGGTTTTTTCCTGTCACTTTTAATCCTGGTTTTCTATAGAACTTTATTCTTTTGTAGTTGTCCAGTATTTCTCAGAGTATATACCTTTCCTAGCTTACTTTTCCTGTGGCTCCATTGGTGAAAAGGAAGATGTTTTGAGTGTGAATCTCCTGTGAAGATGCACTTCTAAAATGGGGGTGTTTACTCAGAGAACAAGGCAAACACCACTTAATACTAAATGAGCTATAGATGACAGATTACCATGGAATAATCCCTTAATTGAAGCAATTTTTCCTTTTTAAGTTCTTAAATCATACCTTAGATCACCTTTTTGAAGTTTGTTTTTTCTTCAAAATCTTCTTTCTGAACATGCAAAGGCACAACTGAACAAGATTCAAAGAATGAATGTTACAATAGACAGATTTTAGTTCAATGTAACTAAAAATTTTCTAATAAGGAGTTTTGAAGATAGGATATACCATTTTGAAAAGAAGTTAAACTACAAAAACTTCTAAGTCCCTTTCAACTCAAGGTTATATAGAAAAGATAAAATGTGTCCTTCAAAGAGAAATTTAAAATGGGAATATTTGTTTTCAAAGAGAAACAATGCTAGCTGTAATTCCATAGAAAAGATACTATAATTGATTAAAATTATATCTCTTATGAATGAATCATTTTTTCATAATTCAAAAGATATTTATTGAGATCTACTACATTCTAAGCATGATTTTAGGTTTAGGATTGGAAGTTCAAGAATAAAGCACATCTCTACTTTCATGGAGAGAGGAAGAAAGTACATAGATATATAAGAAGACATGTAGTTATTGGTATATAAAGAAGCATCAGTCAGGATAAAAGGGGTAGGAAATACTGGGGGGGTGAGTGGGGTGACTTGCTATTTTACATAGGATGATCAAGGGTGGCCTCTCTGATTAGCTGATATTTGAACTTAGACAAAGTGAGTAAGAGTGAGTGGGCCATGAAGATATCTGGAGAAATTAAATTGTAGGTAAAAACAACAGCTGCTGCAAATGCTGTTGGGGAGTGTGATGGTTAATGTGTCAACTTGATGGGGCTAAGAGTTTCCAGACAGTTGGTAAAACATTATTTCTAGGTGTGTCCATGAAGATGTTTCTGGAGGACATTAGCATTTGAATGAGTAGACTGAGCAAAGAGGATGCCCTCACCAATGTGGGTGGGCCTCATCCACTTTGTTGAGGGCCCTATAGAACAAAAAGTCGGAAGAAGGAGGAATTTGCTCTTTTTTGCTGAAGGTGGAATGCTATCTTCTCCTGCTCTCAGACTTCAGTGCTGCAGAGTGTCAGACCTTCAGACTCTGATGGGGATTTACACCATTGACTTCCCATTCTCAGACCTTGGGGCTCTGACTGAATTACATACACCACTGGCTTTCCCAGTTCTGCGGTATGCAGACAGCAGACTGGGGGACTTCATGGCCTCCATAATCACATGAGCCAATTTCTGTAATAATTCTCCTCTTATGGATATCTATACATGTTCTGTTGTTTCTCTCCTCTGGAGAACCCTGACCAGTACAGGTGGGAAGGATCTAGATATGTTAGAGAAACAGCAAGGAGGCCAGTGTGGCCATAGTAGAGAAATAAGAGACTGGAGAGGTGGCAGTGGAGCAGAGGGTGGACAAATTCCATAGGACACTCTAGGTCATGGTAAGTCTGTGGCTTTTACTCAAATGAGATGGGAAACCATTGAAAGTTGTGAGCAGAAAATGACATTATTATGTTTTGAAGGATTGTTCTGGATGCTCAGTTGAGAACAGATTTTTGAGTGTAAGAGTGCAAGCAGAGAGAGCATTTCGGAGGTTACAGTAATAATCCAGACGAGAGATGGAAGTGGCTTGGAATGGGGTGAGAGACGAGTAGTGGTGCAAATGAAGAGAAGTGGACCCAGCATGTAATTTAAAACTAGAGAAGGCAGATTTGCTGGGGAATTGGATGTGGGATATGAGAAAAAGAGATAAATTAAAATCTATAAATCCAATATTTTTGGCCTGAGAAAGTATAAGATCAAAATACTATATTTGACAAAATATGTGATTGCAAATTTAGCAGGTGTTGAGGAATATGTCTTCATGTTCAGTGAGTCTCAAAATATGGCTATTGCTGCTGTTTGGCTCAAATTTTGTCAGCATGGTAACTATATTTACTTTTTGCCCGCACATGTGTGCCCAGGGTACCCTACCACATGTGGAGGGTGAGTACTGGCCACTGCTTGTATAAGGCATACCAGTGACAGGACACGAACCTAAATGTTAGGAATGTGACCAAAAGCTCTCCAGCAGAATGATTTAGAATGCCTGTTGTGTTGTAATTGAGTTTTACATTGTTGTGTGAAAAACTTGCTACACTGTTTAGCTGGGCCTATGATTCTTACTATTCCCCTTTTGTCTCTGTCACAGTCCTGCCTACTCTAACTCCAAGGCTGTCTTAAGTTATCAAAATTTTGTTTCCTTAAAATATAGCTTTAAAACTAACAGAAAAGGCTAAAGTCTTCATTTAGAAAAACTAGCCTATGTCATCTTCCAACATGTCCAAAAAAATGTGATTGTCTAGGGGGAATGACAGTATTCCTTTTTTATGTGGAAGAACTTCAGCTGTTTTTTCTGAATGATGTTTTTGGGTTTCTCTAGGGCACATTTAAGTATTCTAACCATTTTAATTTTAATTTGTACAAGAGTTTACCAGTGTTTTGCATACTTGTTTATATGGGTTAATTTTATTAGAAAAATTTGTGCAATTCAGTTCTTAATTAGTCTCATAAGAACTGAAACACAGTATGGGACTTTGCTTTAGGACACAGTAAGGGAAATAACAACAATATGAGTCCTGGTGCATAAGAGGAAAAAAGAACCCAGAATTATTGAAGGAACCAAGTTAAACAAGCAGCTGTATAATAGGACTCTAATGATCCATAAGTAAATGCAGTGTCGGAGTGGATTTTTAAACTGGTCGTCAAGACCATTGGGAATAGCAGAACTCTAAGACAGAAGCTCATGTAAAAGTTTCCATAAAAAAATGAAATAAGATAAAAATGTATACTTTGAGCAGATATTGTCAAGAATCATAATTGCGATTACAATGAGCTGGTATGGGCCAGCGACAGTGGAAGAAGCCCACTATCACCGAATGGTGTCATGTAGATTTATGGGTGGGCAATGAGGACAGCGCTGGGAACTCCCTTGTTAGCATACAGAAGTTAGAAGTGCTTTTCTTTAACTTTGTCATGGCATCACCAGCTGCCGCTAAGGAAGAGTGAGCACAGCAGTTTCTGGAGTGTACAGGATGGAGGTGGTTGCCTGAGGCAGGTTTGAGAATCTCAGGGCAGCTCAGTGGATAGAAGCTGAGGAAGGCTGAGAAATGGGATACATGATCCAAAGCATGGGCATCTCATACTATAAAATCATTCTCTTTCTTCTATTCTATATACAGTTGCCCTTTGAAGAATGCAGGGATTAAGAGTACTGACCTCCCACATGGTTAAAAATCTGCACATAACTTTTGACTCCCCCAAAACTTAACAATTTATAAGAATCCTTACCAATAACATAAATTATTGATTAACACATATTTTGTATGTTATATATATTATATACTGTGTTATTACAATAAAGTAATATGGAGAAAAATGTTATTAATAAAATCACAAGGAAAATAAAATACATTTACTGTCTTTATTAAGAAAAAGTGGACCTGAACTGTTCAAACTTGTGTTGTTCAAGAGTCAACTGCATACTTTTGACAGCACATTGTTTATTTATAACTATTTCTCCACATCAAAGCTCCTCTCCAGGGTTATAAAAACTCTGTGGGTAGTGGATACTCGCTTCCTGAAAACAAAAAACAAAATAAAAAAACCCAAACAAACTCAAGAACAGGGAGAGTTAAACAGATTATCATTATAGGCATGTTCTGGAATAAGATGTGCTGAGGGGAAATTCTAGGTTTACTACTTAATTTGGTGTGTAATTCTTAACAGCTTTGGGCTCCAGCTCTCTGATCAATAAAATGGACCTTGTAATAGTGTCTGCCTCATAGGGTTGTTGTGCAGAATAAATGTGGTAATGCATGTAAAGTGCTTAGTGCATTATTTGGCTCGATAAACATTAGCTTACATTAATACAGAAATTAAATTGGTGCACTAATAAATATTTTTCTATTTCTAAAAAGAAAGTAAAGAGAAAAACCATCTCTGTGGCATTTAGTAGGCACTGAGATGGAATAGTTATTTCTAAATTTGCTAGTTTAAAATAAAAATAATTTCTCTTTCAATATGGGAATTTATCTAGTGGTAAGGAGTTATTTTGGTCTAAAATATTCATACTACTATAAGAACTTAGCTTTTTATGGGGAAAAATTTCATTTTCTTTAAAGAAGATATCTTCTATTTCTTAATGGTTTATAGTACATATGTTAAAATATTGTGGAACAAGTTATCTTTCAAGGTGAAGATTGAAACTAAATATCCACAATAAATATTTCACACAAAAAGGGAAAAGCCAGGAGCAACCCGTCCTTTGGTGTCAGAGGTTTCCGGGCACAAACAGGCACGTGAAAATACAAGCCCATGCCGATGTCTGGCCACAGCACATGTCCATTTTCTTCTCCTCCCTCCAGAGTTGCTGCAGGTTTTTCGTTGCTTTCCTGGCTGGCTTGTGCTTGAAAGCAGGTTTGTTTTTTGTTAGCAACCCATCTTATCATGACCCCTGAAATATAACCTTAAACTGATTATGTTGCCCTTTCACCTATGTGGTCAGCCAGGTAGCAAAGGAAAGGAGCTCAGGCAACTGAGAAGTTTACTACAAAAGGGAGCACTTTCCTTTGAATTCCTCTATCAGTTCCCTCCTGATGCAGTGGCATTTTATTTTGCATATATAATTTCCCTAACTAGTAGAGTGTAGGTGTTAGTGAACACGTTATCTCAACTTCCCACCCACCACCAGAATCTCTTCTCCCTCCCCAACAGCTGATTATCCCGCCTTGTATCAACACATCCAGCCGGGGAGGTCTTGCCTCACCACATTTTTGGGTAGACAGGTTTCTTCCTTTCGATTCAGCTGAAACAAATTTATTGACACAAATCATATAATATTTTAGTTAAAAAAGAAAAGAATACATTTTATTCTAGTTCATTTTCTGTCTACAGAGATTTTTTTCACTTTTCTTTTAAAATCCTGATCAGAATTATAAATGTTTTCTTGAGTATTATGCTGGATAAACATTTATGCATATTCAAGTTGCTTGTTAAGCCCTTTCATTAAGAACTTTCATTAAGACAGTTATTCTTTCACTTATTTTTTCAAAATTATTTTATAATTTTGAATCAAGTTTGCATTCAAGGTTTTCATGGTCTCTCTTTGTGAAATTTTGTAATGTTATATAATTAGCCATTCAGTTAATGTATTATTTGTCATTAGATCACAAAGGTAATGGCAATACCTCTCATACCAGTCCCTGGAGAGGCGAGTATCTTAGTGCTAGTCCTGCAAATTCTTCATGTAATATCCCTTCTGGGTGTTTGGTACTAAACACAGGCAATCTTAACTGTGGGTCTGGGATCAAAGGGGTTCATGAATCCCCTGAAATTATATGCAAAGGTTTGGTTTTGCATCCATGAACATATTTTAGGGAAAAAGATTCCAAAGACTGTTTTCTGGCTTTTAGAGATTTCTTTAAATTCCCCTTCCGCAATTGGTAAGAACACTGTTACTAGAAGCTTGTGGTAGCATGTATGAATTTGCTAGAGCTGCTGTAACAAATACCACAGATTGGGTGACTTAAATAGCAAAAACGTATTCTCTCATAGTTCTGGAGGCTAAAAGTCTGAGACCAAAGTGTCAGCAGGGGTGGCTTCACTTCCTTCCCTGCAGATGGCCATCTTCTTCCCATTTCTTTCCAGTATCATCTCCTTTGTGCGTGTCTGCGTCCCCATCTCCCTTTCTTATAATGACACCAGTCAGATTGGATTAGGATCCACTCTAAGGGCATCATATTAATTTAATTACCTCTTTAAAGATTCATCTCCAAATTGTCACCTTCTGAGGTACTGGGGGTTAAAACTTCAACATATGAATTCCCGGGGTGGGGGGTGGGGGAAGGCGGCACAATGCCCATAACAGAGAACTAGTTTGAAAATTAAAAATGAAAAAGTGAAAACTGCATTCAATTTATCCTGGAACAAGTTTTCCCTAGTCAGAATCTGCTTGCGCAGTTCCTATTAGCCTGAAACTCAAACACGACCTTTTTTCTTTAAATGTTTTGTTTCTGTGTGAGCTCTCTGGGCCACTGGAGCCTGAATCAGCCGTTCAGCAGTGCTTCTTCAGCAACCACTGCGTGCAGAAAGCTGTGCCAGGACGTCTAAAGCCTGCAGCATTGATTGCGCCTGCCAGCCAGGGTCAGGCTGTTTCGTGCAACCACCCTGGCATTTGCCTCGTGCTGTGAAAGGGAGAAGTATGGAGGTATGCGTTGGATATTTTAAACTCTGAAATTTAAGGTCCTTACTGCAGGAGAGACGTCTCGAAAAATGTCTTTCATCCATGAACTTATGGTTCAGACACTGGTGGTGTCTGTAAGTAGAAGGTAATTAGAAGGTTTTAAAAATGCCTTGCACAATGACTTCTATTCAACTTTTTCATTAAAAATTTTTTTGTGTTTGGTTTCTTGAAGTGACCCACCCCACAGAGCAGCAGGGGAAGAATTACCCACGTCTCCTCAAGTATCACATGCACTTGCCTCATGCTTTCACTGTTGCCAAGATGGTCCAGTCTCTGCCTGGGTGGCAATGACAGCATTTTCAGCACGACTCATCCCACCATTCTTCCATGCAGTTTCTGACACAGGGCAGCGGGAGAATCACGAAGCTGAGGATGTATCTGCAGGATTGTTTCCTTTGTTCTCAAGTCTCTTGCTGTTTACCAGCTTCCTGCCCTAACAGTTACTCCCAGCCTGTTATTAGTTCCTCCCTCCAGTCTGCCTCTTCTGTCCCCACCTCTCTTTACCTCAGGCTCCTGGCTCTAGTTCAGCAAAGTTGCTTGCTGACTCCTCAGCATGAAGAGCCTATTTTTCTTCTGGTCCTTCTCCCACATCTTATTAATGGTCTAGCTAGAATACTCTCTTTTCCCCTCCTTTGATTATTAGGGAGGTAGCATTGCCCTGAGGTTGTAGGTAAGAATCTTAGGAGAGCTGGGAAAAAAAAGTACTTAGTTATGACATGTTTCCCTAATTTTGCACTTGTGTACTTGAATTTTGAAATCTCTATGCAGTATTTTAGATGTTTCTTTTAAATATTTAAAAAATCTTCCTAAATGTTTTTTAATATAGTTTGTGAGTCTTGGGTTTTGATTATGCTCTCAAACATATTAATTATTTCTCCAATTTCTACTTATTTGTAAATGTTATAAGCAGATAGTCAAAATTTTTTATACAAATGTTGCTGAAAGCATCACAATATATAATTTATTATAGATAGAAT
>PVIA01001937.1:0-239321 GCA_004024845.1 Tonatia bakeri
TATGCCAGTACCATACTGTTCTGATTCCTGTGGCCTTGTAGTATAGTTTGATGTCAGGTATTGTGATCCCTCTTACTTTGCTCTTCTTTCTTAAAGTTTCTGCAGCTACTCAGGCCATTTATGGTTCCATACAAATTTTTGCAATGTTTGTTTTATATCTGTGAAATATGTCATTGGTATTTTAATAGGTATTGCATTGAATCTATAAATTGCTTTGGATAGTATGGACATTTTCATGATGTTAATTCTTCCAATCCATGAACATGGTATATGCTTTCCATTTGTTTGTGTCTTCCTTAATTTCTTCAATGTTGTATAGTTTTCTGAGTATAGGTCCTTTACCTCCTTGGGTAGGCTTATTACTAGGTACCTTATTTTTCTTGTTGCTGTATCAAATGGAATTTTTTCCTGATTTCTGTTTCTGATATTTCACTGTTGATGTACAAAACTACCTTCAATTTCTGAATATTGACTTTGTATCCCACTATTTTGCCAAATTCACGTATTAGGTAGAGTATGTTTTTGGTGGAGTCTATAGGATTTTCTGTGTACACCATCATGTCATCAGAAATAGTGACAGTTTTGCTTTCTCCTTTCCAATTTGGATGCCTTTTATTTCTTTTTCTTGTCTGATAGCTGTGGCTAGGACTTCCAATAATATGTTGAATAGAAGTGGTAAAAGCAGACACCCATGTCTTCTTCCTGATCTTAGTGGGAAAGCTTTTAGTTTTTGCCCATTGACTATGATGTTGGCTATAAGTCTCTCGTATATGGTCATTATTATGTGGAAACATGTCCCCTTCTGAACAGTATAATTCTCTTGTTTGTTATTTGCTACCTTTTCTATGTACTCATCACTGTTCTTCCAAAAATCTTTGTCAGAAATCTAGCAAACACATCAGGAATTCTGTCAGTTTCTCCTTTTCAATTCCTTCCTTCCTGGATATCCCTCCTCTTGTGCTCTGGTCTGAGCCTCTGGCTCGCTGGGTCTGCTGGCCAGCTGCTGCTGTAAGTCTCCTTTGGGCATCATTCTGGAGATTCCTTTCACTTTTTCCCCCTTTGGGTTAAGTTCTCTACTTCTTCGATTTTATGTAGTCCTTTCTTGGTTTACTCTTTTGTTTTGGTAGAATATCTGCTGTAGTAGCTTCCAAATATATTGTGTTTATGAACCTTTCATAGATATTGAATGCATAACTATCTTTTTTCTACCTTAATTGCTTTCAGCTGATCTGGAAATTTGAGGGTCTTTTTTCTTTTAACACTGTTTTGATTCCTGTTGCTTTGCATAAAACCTGTTTTTGATTCCCCTCCTTCAAGCTTGTTAGATCTCCTCTTTGTCCCCAGCGTTTTACAATTTTATCATAATTTGTCTTGATATAAGTCTTTTTTCACTCTTTATTTTGGGCACCTTATGAACCTTTCAATCTGGAGACTTTTGTATTCAATTCTGAATAATTATATTGAATATTTCATCTTTTCATCTCTTCTTCTCATTCTTTATGCAACTCTGAATATTTTGTTATTGGAACTCCTGGATTTCCCTCTCTTATATTTTAAATACCTCAGTGAGAAGTAGGATGAAGACCAAATGAAGACTAATACTTAGTGATGACTCAAGTAGCAAAATGAAATAATGTCAGATGGTTGAGTCCATCTTTTTGTACTTTAACAATATGAAAGAACAATTTAAATACATGGCTGCTTTGATAGCTGAACAGCTATCCAGGAAATGTAGATGCAAAACTCTAGCTTCTAGAACTTTCTAGGGAATGTGCTTATGAAGGACCTACCTCATGGAATTAGCTTGATGTGTCCTATGGTTTATATCTCAGAAATCACATCTAATATTTTAAAAAATATGAATTTTTCCAGATAAAGATTAGACTTGTGTATTCACCTAACAAAATAAAGGTCCAACCAGGAAGATTTCAAATTCTATGGGAGCACGACACACTTACAGTTTCTTTTAGTATAGGACAGGTAGCAGTGGTAGGAATTTCTCATTCCTTTCTAATTCCTAGCATTACATCCTCTCCTATAAGGCTTTACAGAAAGTAAAGTTGTTCCTCCAAATAAGACCTACGATCTTTAAATGAGATACAAGTCTGTGATATTGACTCTGGATGGAACTTGCATATACCTAAGGAAGCCAGGTAAACTTATATCTGGCATATAAATGTGAAATGACCCTCTTCCTGTCCTTAGGTTTTCCAACAGGGGTCGTGGCCAAAAAGGCAGGTTTCAGCAGGAATTCATCAAATTTATGTTTTGAAGGTCTTATTTGCAATAACTCCACTTTGACCAGTGTGTCCTCTTTTATTATCTTTTATTATAATATGGGAAAAGTAATTCCAAGAAGATGCTCCTCTGAATCTGCTGAGAAGAGGGAAGACCACCTGGAAATAAGCATGTTAGGAGTGGATGAGTTTATAGTGGTGCAAATAGTATGGCTAATGGCCATTTACTTCCCCTTCTCCTCTGAGGAATTTCAAGGTCATCTACCTATTTACCTAAGCTTGGCCCAATGATGTTACACACAGAGATCATTTTTGTTGATTTCTCAGTAATCATTTCTCCTCAGCTTGTAGAGTACTATTTACCTTCTTTGCTAAAAGCACACAGGGTATGTACTAGATCTGTACAGAAGGTATCCAGCCATGTAATATGAAAAATAGAGACTTTTTTGAAGAAGATACAAGAAACATTGTACATAGGACAATGATACCTCAGTCCCTTTCAAAGTAGGCACCTTAGGACCTCTTGCAGTTCCCCCACTTGCCATCCATCAGCTGCTCTATGATATTTTCCTGAATCTTATTGGTGGTCTGAAATCTTTTCCCTATCAAAGGTGATTTTAGTTTTGGAAAAGCCAAAAGTCACAGGGCACCAGATCTGGGCTTTAGGGGGCCTGAGTCACCAGGGTGATTTGATGTCTTTCCGAAAAACTACATGAGATGTGATACATAGTGGGTGCATTGTTGTGATAAAGCTGCCAATCACCAGTTGCCCGTAGCTCCAGCCTTCTGAATCACCCAGATAGTTTCCTTGGAGGAATGTTGAAGCTTAATGCAAAATTTGATGCAGATTCATAGCTCTGTTTGCTCAGTCATTTTGAATGTGACCACCACACAGTACACACGCTCATTGAACTGCGTCTGTGACCCCCACTGACTGACACAGTGATGTCGTCATTGTTTGCTCACGCGCATTCCAGCCCACTCTCCTCGGATGCCCGGTTACACTGATGCTGGTCAGACTGTTCTCGTTCTATTAACAATGGCTGGAATTTTTCCAGACAGATATCTCATGTGTCAGAGTCATGGATTTGAAGATAGTTTCTCTTTTTATTAATTAAGTTATATATCTTTTAAAATCCAGTCCTACAGAGTCTAGAGGATCCATTGAGCACGCCAGCTCACCTTTGGAGAGCTGGAGATACAGGGTATCAGAAGATGGAGGTGAGGTGGGGAAGTACCACACTTCCCCGTTTATAATGCTTCGAGTTCTTTACATGTTATCATTTCTTGATGTTCATTATAAAAAATGTTAAAATCAGGAAACTATATAAAAGAAAAAAAGGAAAATTAGAAATGTGAAAAGGGGCAGTTGGTTAAGCGGAGGTTAAAATTTAAAAAGACAGAGTAAGGTAAGAAAAGCTAAGCTGAAATAGAATAAAGTGGAAGCTAAAACGGGAGATTTAAAATCCCCACAAAAGGTTAAGAGTTTAAAAATACAAAACACATGAGATTTAAAAATAAAAGATAAAATACTGTAAGCCAATGAGATAAAAGGTTAAACCATGAGTAAAAGCTATAATGGTTTAGGCTAAAAGGCTAAAGCCCATGAGATGAAAAGCTAAAAACAGGCCATTCCTTGGGATTAAGGCTTTGAAACAGGAAATCAGAACTAAAAAGGCAAAAGATGGAGAATTTAAAAATTAAAATTGTAAGACTAAAGTGGATTAGGGGAACTATTATTTTTTTAATAAACAAATTAACAGAAAAACAAAAGAGCACTGGTAAGAGGAAGTGGAGTCTGTGGCAGAGTTCTCAGAGCAGCCTGGCCTTCCCTGTGGGGGAGAGGCTGGGTGGACTCTGTCTTCTGCAGGAGGCATCCGTGGCAGAGGCAGCTGGTGTGAGCAGTGCGCAAGCAGGAGCCAGCCTGGCCTCTGGAGACATCATAGGGATGCATCTCCTTGATCTTTTAAAGATTCCCTCTCCGCGTTCCATTCCCACTGCGACTCAGGCGGCCTCTGCCTTCAGCACCTCCTCTCTAATCTTTAAATTGGCTGCCGCCCCAAGTCTTTTCCCTTCCAGCCTCTCCCCACACTGCAACCAGACTAATCTTCTAAAAACACTATTTTGGTCATGGAATTATATTGTATAAAAACCTTCCGTGCTTATCATTTTAAAGACCAAATTCTGGCTTGATATACTTTTTCAAATATGTTAAGAGATCTTCTGTGTGTACTTACAGTCAGCCTTGTCTACTGCGTTACTTACACTGACCCCTAAGTTATCTGGAGGCTGTTTTCAAGTTCAGAGTTTGATAATGAGATTTGGAATTACTTCAGCAAAGGATTTCCTAATTCCATTTTGAAACAGTCAAAGTAAATTAATATTTTGTTTCAGCTTTTGGTTCCCAGTGAGAGAGAGAGGGAGAGTGAGAGTGAGAGAGAGAGTGAGTAAGTACTAGAATTCATGTTCTTCTGGGAAAATCAGGTTTTTATTTTGTCAGAATTAATGTTGGAGCTCCCTTCTTAGAATGACTCTCCAAAATGGCTCTTTCCTGAGTTTAAGGATATATTTTTAAAAATGCATCTTCAGTATTTCTTTAGTCAGTTCTGAAAAATAATAAAAATTGATCTTCTCTCAGTGTTTGAAAGCGGGAAAAAAGATTTGGGAAAGAAAACTAGCCATATTTAAGATTACCCCAAAGAGTTTTCTGCCAAAACACCAGATGCTACTGGAAAAAAAAATCCTGCCGCAATTTGCTCTTCGGGAACTGTGCCTGACTCTGTAGTAGGATAAGGATGGCAATGTAAAAGATTGAGGTAAACGGCAGTTCTACTCTAAATAACCAGTGCTTTTATGTAAGAAATATTCAAGTTAAGACTATTATGATTATAGCACTAATTCACATTAAAATTTTATTGTAATCAGGAAATACAAAGACACCTCAGAGTAAATGCGGTGTAAATGCTGGTTACTGTTATATTTAGTCTTCCTAAAAACTTTTTTATGTCTTCATGAGTAAACTTTCTAGAAATATCATAAATTTCAACCTGGGAGTACTCTAGATTCAGAACTTAGCTTTACATTTCCATTTTGTCATGTTGGGTTCTGTTTTCCATTTAATTTTTACACAGGTTTGGCTATGTCCAAAGTCTTTTATATGCCAAATCTATGTTGCATTTGCTGTATCCATATTTAGATCTCTTTCATTTGCTCTCAGTGAATGGAAGCATTATAAATAGAATTGAATTTTGAGACATGGAATATGTGTAGCTTGAAGTGAGGCAATTAAACCTCAAATTACATTATTTTTAAGCATTAAAAAAATGCTCAGGTGACTTATGTCCTTATTTTCATGCAATTCTGCTACCTGGCTGGCTCCAGCCTACAGCAGCAGCAGAAGTTCCCATAAATTCTGGAAGGCAGACTTTGCCATACTTCTCAAATCTCTTTAGGATATAAAAGAGAACCAGAAGGAAGATAAGATCTAGAATTTCTTGCCTTCTGCTTTTTGAGTTACCCTAGTCTTACTCAATCTGAGGTTTGGATTGTTCAATAGTTCATCATTGAAAACATTTGTTATGGACTGAATCTCTGTGTGACTCCCAAATTCATGTGTTGAAGCCTTAACTCCCCAGTGTGGCTGTCATTGCAGTAAAGAAGTGATTGGGTTTAAATAAGGTCATAAAGACGAGGCCTTGAGCCAATAAAATTAGTGTCCTTATAAGAAGAGACACCAGAGAGCTTCCCCAATGGCAGTTTCTCTCCCTACTGCCCGTGCACTGAGGAAAGGCCATGTGAGGATATAGCAAGAAGGCAGCTGTCTGCAAACCAGGATAAAAGCACTCATCAGAAACCACTGGCTATAAATTTGATCCTGGATTACCCAGTCTATGGCATTTGGTTATGGTAGCCTGAGCAGACTAATACATAATTCCTATTTGTACTGCTAATAAAAGAACAGACATTAGCTCCACAAAGCAGATAGATTATAGAAGGGGGAAGGGTCTGTTTGTCTTGTTTAATGACTGTATCCCTAACACCTAGAGGAGGGCCTGGCTGTCTGGCAGGTACTCAGGGTTGATGTTGTTAGAATAGATGAATGAGTAAATGGAGGATAAAACATCTAAGCTCATGATAAACTAAAGTGATCACTGAAGTGGGTTGCAAAAGGAAATATTGTATTTCTTCCCTTAAAATTTTTTGAAAAAGGTTTTATTTATTTAGTTTTAGAGAGACAGGAAGGGAGGGAGTAAGAGAAGGAGAGAAACATCAATGTGTGAGAGATACATTGATCGGTGCTTCTTGCACACCCCCAAATGGGAATCTGGCCCACCACCCAGGCATGTGCCCTGACTGGGAATTGAACCAGTGACCTCTCAGTTCACAGGCAGGCACCCAATCCACTGAGCTGCACTAGCTAGGGCAAAATTTTTATATGTACGCCCATCTTGTTTAATTCTGATTGTTTTGGGCAGTCCCACTAAAGGCCATCCTAAGTTTTATTTTTAACTCCAGATGCTATTTGGATTAACTAGTATTCCCATCACTGTTCTCTATTCTTTTCCATAATTTAATTCAGCACGCTTCATTGCATTTGGTTGTCATGTCTCCCCAGTCTTCTTTGTCATATTATTGTTTCCCACTTTTTTCTTGTTTTTCATCACCTTGAGGAGTGCTGGGCAACTATTCTGTATAATGTCCTCCAGTTCAGATTGGTCTAATGTTTTTTCTTGTGATTAGAGTAGGATTATGGGTTTTTGGAAAGAATATCACAGAGGTGAAATGCCCTTATATGATCTAAGAAGGTACTTGATATCTACAGGAAATCACTAATGATCTTAAACTGAAGTCATTGTAATCACATTTTTATGATTACTTACTATTTCCATAGTGTTTACAACAATAATACTTTGCACCTTCTGATTAGACATAGAAGATTTCAATCTTATCTTCCTAAATTCAGAAACCAAGACTTCTCTCTCTCTACTAATGTTATAGAAAGTAAGATTATATATGTATCTTTGTGTGTGGTCTCGTAATATACATAATGAATGTTATCTTTATAGCCTAATCTTTTTCTTTTTGTCTGAAGAACCACAGTGAAATATGCTAAGTAAATTAATAAGGAAGGAATTTTTTCTAAATTACTTGGTTCATTTCTGAGATCCAGATAGAAACTTTGATGGCATAGAGCCCAACTTAGCCCTCCCGGCATTAGCGCATTAGGCACCTTATAAAATACAATTTATTTAATGTCCTGCCAGCCATACCACCCTCAAGTGTGATGTCATCAACACATTAAATAAAGACATTTGGGACCTCCAAAATACGAGTTTTGGCAGGTAACCCAGAACGTCGTATGAAGCAGAAGTGTGGTCTCCCTTCAGCTACACCTGAGTAATGCACTTACGAGTAAAGGAGAGGGTGGTGTGCTGTGTGCTGTTGGGCAAATATAAAGAGATATAAAACTCAGCGTTGATCACTTTATTCAAAAAGATTGAGATGTTTTCCTCAGCCTTATATTTTGTAGGCATATTTATATTGGAACTTATCCAAAGTTGAGTCAAATTAGGGTGAGTAAAGTAGCCTCTGGGGGATAGAGTGCTCGTCCAGAAGGGGCAGTTTCCTTGGCCGGGGTTTGGCACATGAATGAACACTGTGCTCTCAACAAGGTCTTTAACTTGCTCAGCTTCGCTCTTGAATTGGGCCCATTGTGCCTCACTGCACTCTTGAAATTTTATTGATTATTCACATTTTACCTTCTGTCTTGGGATAAAATTTAGTGCATCCACGGTCACAATGCAATCAAGAAGGGCCTGTGACCCAGAAGGAGAGAGGTGAATGCAGATAGGTAGTAGGTTTTTGAATTAAAGTTATTTTTGACATTGAATGTTGACTAAAAATATGATTTCAAAAAGAGCATTTTTAAGTGTCTTTTTCTAGTTCAAGAAGTTTTTTTGAATGTATATTATGTACAGATTATTATATTAGGTCTAAAAGGGCATAAAAAGAAGTAAGACATGGTCCTGCCTTCACAGTATATTGTTAGATAAAAATCAAATCAATAATCAATCAGTAATAAAATCCAGAATGTTAAATATAATAAAAATAGAATGAAAACATATCAATAGATTTTATGAAGCTGTTTACATTGTTAAAATAGGTAGAGGTATATATATAAATTAGATGGACATTTTACTTTATTAAGAGGCAAAGTCATGCCTGGGTAAAGTGACTTGTATTTGGTCACCCATAACCATTTCTGAGTCTTGTAGATTAACCTTCACAACTGCCCTTGTGATTTTCTTTGCGGGGGGTGGTGGTATTATCTCACCAAACTAGAAGTCAACCTTAGACCTTTCAGCTGCATAACTTGGCAGGTCTCTATACTGCACCCACATTCCTTGGCAGGAAAAGGCTCCAAAGAATTCTGAGTTCCTAACCTCAAAGTTTTCTTGGAGGCATGTCATCAACCACACCTATAGTCACCATTTTCATTCCTTTAGCATTCTAATAAGCTGATACAAATAGCTAATCAACCTAACACATGTACTTGACTTTCAGAGTCCTGAATGATACAATACATTCCAGAGGCTTGCAGAGAAAAAGACATGTGAAAGCATCGTAGCACGTTTCACCATGTGTTAATTCTGACATGTGTTTCACAATCCGTGGCTCTAAGTAGGTCGTATTTTGGAATGCACTGCCCAGCAGTAAGGAACCACTATCTTTGGTTTCCAGGGATGGGACTGTTTTCCAGGGTATCCACACCTGTTTTCTTTACCTCTTCCACATTCTTTTTGTGGGAGAGAGAGGGTGAGAACTTGGGAATATTTCTTATTTTCATATGTTCTCAAAAATGAATTTAAAATAATTGTATTTTATTCAGCATTTAGGTTTTTCTTGTTGAAGATCTTTTTAAAATATCTAATTCACTAACCCTTCAAAGTGGACATTCTCTTTTGATACTCTAGAAAAAGGAAATGGAATTAATATGTGTAATTTTTATCTCATTCTTTTCAGCTTTTCTCATGTTCTACCCATAAAACACTCTACAATGAATAAATGAAGTACCATAATCAGTTCACTGATATTATTAGAAAACAGAGAAGTCTGTGATGTTCCCTTGTATACTTTCTGCAGTGCTATCTCCACTTGCCTCCCCTTACAGCAACTTTGAATTCTTAGGAAGTTTTAGTCATTTTTGTGGAAATAGGAAATGTGACTTTGTCTTCCCCTGGAAGAACTGAAGAAAGTCAGGTGCCTTTGGCCTTTTTCAGGCAGGCTTAGCTGATGGACTTGCCCTCATGAAAGAACTTGGAAGAAAGTTTCATGGTGGAGCATGAGTTGGTATACCATTAGGAGGGCCATAGATAGAGTTGCAGTATGATCAGAACAGCCAGAAGCATCAGTTAAGATGCAGAATAATGATGAGGTTGGTAATGACAAAAAAATAATACTTGTATCAGTGCTTATCAGTCACACTTTTAAATAGTTTATATATTTAGACCATTGAATGCTCACCATAATCCTTTGAGGAGGAAGCTTGATTTTCACCATTTTGCATTGTTTATATACCTTGCCTAAAGTCATCCAGTTGGCAACTGGAAGATCCAGGCCACAAGTCCATGTTCTAAATCTTTGTGCTTTATCTCATTGAGTTGCTCAAGATGGCTAGCTCTATCCACAAAGTCATTCATTTAGATATGTGTTTGAAATGAGGTACATTTTAGTTTTGTGTTATATTAGCAATAGGTGATTAGTTACATCTAGGCCTCTGTATACTTATTTAGTGAGTTAATAGTTTTAGTTTTTTCTTGTGGAGGCAGGTGATAAACATAAGAATAGCTTGTGTCCCATGTTCAACTGTAACATTCAACAAACATTTAAAAAATTCTTTTAAGTATCTTTTATGTACCACTTGTTATATTAGGATCTGGGAGACAGGACAAGCAAGGTCACTGGGCTATAGGGTTTTAAAATCAGGTGGATGTTATAAACAGGTAAATAAATGTAAATACAGTTGGATAAAACAAAAGAGATATTTGTCTTTACTACACACGGACACTTTGTTATGTTGAGATTTTGCTATTAAATTCATCAAACTTTTAAACAAAAGATCACTAATACAAATATATTATAAACTTAAAGTATGGCTGTTGACTTGTGAAATTTTGTAAGTGTGGTTTTCTGGTACAGTGACATTTTACATAATAAAAAGCATTAATTGGGGGAAATCTATAATTTTAACATCCCCAGATATGCAATTTAAGTAGATGGCAACAAATTGGAATGGCATGAAATGGAGCTCAGAAATATTTGTTGAAGGGGTGAATGAAGAGAAATGCAACTGACTATAGAGCTTTTCCATAGTCCCTTTAGTTGAGAAGCATTAGAATTATTCTTTGTAACTTGCATAATTTCATATCTCATGTTAATGGTTGCCCTGCTAGATCAATTAGTTTTCCAGATTTTATTTTTCTTTGCAAAGAATTCAACAGCTCTCTTCTTTGCTCTGTTTTAGGAACATCTGTTGTAAATCTAGTGTTGAGTTTATTTGAAACTTACAGCTGTCCAGTAGCACCTTAAGGCAAACAACCTGGGTGAAATTTCCCTGCAGATTCCTTTCTAAAAGGGCTAATTCTTGAGAGTAATGGGTGGGGGGGGGAATGGTAAAACTATAATTGAATGACAGTAGAAATATTAAAAAAATAAAAACTTACCTTGAATTACATTTTACATTTTGCAATATGAGGGATACATGTGGGAATGGCAGCAATTCTCTCTGGTTAGCATGACTTACCAGTGTTTTGTGTTTATGATAATCCTAATGTATTTAATCCAAATATTTAGATATTTGAAGACTACAAAAGAGAACAAAAATGTTACAATTTGGACTTGAAACCAGCTGGCTTATCTGGCTCTTCTTGGCTAATGCTTTCTAAGGGAAGTGCCACTGCCTGGACTCTACAAGTTTCTTTGACATTTTCCCAACTCATGTCTGCCTACAAATCACATTAAAATAAATGTGAATGGTATAACAATCTGAGTCTTTGAGTGGAGCTTACTGTTCGGACCCGAGCAAACACAAGCTACTACTAACACAACCATTCAAAAGAAAACCACAAAATACTGCCAGATTGGACTCTCTAGCTCTTGAGGCCTTTGATACCCAACTCAGAAGTTTTAGCGAATTTTTCAAGGAGTATTTCTGAAATGTTTGTAAAGTCTCCCCTGGACACATAAAACACTACAGTAAGAGTATACAAGTACTCCTTAATCCTTGAATTTGTAGAATTGCTCAACAACCAAATAGGGCTTATGTTCGTATAGCTAAATCTTTGTATATAGCATATTTTGCTAAGGTTCTACAGACACTGTCTCTTATTCCAGACAACATCCCTGAGAGGTGAAGATCATCGCTAACCTCGTGTTGTAAATTAGGGATGGAAGCTGAGTAACTCATTTAAAGTCATGTAGGAAACAGATGGGCAAAGTCTAAGGTCACTGAGCTAGCAAATGACGGGGCTGGGACTGAAATTCAGGTCTTCCTAATTCAAAATTTCATCTGCCTTACTGCACTTAACAACTCATCTTTTAGGGAGTGTGCAAAAGGAGTAAAATAACTTTACTGGGTAATTCTGTGGAAATATGCTGATTTTCTCTTTTTACTCTGCCCCCAGAAAGTGAAGCCCTTTCTAACTTCTTCCTTTTCCCCTCTTGTCTCTATACCTCTTGTTTCTTTAGGCCTCTGTATTGCTTATTCCTACTGTGTACTGATATGGCAGTTCTTTCTAAGTGCTCATCTGGGCTGCAAAACTGTCTACGTATCACAAGACAAAGGAGAACTGAAGAAATCGATAAGAAAGTATGTAGAGATCAAAATACACCGTTCAAACCCCAAGGTCAAATTTGGTTTTTCTGTGCTCTTCCAATAAACCGGCCATAAAGAATTGTTGACTGACGTCTCTTTGAGTTGGGCAGAACCATACTTGTAATCAAGTCAGCATCCTTACTGTGAAGATGAAAGGAGTGTCCTAGGGAACAGGGGCGATGTCTGCAATCACAGAGATCTGGGACTTTGTCACGGGAACCCTCATGCTTAGCTGTCTCTCTTTTCTAAATCCATGTGACAGAGGTTTCCTTCAAGCATGCAGAGTGACTGGCTAGCTTCTGTCCAAGCAGTACATTGCATGTGGTTGGGGATGAGACAGGGTGCATTGTCTTTCAGACTCCGAATTCTAGAATTAGGCAGTCCTGGATCCCGAGCTTGACTACCGCACAATAGCTGTATGATTCAAGGCATATTTAACCCTCTTTAAGACTAATTTTACCCATTTGTGACAAGATGATACTTCATGCCCCCTGTGGTTGTTGAGAGAATTAAAGGAAATAATACTCAATGTTTACAAAGTGCTTGCTTGCTCTGTGTCATATTTTGTGGTAAATGTTTTCAGTTGATTTTTTCACGTAATACCTATATATGCTAAGTGCTTAGACCATGTAGTAGTAAATGTGTGTGTATCC
Organism: Tonatia bakeri; assembly: GCA_004024845.1. NCBI lineage: Eukaryota > Metazoa > Chordata > Mammalia > Chiroptera > Phyllostomidae > Tonatia > Tonatia bakeri. The sequence continues at coordinate 12,765 of PVIA01001937.1, forward strand.
ACATCAGGAATGTCTCTCAAGCACATCTCCTGGCCAGGAATTTTATTTAAGTTTTGTCTACATTGACTTGAATAAGTAACAGCACCTTCCAGTAGGCAGTTCCAGGGCCCTGTCATTGTTCTCTGAAGCTACCGTGGCTTCTGTCCTTTTGCCCTGCCCAAACTCTGGTGGAAGGCTTTCACTCTCTCAGGGTCACAGGGTGGCTGCTGAGTCATACTACGGTCTGCGCTTCATGTAGCCAAGTGGCAGGCAGGTGGACAGTGAAGAGCAGCAGGGCAAGCATGCCCTCCTGAAAACGCTGACCGATGAAGCGTAAGTGCTCCTGCTCATGTATCATTAACGCCTCTAGCTACAAGAAAGGCGGAGGAAGGTAGTTTTTAAAAAAGATTTTATTTATTTATTTTTAGAGATAGGTGAATGGAGGGAGAAAAAGAGGGAGGGAAACATCAATATGAGAGAGAACAGGGACTGAAAACGCAACTCCGGCATGTGCCACAACTGGGGCACGAGTGTATGAAGTCACAAGAGTATGATTGGCAGTTTTCTGCCACATATCAGTGAAGGCCAGATAAAGATTCTGTACAACTGTCTCCAATTTATTGAGAAATGTGTGTGTGTACACACACACACACAGAAGCATACATACATACACTCGCTATGTGTTCACAAATACACATTTCATTGTAAAGAAAACACAGGTACTTATACGCAGAGGTAAGGTGTTAGTATATGTAGGGGTCAGGAATGTAAAGATAATTTTCACATCATCCCATTGACTTGATGGCTGATATTTGGGGCGGGGATTTAGCACAAAAAAAAATTACCCACACAAAATGTTTTTTTGTGTGTGTGTGGGAGGGAGTAACTGAAGCAGGACTGAGGAGTATGACAGCAGAAAAGAGGCAAATAAGCTAGAAATGGGATCAAAGGGATAGTTATGGAAGGAAACATGTAGACAGAAATTGTCTGGGAAAGAGAGCTACAAGTAGGAAATCTGGAAGATACTCTTAGTCAAGAAGTTGGGAGGCTGTTTGGTGGGTCATATCAGCTGACACTGAGGTCAACAAATAGGGAACTGCAAAGGGATGGCCTGGCCTCCTCGCTGATGGGAAGGGAGAGCAAGAGGGAGGGAGGGAGGGGCAGGGGTGGGGGGAAACATTCTCTAGGTTAAAATTAGAAAGGAAATATAATAGTTTGTAATAAGTTGTTCCAAGTTGAATTGAGTAATAATTCGCTATACTTATGTCCCGTGACATATAATAAAATTTTCCATCCTCACTGCTTCCCTGATTTTGGGCTTTCTTCCACAACCCTTACTGAGAAGAGCCACTGGGGACGACAAACAGCAGAGGGCCACAGAGCCAAGTCTGAAGTAAGGAGGAGCATCCCCTGAGACATTGGCTGAGAACCATAGAAAGTTACTTGTGACAGATACTTTCTGGAATTTTTCCATTCTGAGACACTCTGAGCCCATTTTGTCATAGGTTTTTATGACTTGACAAGTGAATGACATATTGAGCAATTCCTGCATCTTAATAAGGGGCAGCCTGAAATAATCTGAGTATACCAGTTCCTTGTTAGATGTGTTTGAGGATAAGAGTGCCTAGCACATAGTAAGCACTCAATACAAATGTAACTAAATTCATTAATTAAAATAAATTAACAACTAACCATCTAGAGAGCACTTAGAATAGCTCCAGAAAGTAGCAATATGGTTATAATTACTTATTCAGTTATTCATAGTGTTGCAAAAACTAACTTGCATAAAATATAATTTGAGTGTTTATTTTCTAGTAATTTGTTGAAATCATCATGAATGGACTATTCCCATGCAGTGAAAAAGTACTTTGGAGGAATAACATCAACAACTGCTTTAAAACATATTGATTTCTTGGTAAAATGACTTGAAATCATATCACTTTTCTCAATTCTACAACTTATGAGGATGAAGACATCATTCCCCACCCCACCAAATAAATCTCCCAAAACAGATACATTACATCTAATATTTTATTGATATTCATAACAGATTGGCTAAAAATCCCTTCTTAAATCATGCTTTCTTCTTCGTTCCCCCAAATATATTTTTAAAGGATGTCTTAGGTATACAAGTTTGATTACCTTAAAATCTTTCCAATTATGTATATCTGATACTAGTGTTCATTCACTGAATAAGAGTATGATCCCACTATTTTCAAAGCAGCTTGTCAAATAAGATCCGATTCCTGAGTTCAAGGAGCTCTCACTCTACCAAAAGGTAAAAAGATACAAACCATCAGGTAAAATATAGTGCTATTAGGTGATGTAAGTATTAAAATACAGTGATGTAAATGCTGTAATGATGATTTGCATAGGGTCTTCTGGCAATATAGGGAGGCAGATTAGTGTCACTTTTAAAAGCTTAAACTAGGATTTTGATGTCAGTATTTAAGTTTTCTAATCTGCTTACACCCCTCATTAGCTATGTAATATCGGACAAATTACTTTATCTCTCATAGCCCCAGTTTCCTCATCTGTAAAATGAATGGATCTCAAAAGGTGTTGTAAGGACTTAATGAGATATGTTTATCTTAGAATAAAATAAGTACTCCTTAGCGTCATGCAGAGTTCTCGCATTGTCTCTCACTTATTTCATCTTTCTCGCCTTCTCCCTTACTGGCATCACACCAGCCACACCTCCTCCAGGTCCTGCAATGCACCATGTTTTCTCTGCTTCAGGGCCTTAGCACATGCTGCTTCCTTGTCTGAAATGCTCTAACACCCCAAGTCACTCCACTAATGATGACTCATCCCTGAAATTTCAGCCCAAATGCCCTTTTTTTTCTGACCCCAAAGTACAAATAAATAAGTTTCATTCACTTTGCTGTTTTCTTTCCTAACTGCCTATTGTTTTTTTATACAGAACTTGTCATAATTTATAATTCTATATCCTGCTGTATTTATATAATATTTATATTGCTTACTAGATGGTTGCTCTTGCAGGTTAAGGGTCATACATTTTTGGTTCATCACCATGAATTCAGTTCAACACAAATCTTGGCAAACAGGATGCACTTATGATATTTGATATTTAAAGAATAAATAAAAGAAAGGAAACATGACTTTTTATATAAAACATTACCACTGTGTTTGGTTCTTAGTGTCTTTTAAGTGCCAGATTTTTATCATTTCAAAGAGCAGGTTATCAGACATAGATTGTGGGTGGAGTCACAATTTTTCTTAGAAGAGATGACATCGGAGATGAATTTTGAAGTCAGGTTCTTTGACCTTCTGTATTTCTGGCTTTGCAGAACTGAGGTTTTCAGGCTGTATCAATATGTTTTATGACAACACAGAAGCATTATAGGGGAAAAATGACATGTCACTTCATTTTTGAAGTGTTCAAAACAGTACTCCCTATCATCTCTTTGAGGTAGGTAGCAAGAAAGATGATTATTTCTGTTTCAGAGGTGAAGAATTATGTAACGGGAATCAAAAGTTAAGTCAGGCCATGTGGTAGAACTTCTGGAGAAGACAAGGGACTAAAAGGCAGAGGGCAACAGAGCGAACTTTAAAGTCTACAGGTCAAGGAGACTATTACTGAATTCCCAGCATGTTCCGTATTTGGCAGCTGTAGGCTACATGCTGGGTGGGGCAGGTCTGCTGGAAGAGGGCATGCAGGACAAGGGAGCGGTCTGCATTCTAGCAGACTGGGCCTCCCAGGAGAAACTCACTGGAGCCTCATTAGGAATCAGACAGCTCTGGCTTGGTGGGCCTTGGCCTTGATCCTGCAGGCTGAAATGACCTCGTGTAGGTCAAAATTATACTTGGATAAAGTCTCAGGTGCTGCAAGGTGCTCATAATAGTCTTAACTTAAGAACATTTTCTCCCAGGAAATATTGAAGGTTTTAGATTTGAATGGTGATTTAGGGAGTTTTGTGGTAGGCCATCATTATACCACAAACTCAGATATTTCAAGTTCTCAACTGAAGCTCATTTAAAGACTTTAAAATAACCAAAAATGATGAGGTATTTAACATCTTTTAAAATGAGTCGAAGTCACAAGGATTAGATCTTTCTGGGAAACACATCAAAGTTTACAGCAGGAAGGCAAGTGTTCTGATTGCTGTTCAAGAAAGTCTGTTTGTCTGTTTATTTATTTATTTAACTCTCCCTCTGTCTCTGGCTCCTAGAGTACCAGTTCTCAGGAAAGATAAAAACAGAGGCAATCCTTCAAGCCTGACTCCTCGATTTTCTCTGTCTCATCTTTGGGTGGCTTGTCCCAGTCCACCTGAATCACTGGATTCAGTGTCATTCTTGAAATGAGTACAGTGGCTTTCACCTGCCTGACATGCCAGTCTTGTCAATGAGGCAACGGTGCCTTTGAGTCAACATTTATTTAGTGTTTACCAAAGTGTGAACTTAAAACTAAGCTGTAAGAATGCAAAGACAACTCTAATCTACAAGGCACAAAGAAATGCCAACAATTTGCTGCAGTTTGATAAGCACTCCATCACAAGATTACTTATAAAAAGCCTAGGAGAGAAAGGGCATTAAATTATTCATTTATGGAGCATCTACTTAAGGCAAAGCCTTGACCTGTAGCCGAGGAAGATAAACTGGGAAAAGCAGTTCTTTTCCTTCAGGAACTCTGCATGCTTCTGTGAGAGGTGAATACATAAATAAATAAGCCAAATAATCTATACCAAAATCTGTTATATGTTCTTTAAAATAACTGAAAGAGTACTTTGTGTCTGGGAAAACATTTATATCAAGCATTATGGCAAACTAAAAATTCTAAAACCCTCCTTACACCTGAAAATTATTAGTGAAATATTTTAATATATATTTAAAAAAACATTATTGAGCTATAAACAAAGTAAGGAAAATCTTAAGAGGCTAAAAAATAAAGCAAAAGTACTAATTCATAAAGGTAAGCCAGTGATGAAAATCAGCTGTTCCTTAAAATCATCTACCATTTCCCCATGACTTAGAGTGTAGGCTTTGTTGCTAAATGTGGGTCATGAAGAAAGACTAAGACTGTACCAGAAGAGATATCAGATTAGAGAGTCAAAAAAAAAAAAAAAAAAAAAGCCTAGAAGCCCAAAATTATAATCAGTGAAATGTTGAACTAGAAGAATTCCTTTCTTGACCTTGACTTTGGGTGTGAGGGAAAAATTCTCCTCTGCGCTGGCCATTGCAGGGGGTTGGGGCACTTTTGTGTTTGAGATAGCTGAAGCTGAGAATTTATTATAAAGTGACCCTATGTTGGAACTGTCCCAAAATGCTTGGAAGAAGCAGATATAAATCCTCTCCAAAATAATGCACCTTTTAAATCGATGCCTTAAATATTCCCACAGATGAAGTTTATGGAACATATGCTTATGATAACAAAGTCATAAAATTCAGGGGAAGAAGCAACAGAAATCACGACTCAGTTTAAAAGAAGACAATTAAACAAAAAACCCACAAAGACAAACCAAAAAACTGAAAGAAACATAAAGCAGCCAGACCCACAAAGGTATTAGAATTATTAAATTAGTATGTTTATGTATCTAAATCACAAAAAAGAATATTTAAGGTATAAGTTCAGAACAAGAGATTTAAAAAAATTAATAGGCAGATTTGAAAAGACTCAAATAGAAGTTATAGAAATAAAAATGTAATAATTAAAATGAAAAACAATGAACAGGTTAACTAACACATTAAACAAAACCGAGGAGAGAATCAGTAAACAAAGCGATGTCGGAAGAAATGCAGAATGGAAAAAGAGACGAAACACTGTGAAAGGAGATGAGGAGGCCTGAGAAGACACGGCGAGGCAGTGCCACCAAGGCCCATCAGACTCCCTTCCATACGGAAAGTGGAGGTCTGCTGTAGACAGGCACTGTCGGACGTGATAAGGGCTGGGAGTTATCCAGAAACGGTAGAAGAACTACAGATCCTTAAAAGCAAAAAGTCCAAAATGTCACAAGGAAGTTAAATAAAAAGAAGTCACATCAAGTCATTTTGTAGTGAAATTTCTGAACACCAAAAAAAATAATAATAATAAAATAATAACCTAAAAGTAGCCAGAAAGAACAAAACCAGGTTATCTGTGGAAGAAAAACAGTTAAATTGACATTAAACTTCTGGAAAACAACAGTGTAAACTAAAAGAACATAGAAAGCAATCTTCACAGTGTAGAGAAAGTACTTGTTAACACAGTTACTCAGAAAAACAAGTTTTAAGCTTGAGAATAACAAAAATTTCTTTCAGATGACTGATAAATTTTTTTGATCAATAGTACACCCTAATTATGCAAGAACAATGAACAAAAAGAATTTGAATAAACAATAACAATACTGTCTAATTTTCTGGGTATAATAGTGATATAATCAAAATATTGTGGTGATTAGACTTTCCTTGATTAAATACAGATGTTAAAATTTCTAGGTTAATGATTAAAATAATAAAGGAGGAATTTATAATGCCAAACTATTTGTGGGCAGAAACAAGAATGAGAAAAATACAGCACAAAATATGCAAGAAAGAAGATTAAAAGGAACACAGAAAATGCAGAAAATTTAGAAAGCACAAAATAAGAAAGTAAAAATGAATTATGTCAGTAATCATAACAAAATCATATGAGCTAAATCTTGTTTTGTTAAAAAACAAATTGCCAGACTGGGGAGAAACAAAATGTGGCTGTTTGTCACAATTAAAGAGGCACATCTAAAATGAAAATATTCAGAAAGGCAGAAAGTAAAAAATGGAACAACAGATACAAAAATGCTCACACTCTAATCATCAAGGAAATGGTACTACTGAAACCACTAAAACCCCCTCCAGATATCAGAAAATTAAAAGTCCATCTTCGGCAAGGATGTGGGGTAACAAGAGTGTTCCTGTATTGCTGGTGGGAGTGTGAATTTGTGCCGCCGTTTTGGAAAGTGCTTTGACATTGTCTGGCAGAAGAACTCACGTGTCATAAGACACATGTTCAAGAATTTTCCTAGCAGCTGTTTGTAATATCTTAGACAAGAAAAATCCAAATGTTCACCATCAAAACAATGGATAAATGTGGTGTGTTCATATAACGGAATATTATGCAGCAATAACAGTGAAGGAAACATAGCCACACAAAATAACAAATGTTAGAATATTGACCTAAGGAAGGAATACACCAACAGATATATAAATAATGGCATCATTTATATAAAACACACAAAATGGGTGAAATAAACCATGCATGAACAGGGAACTAGCCATGGAGTGAATCTCAACAAATAATGGGTTTCATATAGATTCTGTTTTCTATCCACACTTCAATTATACGAGAAATCAATAATACACATATGTTCCTGAAACTTGCGTGTGTTTGACAGTTTTTAAAGAGGTGGGAACTGTATTTGGAAAGATGAATAAGAATATTCATCAGGAATGACTAGTAGCGATGATAGTCAACAGGAATGAATAGTAGCGATGATACCTGGAACTGTGGGGGGCTTTTTGATGCCAGGTACAGTTCCACTTATTTCTCCAACAATCTTATGATTTAGGTCCTTTTTATTAGTGCCATTTTTCCCATTAAGGAAACCAAGTAACTTGCCTGAAGTCACACAGCTGGTAAGTGCTGGAGCCATATGGGATCCAAACCCAGGCCATCTGACTCTAGAGATACTGCTTAACCACTTTGCTATGCTGACCAAGAACACCAAAGATGGAGAAATGGGCATGCAAGGCACATTTGGGAACTGTGCACAGGTGCAGATGGACTGTGGGAAATATCAGCGTCAATGATAAAGATGAGAAAGTGCTGGTGGTGCAAAGAGCAACATTTGAATGATAAATTGGTTGAGTTCTGTGTGCACTAGGGAAACACTGCAGATTATGGAGCAGAGAGATGACATAAATAAAATCTGTATTTTAAGAATATATTTCTGTTGTGCTGGAAGAGAAATATTTGGAGGATGAAGTAGCAAGACCCTTTAGCAGAGATTAGAAAGGTCTCGTGCCAGAGAAGTTTTAATGGAAAACAGGGGTAACGGGACAGAGCATTTCTGAAGAAGAATTGGTATTTGATACATGATGAGCTGGTGGAGGGCGATTCCAAATTTCCCAGCCTCTGCAACTGGGAGGACTGTGATGCTGTGAACTAAGACCAGGAATGAAAATGAAGGAATCAGTGTGTGGGGAAGGCCGACCCTGAGTCGGACATGTTGACTAAGGTATGCATGAGAGAGAACTTCTTGGACGTGCATTGCAGATGCTGGGAATGTGGCCTGGCCTCAGGAGCAAAGGCTGAAATGGAAGGGCTAGAGATGGAGGCGTGGTCATCATCCTAAATGGTGACAAGGCATCACGGGCAGTTCTGAGAGAAACACCTTCAAAGTAGTGGGGCCTAATTCCTGAGGGTAAAGCTTAGAGAAGAGAGGGAATGGAGAAGTGCAGATGTCTATCCAGTGTCTGCTAAACTTTTAAGACATTGGGTGGTAAAGATAAAGTGAAAGAGAAAAACGGTAAACTAGAGGAAAATGGCATCAACCGGGTAACAACTGCTGACATTTACTGAATGTTTATTAAGAGCTTTACATAGAACTTTATTTAAATGAATGCTCACAGCTCAGAGACGGGTAATTTTACAATTTACATTTTACAGACGGGAGACCTGAGGCACAGAGAGATTAAGAGCACACTGCTAAGTGGTCAAGTCAGGATTTATACATGAGCAGTCTGACTGGAATATACTTTTTTAAAAAACTTAAACACAGCAGGAGTCTTGGCAGTGGGTGGATTTCAGCATGTTTGTAGCATAAAGGGAGTGGGTTGAGGAGAGGGGTTGTGAGGGGAGAGGGACAGGTATGGCAGAACATGGGAGCTACTGGGATGGGCCAGAAGGCAAGGTAGGACAGAGAAAAGGTTGTCCTGTGGGACTAGACAAAAGGAAGGGGAGATGAAAGTGCTTTAAAGTGTGGGTGGCAGGATCATGGGGGTTCGTTTGGGTAATTTGGTCCTGTAGTTTGGTCACAGAAATCACCTGTTAGATCAAGGAGACCAGAGTAGCCTTGTGGCACTGAGTGGTAGCCCTTGTTTGAAGCAGCTGGGAGCCACAGGGGCTGAAACGGTGGCAGTGCAGAGTAGCACAATCCTTGGGGTTAGGTTCTAATGTTAGCTCATTAAGTGAAAATCACATGTAATCGATTACTTTTGAAAAATCCCTTAAGTCTCCCATAAAGTGTAGTCTATGTGGGTTTGTGTGTACTGTCTTGTCTTTCAATCTGAGAGAGCCAGCTTCTCCTCTAGCGATGAAACAGATGGCTGTTGCTTTGCTTGAGCACCAGAAGAGTGAGTTGGCTTGTATCTGTGAGCCCTTTGTGTGAAAAATCTACGCACATTGAGACTTTGCTATGTGGGATGGTGTTTCAAGCATAGCCTACATGGACACACGAGGGTGGGAATCCTGGCCTGACCTATTAGCTGTGCAATGGTGGGCAACTTTACCCTAGTTTTCAGAGCTTCAATTTCTATTTTTGTAAAAATAGTATGAGATGTAGATTAGATGCTCAATTACCAGTAGAAAATAAGAAAACATTAAAACAAATAAACCAGTAAAAACCAGCTGGTGTGGACAAGTAAATGAAGATACACTAAAGACCTGGCTGAAAGTAGGGAGCCTGAGGCAATTACCCATTCGGCCTTGGCCAGGGGTGTTCATGATGTGGAACCTAAAGTAAGAAGCACATGGTTGGGTTTACCCAGGACTGAGGACTGGTGTCAATGCTGTGTAGAGAGTAGCATAAGGTCAAGAGTAATGTCATATAGGGCCCTTGTAGGAGAAAGTGCCTTAGGATTCTACATGGGTGATCACATAGGAGTGGGAAGAATGAATGTGTGGAGAATAAGGAAGACTCGAGGAACTAAAAGTCATGCTGGGTTTTAAGAGCAAGATCTGTCAGGATGAGGGGCTAAAGGAAGTAAAATATGGAGTATGGGAGGTATGGCAGAGGAGAGGAAAGACTCTTTCTCTGCTCTCTTAGGTTCTGTGACTGGGGCCTATAAATTAAGCTGACAAAGGACTGCTTAACAGGAAAGAAAGAAGCATACAGATTTTATGTGATTTTCATATTTTTATGTGCATGGGGGGCTTCAAAGGAAGAAGCAAAAGCCCTAAAGAAGCAGTTAGGCCTGGGGTTTATATCCTATTTAACGAAGAGCAGTAAGTTGTGGAGAGATGACAAGACAAAGGAAAAGGGGGTTTGGGCTGCAGCCAGTAAGTTGTGGGAAAGTGACTAGGAAATATACTGGGGAAACTAATGGAAGTGAAAGGTTATTTCACTGAGGTTTGTTTGTACAGACTCATCCTGGCATTGACTCCTCATCTCGGCCTGTAAGAATGTCCTCTTGTTCTTGGTAGAGGGAGAGCACCTTTCTCACTGGAAATTTATGCCCTGCTTTTAGTTAGAATGGGGGAGGGCAGAGAACCCTTTCTGCATCTGCTATTTCTCAAGTGCCTTCAGCTCAAAGTAATTGATATACCAAAGTGGCATATTTGGGGGAAGCGTGTTCTGATCCTCTTCCATGGCGTTTGGAAGACAGCACCAGGAGCTCATCCTTCCTGATTTGGAGCTGTTCCTTCCACAGTGATGCCTTTTGTGGACTGGGGTAGTCAGAGCCAAAAGAACTCAGATGTGAGTAGTGGGTCACAACACGTTGCTCTGAGCAGTCATGACAGCCTCGTTATTTTCAAGGACGACAGCAGTGTGTGCTGTGAAGATCATGAAGTCTGGAACCAAGAGCATGGGGTCTGGAACCATGCTCTCTAAGGTCAGACACTGGCTCTTCCACTGACCAGCTGTGTGACTTTGATCAACGGGACTAACTTCTCTGTTCCTCAGTTTCCCATCTATAAAAAGGAAGTAAAAGTGGTTATTGAGGAGCTTAAATGAATAACATGCATGGAACTGTGATGAGCACTTAGGAAGTGCTTGAAAAGTGGGCTGTTACTATTATAAAAATGGGCAAAAAACTTCATTTACTGAAGGGCACTAAGCTTTTTCTGGGCCAGTTTTTAGTTTGGTTGCCTAGTTTGCTTTTAATCAGTAGTGCATACTGTTGAATTTGTTAGCTAGGATTAAAAGGGTCATCTGTGGCCATGGATCATACTCTCTTCTGCCAAGGGAATGACGGGTGGGGGAGGGTGTTGCAGGGGAGAGGAAGCGTTTAGTCTGTGGCCTTAACTTTAGGAGCAATGTGATTGGCTCAACTGAGAACGTCACTATCTGCAGGCACCCACCCTTAGCCATCACAGCAGGGAGCTCTTCCCCCATTTGTTTTCTAGGGATATTTTCATCCTTTTACTGGGAGTCTTTTTATCCTGCAGTGCTGGATTATTCTCACAGAGAGAGACCTGTGTAATCACATCTATTGTTTTTTTTTTTTGTTGTTGTTGCCATAATTTTAACTTAAAAAAAGCTGTGTAGTTTGCAACCTAATGACTATTTCTGTAACATCTGTCACTCTGAGAGAGATAATAATACTTAAGTAGAACAAGGAATGAATAATTTAACAGGAAAAATTAGGATCCCAGTATAAGCTTCTTTAAAGAGATTCTCTGCATTAAAGGGTGAGGTGATCTGTTGGGTATAGATAAATTAACCCTTTCTTTTGTGTTCAGAGCTCTTTGAAGGATTGTTCCTATCTTATATGAATGAAGTTGAAACAGTTAGGCATTATCTATGTATCTAAAAGCATCTATGAAAGATACTGTTATATTGCAAAAGTCCCTTTGTTATTGTAACAACCTGTCTAGCCTAAAACTCTAAACTACTAGCCTTTAAAATGTCTTTTACAATATAAGGCCAAAAGTAATAGGGCTCCCTGAAGCCACATCACCTCTGATTCTTGTTGACTGGAAAGTCAGCATGCTCTGATGCCTTCCACGAGTTTCAGAAGCTCTGACTGATGCTACACCTGCCCTATATGTTCTTAGTGGTGAGAGGGGTGAAGCCAGTTTTGCAATGCCTTTTTCTTATATACCGACAGTGTTTGCAAGTGCTTGCTAACGGAAAATGGGACAGGAGAAGCCATTAAAACATATTGATATTGCCAAGCTCCAGAGAGATTAAAGAAAATGTGGAGGCCTCAAGGAAATGTGAGTTTAAATGAAGAGGAAAGATGATTTATAGCTTAATAAACTATTATAATTTTTGACTATAGAATTTCTTCTTGAACTAGAAATCTGGAGAGCAATAGCCAGATAGTGGTAGTGGAGTTTAAAGAAGAAAATATGTTTTGGGGTTTCAGTATCTTTTAAATCATGCCTCAGAATAAGGAATGGATGTTTGGGTTTGCAGCTGGGAGGTCAAAAGTCCAGTGGAGAAGAGGTTCTTTTTTATTGTAAACACGTGAATTAATCATGACTCAAAAATGGAATCAGGAGGAAATCTGCAGCTGGAAAAAGAAATAAAAAAAGGAAAAAGGTTTTGATATATTTACTTGTATAAATAAATATACATACAAAAGTAGCTTTATAGTTGTAATACAAATGAATAATACAAATGAATAAATTAATAATAAATAACCATATAAGAATAAACTGTGTTTCATGTACTCACAACTGTAAACCTACCTTTGCCCACCCCTTCATACACATGATAAAAATATGCACTCACAGTCACCATGAAGTTTCTGCAAATCGTGACCTCAGCATGGGAGTAATATTGATTCAACATTTGAGAAAAAACCAGCATTTCCATTTTTACACTGGGTTAAATTTATATAGTATTTGTGCATAAGCAGGAGTCTTCTTAACAAGTGTTAATGTAAAAGGATTTCCTTACTTTTATTTGCACTCCAAATCTGATATATTTTCAAAGGCAAAAAGTAAATTAAATGCCACGTGACTTTTTGTGTGTGACAGAGTGTCAGAACTATGAAGAGGGCAAGCAGTCACAGAGGGGCACCAGACCAGCTGGGGGTTAGCCCTGCGGTCAATGGCTCTTCACTGCTTTGAAGTCTTTTAAAAATTCTGTCCATCCATCCATCCATCCATCCATCCATCCATCCATCATCTACTTATCTGTGCCACAGTATAATGAACAAAGACATGGAACTTTCATTTCCACAATTTTTGCTTTTTTTTCCCCTTCCAAATTAGCCTTTCAGAATTTACAACCCAGAATACTGACTCAATCGATGTGGTCGTGGGTTAGTTCTCTCTCACAATTACTGGCTACTCCAGAGGGCTGGGGTCAGAGGCTTGATTAAATAAATTACAGCTTCAGGTCCCCTCCAATAAACCATGCCAGGCTTTGGGCAACCCAAAACAATGCTCCCTGTTTTAACCCATAATGGGCAGTTGAGTTTAGTAAATGGCCTAATCACTGCAGCATAAATATTTATGGGAGAATTTTTCCAATTAAGGTAGAGGCTTGTTTAGATGCTATCAGTTTAGAAGGGCTTTTCCAACAAGAAAATTACTGTTAAAAGACATCAGGAAATGGTTAAACTCCAGAAGGCTAAAAGGTCAGTGAGTCTGCAATGCGCAAAGCCTGCGTTCTTATTACTGCTGTCTCTATGCATTAAACCCCCTCTCCTACTCCTTTAAAAGAGGGATTAAAAATAGCCCTTTGTACCTAAGAAAAAAATGTTGGTGCATTCATATAAAAATATTTATGTTGAGAAATAAAAATGTGGGCAGTGCCTCAACCAGACTGGTGCTATCTCAGCTTGTACAGCAGGCTGTGCACAGGCCTTGCTTGTTCGCGGGGTCTAGAGAGGGGAGGGTGGCGCCAACCAGGGTCCTGACTGATTTCCATAGTAGGTGCTGTTGGCGTGGACTTCTGGGATTGTTGTCACACACACCCTAGAAAGAAATATAAACACGAAATTTGTAAGTCACGTTACCAAGAAAGAGCTGTGTAAAATCTGAAATGTGGAGTTCAGGCAGAAAAAACTCCTGGTGGAGAAGAATATGTGATCTCAGTGGGAATTCATTAATCCACCAAAGAGTGTACATGCATGTCTGCCATATGGTATTTTACTGTAAAGGAAAACCTGAAAAAGAGAAAGCGGGAGAAAAGAATCCCTGTAAAAGGTGAACACAAAGTACCTTTGCCTGAAGAATAAACTTGCTAAGTTTATAGCAAAAGAAATACAGGAAAGTATCCTAGATCATGCCATTAGAGCTGAGAAGATTTTAGAAGCATTGCCATCTGATTTTGATTCTCTTTGGAAAATGAAGTAAAGTATTAAAGATTAAGGTTATTTAGCAACAATTTCAGCAGTTAGCTATGACGTAAGACACAGCATCAAGCACATAAGGTGGGGAAGATTGGTCTTCCATATGAGGATAACTTGGGTCTGCTTAAGCCAGCAGTGCAGACAGTCTTTTCCAAGTTATAGCTATGGTAAAAACAGAAGGCAGTGAGACACCTGAAGAAATATGAGATCATAAAGAGAATCATTTGCAATTGCACAATTAAAATGGAGGGAGGACAGTCTACTTTGAGTCCCTGTCCAACCCCCACCTCCATGTGGCCTCACCCTCAGTGTGAACACACTAAGTATTTCCAAAAAATGCCCCCACGCTCAGCCTTAGCAATGACTGTGGCTGTTGCCCCAACTGGACTTTTCCTCCCAGGCCTACAGGTTAACCAGTGCTTGGAGCGGCACAGGTGACAGAGCCCAAGGGTTCCCTGGAGCATCCCTTTAACCAAGGAGGTGCATACTTGCAGATGCACAGAGCTTGTCTTCGAGGAGGAGCCCTTTCAAACAGTGACACTTTGTCAGGGCCTGTTCAGGCTGTGCCTAGGTAGCCTCTGGGCCGGGGAACACAGGGCAGTCGTCTTTAAATACTTGCCCCACTGGGGTTGGCATAGAAGAAGGAAATCAGAGTAAAATTTGTCTAATACTTGGTTCTGTTCTTCTTATGCTTTCCTTATATTTCCTTCTTATGTTTTATCTTCAACTTAATGATATGAGTTGCTTTAGAATTGAATTTCTCTTAAGAGGGAGGCTGAAGTACTCATCCCTGGATAGAAGGCCTCCTAATTTGGGATTGAATTCCTGTTATACACCATGGCAGGAAAAAAAGCCAGGTATACAAATCCAAGCAGATTCTTATTCTACTCAGTATGTTTGTAGTTAGAGAACTTGAGTTTTTCCTTAAAAGAGACCATATTTTATAACATGGAGGATAGGAAGAAGCTCAGATCTCCATCATTACTCTTTTTTTCTGACATGTCAATTGGCCTAGACTTGGGGGAGGACACACATTTTATGCAGTGTTTGGGCACGAACTAACAGTGGGAAAACAACTGTATTTAAAACATATTTTCCTTCTGGATTAGATCGCCGATGCATGTGAAGATTGGAAGTTTGGGCAGATTTGATTTGGTTTTCTGGTCTCCCATCTGGAAGTATCTTAGAGATCAATTGAGTGATGTTGATAGTTGCTTTAGGAAAGTGCTATATAAATATCGTAGGTTGAAGACTCTACCAATTAAGAAAAGGAAATTAGTCTTCCTTCTACGTCATCTCTTAGGTCTGTTTAAAGAAACCATCGTAGATGAATTTGAGAGCTTTGGCAGGGGTTCTAGAGCACCCTGATTATCACATGGGGGTTTTGGTGGGGGGGCAGGTTCCTGCCTGGTCTCTGGCTAAATGCATATTGCAGTCGTGACCCTCTGCAAGATGCTGTAATACTTCCTCTTCCTCACATCAAGTACTCACTCAGAAACTTTTCAAGATGGGTATTTTTGTAATAAGAACTATAATCTGTTATGTTAAACAAGCCCACAGATGATAAGATCAGGCATAATGTTCTTTACTAAATAGCATGTAGCAACACTTTTTATTCAGATCGTTTTCCGTTTTCCAAGCGGTACTTTTCATATGCTTTTTGTGAGAAGGAATGACAAAGAGAACATGCTGGGTTTAAGTCTGATTTGTCTTCTGACTCCAAAGGCTGAAGAGACAGTTATTCTTGGTGATAGTGCTATGATTTGAATTAAAAGATTTTTTTTAAAGGGATAATTAGGGCACTGTTTAACATGCATTTCATTGTGCACTGGCTGTGACAATTGAAAGGAAATAACTAAATTGCCAAATCATAAGAGAATAACAAAACCAGAACATGTATGCGATATCTTAGGAAGCTGACTGTGAGTATGCACGTAAGTGAACTCCTCTGAGACTAATGCTGAACCCAGGCAGGCCACGCTTCCATTTCAGCACAGCGAGCTCAAGTCAATGGTGAACAGGTTGGCCAAATGGCTTTGAGTAAACTGTTTACTTCTAAAACCAAACTGATTCCTTCCCAGGAATCTGGAGCATCATGCAGTGCAGTTATGGAGATCACTGATGTTCTGCACACACAGAGAATCAGGACTGGACTAAAGCAGCGGGTCTGGGATCTGAAGTAGTTCAGTATAATTCTTTCTCTTTCTGCTTGTTCCTTTTCTTTTATTCTTGTGAAAACTACATGTGATGAAGAAATTCTGAATTTGTTTACTGTTAGCATAAGCATATGCTATATTAGTGAAATTATGTAAAAGAACAATTTTCATAAAGTCACTTGAATCAAGTGCAAATTTTGCGGATAGTGTTGAATTGCTCATGGTTTGATAAATGGTTTAACATCTTTCAGGACTTAACGTCCTGTTTTTCATCAATTTTTCACTTTATTTTATGAATAGACTTATTATTTTTTTGCTTACATCATATCTTTTTATATCGAACTCAATTGCAGCCACCGTTAAAAATACATATAACTCAAAATAGCACTGTAGTAAAAAAAAATCAGTCCTAATTCCTGAAATGCTATTAAAATAATTCCCAAATTTATGTTTTGTTTGCAACATATTATTTAAAAAAATAAACCCACAATATAATATTAATTGAATATTACATTTGTGTAGTACATTAAACATTCTGAAATTGTTTTATATCTCCTACTTAAAAATAACTTTCAAAACCAGTATAAAAAAGATCAAATGGTTTTATTAATGTTTTAGGGGTAATATATAATTGGCTCTTTCTTTTTCTTTTAACTTTTTTTATTGTTGTTCAACTACAGTTCTACCAGTGTCCGTGATGGCTAATGGCTTGAGATCATTTTTTAATCAGATCACTTAAATATTTCAAATACTTGGCCAGAATCTTTTTTGTTGGTGGTGGTGGTTATAATATGAAAGCACAACCACTAGATTACCAAAATGTCTCTGTGTAAAAAAGGAAAATCTACACTTAAAAAAGTTTTTTTTTTTTTGAGTAAATGGCTATAAATGCCATATGTGAAGTTTGAAACTCCAGAAAACCTGCCTATTTTTAAGGTGTACAGCATGATGATCTATGATTATTTTTAAAATAAATTTTTAAGATTTAGACTTAGTGTATGATTCCAAGCAGTTAATTTTAATCATTTTCAGAAAGTAGGGGCTGGTGTACTCAATTTAGAGTTTCTAAGACACAAGTGTCTGAGACTCAAGGTCTGAGAGACTGTGAAAGTTGGCACTTTGGGTAACTGTGTCACAGATGATATTGCTATAACTCAAATACTTCACAACTAAGGAATGTATGTCTGGAAATTACTTTGTGGAGTGAATTGTTCCTATTGCTGATAACTGTGGTGTTGAGAGTTACACGCTGCCCCATGATTCCCTCGCTCCCTGGCTAGTCTGACTGTGCAGGAGAAGTCATGTATTCTGACAGCTGGAGCCTCCTTTCCTCAGACCTTTCGAAAGCACCCATCCTTCACTTCTCTGTACACCTGCTGACAGTTTCTGCAATGGATCAGCGGTTTCCTTACTACTCTACAGAATTGATGACAGTTTTCAAGGGGGGTATGAAAAATATCCCGGCCTTGAAGTTGTTTACACCAATATTCACAGTTGATAAATTGGGCTGTCATTCTGATCTTACCATACAGGGCCAAAAAGGGGATTTAGCAGTGGTGTTGATCATGGTGATACAAGGCATGAACTGATCCTACATCCATTACCGGATTTCTGTGTTGGCCACCATCTGTTGTTCTCCATCTCTGACCAGCGTAGGCGTAGAAGGGCTAACCCGCAACAGAAGGATGCAGGTTCTAGGGGAAAGGCTATCTAGGAAATAAAGGGTGTTAAATCCTGAACTGGACACCTGAGAGAGTTTATGAGCCTTCATGACCCTGAAGGGTTTTAAATATAAGCTGGAAACTCTTCTGTTCTTGCTTGAAGACAGAAGAAAGAAATGGTCTCTCAGCGGTTGTTTTATGATTCTGGTTCTTTGTTGTACTCACAAGAATAAACACTGCATTTCGCATACTCACAACTGTAAACCAACTTTTGCCCACCCCTGCATAATGCTGTATTTAGAAGTGATTTATTTTTTATTAAATTTCTATATCCCCCAATTCCCAACAAATGGGCAATGTCAGAATCATCCGGGTAATTGTTGCAAACTGCAAGCCTGGTCCTTGTAACTTCAGTGCTGCTGAGCCAGATTCTTGGGACTGGGGTTTGTGGGATCAAGACTGATGAGGTTGGTCACGTGAGTAGCCACTGTCCTGCTGGCCAAGAAACACTACTCTAGGTAGGTCAGTGTTTCCTGAAATTTCAGCTTATCAGGACCACCTGGGAAGCTTTATCAAAATATAAATATCCAGGCCCCACTCCAGCCCTAAGCAATCAGATCTTTAGGGGGTGGTGGGGAGGGGCAGGACCTACATAATCTGTATTTTGAAAAATCTGCCCACGTGATTCTGATGTCCTGGTAAGTTTGGGGATAATTACCCTAGATAATGGAAGAAACTGATGGAATGAGAATAGCATTTCTGATGATAAAAAGGCTACCTGGCGTCAGGGAAGAAATTCATGGAGGATTCAAAGCTGAGATTTGAGATTTGATGAAGACTATTTTCATTAACTCATTTTTCTGCTGACAGTATTAATTTGTCTAAATTGGAATTTTCAATATTGTTTGACAATTGGAAATATTTATAATTTTAATAGTGGCAGTAGAAGCACATGAATATTTCTGAACCCTAGAATAAGAAAGTTTGAAAATGACCTTTAATTCAGAAATTCATGTAAGGTATTAATAAGGCTCCTAGAAAAATAAAAAGGGAGTTGGTGAAAACTGGCTACCCAGCCTATGGGCTGGTAAGTGAATGAACCAGGGAAAATCCTGACCCAGCTGCTAAGCCATTTGCAGGATTCTTGTGTTGTGCTGTTTGTTCGCCTTAAGAAAGATTGCAGCAGAGTACCTGCTAAATCAGGACGTAAGTGGTTGCCTTCGACTGGCAGAGTCTGTTTTGGGTGTGGGTAGAGGAGGGGTAAGAGGCAGCTGAGAAATTTGGGAGAAATTTAGAGATCACTGCATAGATCGAAAAGGGTTGAAGTGAATAGATTTTTATATGGACAAGGTGAGTCTGTTACAGCCCAGTTTTGCCAGCCTGTTGGAATGACATTGTAAGCTCTTTGTCATTTTCCACTTCTTTAGGAATGACAGTCTATTAACCATGTTCACATTCAAATGTAAAATGTTAGTTTTAGAAGTGTAGCTGTATACGTATAGATTCCTTGGTTGTAGACATCTCCCTTGGAACTTAGAGCTGGCAGAAAAAAGCCTGACATTGTTAAGGAATGTCGTCAGGATCAGAAGTGGCCCACTAATCTCAAAACCGGAGTTGCAGGAACCATTATATCTTTTGCAGGAATTGGTTAGAAAGTAAGTGAAACTGGTTTTCCAAATGGCAAGGAGCAAACCATTTGGAAGCCTTGGACTGCAGTCGCAGGAGGACTGGAGCCCTGCTCTGTGAGTGTGACTCCGAGTCCTTTCCAGTCACGCCACTGACTGAAGAGACAAGTGGTGATGAGATGGGTGGCAGCTGCCTTCTTTTTGGGGATGGCACTGGTTGGAACGCTGCTGCCCCCACCCCTTTCCCTTACTCTCCAAATTATGCTTATTTGTTTTTTAATGTCGACTTTCAAATATAAGATCTAAAGGAACAAGGACTGTTTTATTTGAACGTTTTAATATATTTTTCTATAGAGCACCCACTTTTAATAAATACTGAGTAATTAAAAATTTAAATCACATTCACTTCCCTAAACTTGTGCTTTAGAAACACTCTATCTTATGAGCTTTCTTAGAAGAGAATCCAGTGGGTTTCAGAGAAACTGCTTAGGTGCTTGAATACCAAACTGAAAAAACCGCTTTTGCTAAATCAATCCAAGGCTTCCTTGTAGTGGGATTTGTGTCACGTTAATAGGTAGATTGATCAGTTATCAATATCACATTAATAAATCCAGTTTAAGTAGCATTTAAATTCTCTCACAGGAAACGTGAGAGAATGGGCTTATGGCAAAGGGTATGAATCTAAATCACATGGACTTTTACTTATTACGAGAATGCTATTTAACTCAGTTAAAATATTTGAGGAAATATCTGAAAAGCTAACTAAGTTTCCAAGGCACTAGAACAGCAGTGGAAGATCTAATAATTTTCTACAGTTCTGATACTCTCTGACCTGAGGAAAAGCGCCTTCGGTTCCAGGACCTGGTCTGAATTGATAGCCTGCAGCCCAACAGCCTAATGAGTAACGGGATCTGAGCGATAAAGAATGTCAAGAGGAGCTTAACAATTATGACTTACAAGCAATAATCTGATTTAGAAAAATATTAAATTAGAGCCTAAATGGAAAGTGGTGCTTAAGCTGTTCTTTCAGGGACCCAGACTGCACTCTGCTAAGTGGTGTTGGTGGGCAAAGGGCGTTTGTTTCTGCCGTGGCAGTAGCATGATTGATGCAGCTGCGCCTGCAAGCCTAGTAACCAACTTATTATTACAGCAGCTCTGAGGTTTGTCGCCAGGCTGTGCAAACAAATGATCGACATCATGTGGGAATGGCAGTAAGTGGAAGGGCCTCGGTGGAAAACATCGTTTGTGAAACAGGCTTTTCAGCCCAGAAGTTAGCTACTGAGAGTGTAAAAACAAAGGTCTTTGCAAGAGAGACAGTGAGCAAAGCATGATGGATAATCTCGACCAGGCACATAATTGCTTCCAGGTGTCTGGCCACTTTATTACTCTTGGGGTTATGCTACCACCCTGACAATGTTTTCTTTCTCAAACACGATAACTCCTCAGAAGCCTGGTGCCAGCATTTACTGTTACCTACATCACCCTAGGTTTGGCTTGGTTATGGCACAGTCTCCAGACAACTGCCACATTAGGGAGATTTAATAAGGTGTGCATATAAAATGGAGTTCAGGGAAAGCCCATGAAAAGTCAGCTGAGTTCTGGAAGTTAGTTTTCTCTGGTGTGGCTAAGTTGTCCACTGCTAGAGGTATTGATAACTCTTTTCAAAGGCATTTTTTTCCTCCTCTGCATGACACTTTTAGATGAAAGAATAGCTTTCTTTACTTTAATTGAGTGAATTTCTAATGCCATTTTAAAAGATTTTTGGTATCCACAATTTAGTGTTTACTGATTTAATTCAGATGCAGAGTGAAAATATAGTGTGTTCTAGCCTGAGTGTCAACACCTAGAAATTTGAAGCAACTTTCTTAACTACCTGTTTTTCTAGGCTAGAGAAAATGGTCATGAAGTCTTAAAAATAAGATTTCATTTCTAAAAAGCTTGTCCCAAGAACAATCAATACAAATTCTTCTGTCCTTTAAATTCCTTGATATAGGCAGGTTTAGGGGCTTTAATAATCCAGTGTCTGGTTTTAAAAATTGCTATTAAAAGACCAAAACTTCGTAAATAAAAATAAATAGTATGGACATTCTGTAGCCAATTACTGTTTTCTTCTCCCAGGATCTCTAGAATCTGAGAGAAGAAATATTTTTTTTGAAAGTTGGAAATAAATGATGGGTTTGATGCAAAAATTATAACATGTAGGATAAATACAATAACATCTAATCTGTTTTACTATTACATAATGTTTGACTTAAAACATCCTTAAAACAAATATATATAAATATAGAAGTATGTATGTATAATATTACTTTATACTCTTATAAGAGTATTTTTATATTTTTATACTCTTATGTCAAACTCTTATAAGAAAAATATGCTATCAAATTATGGGAATAATTTTATCTTTATTAATGTTTTGTTACTCCATTATTTTTAACAAGTTGTTCATCGCAGTCTTCAGAAATATTCTCTCCTTCTGTGCACGGACTGCCCTTGGGGCAGAGGAGGACCGTGCATTTCAGGGTGCCTCCAGCCAAACTGTCTGTCACCCATTTTTTCACATCTGTTTGTGTTCCCTTTCTCTTTTCGACTTTATCTAATATATTCACAATTGAGGAAAGAGCTCAGAGGTTGCATCTTACATGTAAATTTTCAAATGCATTTTTACTCGCATGGCTCAATCAAATTTTACACTAAAAATGAATTGTGTTGGAATACAGACCTAATCCCCAAGGATGCACTGAAGCGTCACTTTTGACCTGGGCGAGGCCAAATGCATCTGCGCACCGGTGGGGGGGCCGCAGCAGAAAGCAGGGTGGTTATTAAAAAATATAATGATGTGAGAATTGCAATGAATTTTAATAAACTTATCTCTCTTCAATTTAAGTCCATTTCTTTTACAAGAATATATATATATAAAAAAGGTCCTCCTTCTTATTAAAAAGATAATAACAACAACTTTTCAATGTTCAAGTGTGCCAGGCATAAGGCTTTCATTTTGTACAAAGCAATTTAAATGGGACCTGAAGTAAACCATTTTACATGGCATTTAGCATATCTCAATTTATTTTACATTCTTCATGACCAAAGTGGTGGGTCTAGAATATAGAAGCACTTGCAAGTATGTCTTTCATGGCTGTGTAGCCTGGTTCTGCCCTCCTCGGGGCACTAGTCTTTTGGCCTGCTTTTGCCCATTCTTTTCTCCTCTGCTGACCCCTCCTTGAAGGTTTCTCTCCTCCTGAAGCCAGTTAAATGACTGATCCTGTTCCCTTGGACCCACTGTTTCTTGACCACCTCTCCTCATTCTTTCTCAGTGACTGGAAGGAACATCTTTCTGAATAATAACTCCCAGCTCTTTCCCATGAGTGTTTTGGCACCTCTGCACAAATAGACAGTCTACTCCATTACCACCCTTGAAATGCTTGCATTTGCCATGTGTACCCAGCTTAGGGCCTTTCTCTGAGCACCTTAGCTGAGAAAATAGGACCGTGGACAAGGACAACAGTGGGGAGGATTGAATGTGGGAGAGGTGGGTGGGCAGGGCAGGGGAGAGCAATGGGGGGAAAATGGGGACAACTGTAATTGAACAATAATATGAAAAATAAAAATGAAGAAGTCATAAGTGGTTCTGGAAGGAAATAACCAAGGACAAAAGGTCTCCTCTTCATCAAAGGTTTTAGAAAGGCTTTCAGCAAAGGAACCACGTCTTAGGACCATTGTTTTTTAATGGTGTCGAGCACTCTAGAATAAGGCCATCAGAAAACAGGTGAGAAATTGAAAGCTTAATCACTTATAGCAAGAGGGTCAGTCTGAAAGTGAGACTTACCCTGCCTTCTTGCGGTTTGCAGAGGTTTTGTATGTTACACAGGCACCCAGACTGCTCATAATAAACGGGAATATGAAGAGACTGAGGCAGATGATACTCAGCAGTCCTCTTTACAGAAACAGACTGTTAAGGCTGAAGCAGTCCAGGAAAGGATGTTCTGTGGTCTTCAGTTTACCAAGGAAATGGCAATTTGGGCTTGAATATTACAATTCTTTGTATGTATGGGCTGCAAGATCTTAAGCTATTATGTGGCACTAATTCCTGTTCTATACACATCTCCCTGGACGAGTCCTCTAGAGCTCTGCCAGGCCACTTCCTGCCTCTGAGGTGACACGGCTCTTGCATTGTCTCTGTCTCAGCTCCACTCAGCCACATCTTAGCCCTTCCACGTGGCTGAGATCTGATGTCATTTTATGATGTTTTCTCTGATCACCTTGGCAAGGGCTGATCTGACTGTAATGCAGTAATTTGATCTGACTGTAATTTGTAATCACCTAATGGAGAGAAAAATTCCTATGTGCCAGGCCGCATGTTACATACTGTTTGCATCTAATCTCCTTTAACTCCTGGTGAAATATCTCTGAGCATTATTGCCCACATTTTAAAATGAAGGAGCAGAGGCCAGAAGGTCTAAGGGACATGTTTGGCCCCCTGGGTGACAAGTGGTGGGGTGGGGAATGTGACTCAGGTGTGTGTGACTGTCCTGCCCATGTTCTTTCCCACCGTTTTGTGCTGACACTCTCAGAGTAGCGATGGGAACTAGTTTCTATCCTCTCCTGGGACTGTTAATTATTTGCTGATTTAATTAGTGATTTTGACAAATCACTTGACATTTGCCTTTGTAAATATTATATCCTAAAGTGGTTGAAGATGCCATTAATAAAAAAGGAGTGAATTTTGTGTTTGACATTGTTCAGATTGCATGTTATTTTAACATCATAGGATCCAGTGATAGGGTAAAATGATAGCAAGAAATGATCAATTTGACCAGTGGATCTTAAATTTTTCCCTATCATTTTAATAAATTTTTAATATGAATGAATTTTTAAAGAAACATTGAGGGCAATTTGTTTATTTAAAATGTTAGTAGCAAATAAGAGACATGGTCTTCTGATTTTCTTGATTTCCTCCTCACAGATTAAGTGGATGTTGAATTCCAGGTCATCTGAGGACAGGGAAAGCACACACACTTGGTCGGCGGGGGGAATAGTTTTGAGTGCACTGTAGTGTAATGTTTCTGGAATTGGGGATCATTTCAGGGGAACCCAAACCAGGTCAGAGTAAAAATCCCTAACACTAGATGGGCCACAAAGTGCTCTGTTGGCCAAGTGACGGGGGAAGCACTAGAGAAGGAGGAGGGCTCGGCCGTGCTCACACTAGATGAAAGGTCTTCGGGGTTAATTAGAGGAGCCCTGTGGCTCTCACGAGCAGGAAGGAGAGGGTAGCAACAGAGTCAAGTCCTACAGGTAGACACCAAGTCTTCCCTGCTCATTCTTTTAATCTCCACTACCCAGTAGTGTGCTCTGTTCATAGTGCTCAGAAACAACGTGTTGAATGAATGGCTATTAGAAGCTGCCACAGACTATATCAGATTAAAAAGCTTCTGCCCAGCAACAGAAATCACCAACAGAGCAAAAAGGCAACTGACTCAGCGGGAGATGGTATTTGCAAACAACGGCTCCGACAGAGATTAATATCCAAAATATATGAAAACTCATACTCAACAGTGAACAAGCAAACCAGTTAAAAAACGGGCAGAGGACTTGAACAGACACCTCTCTAAAGACATATTAGTGGCCAATGGATGTGTGAAAAGATGTTCATCTTCACTAGCCATTAGGGAAATGCAAATCTAAACTGCAACGAGGTAGCACTTGACACCTGTTAGAATGGCCATTATCAACAAGACAAATAATAACAAGTGTTGGAGAGGCTGTGGAGGAAGAAGATTCCTCATTCACTGCTGGTGGGATGGGAACTAGTATAGCTACTATAGAAAACTGTATGGCAGTTCCTCAAAAAAAATTCACAAAGATATATGCACCCCTATGTCCATTGCAGCGTTATTCATGGTGGTCAAGATATGGAGACCACCAAAGTGTCCTTCCAGGGAGGATTAAAGATGTGGGATACTACTCAGTCAAAAGATGAAATACTGCCATTTGTGACAACATGGATAGAGTCTTGAGAATATTATGCTAAGTGAAATGTCAGTCAGAAAGAGCTAAGAACCATATATGATCTCACTCATATGTGGGCGATAAAACTGAAACTCATAGACACAGACAACAGTATGGTGGTTACCAGAGGGAAGCGGGTCGGGGGCAGTAAAGAGTAAAGGAGACCAAATATATGGTGATGGCAGATGATTTGACTTTGGGTTGTGGGCACACCATGAAATATACAGATCATGTATCACAGAAATGTTCACTTGAGGCTTATAAAACTTACTAATCAATCTCACCCCAATAAATTTAATAAAAAAGAAGCTGCCAAAGAACTGTGCTTTTTGCCAAAATACAAATTACCTTACGTAACATGTTACATGAGACCAAGAGACCTGTTATTTGCAAATGCATGTGAGGCTTTCTCAGGATTATTCTGAGTTAGGTGGGAGGGACCTGGGGGCTGTCGGACAGTGATTTCCACAGTCGGAGCTAAACTGGTGATTAGTGTTTCTTTTTTTCTGATCCCATTATTCCCCTAGGTGGGAACAGCTTGAGGAAATGTGAGTAACATGCTTATGTATTTGTGTTGAGATTTACGCCATGGGAGAGAGCTCCCAGGACAGTAAGATGAGTATCCTGGAAAATGTTTTGTCATTTTCAGGGATTGTTTAGTAATTTTTTTTCAAATCTTAAACGGGCCCTAATATGGCCAGAGAGAGTTAATGTAACCTCCAAAAATCCCTTACATAGTCCTAGTGACTGATACAGTCCCAGGAGAAGCGATTTCCAAACACAATTAAATGATCTATGTGGTAAAGCATTTGAAGATATAAAATTATTTAATTTGGCCCTTATTTTAGCACCCATTTAACTTACATCTATAGCCTGGTATACTACTTCTAAGACTGCTGACTTCGAATTCCATTTAGGGCTTGTAAGCCTTTTTAAAAACCTCATTTCCTTAAAAGGAACAAGCAGCCTTGTTTTTGTCCTTCACAGAGGAATTTGTGCAGGAACCAGGAAGGTAACAGGGTTAGTTATTTGAAGCAGATTCCTGCTGTGTGCCGCATCATTGACTAAATTGCATCTGAGGCTCCAAAGACAGTTTACTCAAAATAGGTATTAGAGCTCTCTGTTGATGTTAGAGAACAAATGAAATCAAGAAGGTACCATACATCTTCTGCATTTCAGAATTCCTAAACATGCTTCTGCTTTTCTTATTGAGATGTGGTGTAAAAAGTCATGGTGAGAGGCAGATGTTCTTAATTAGCACCTAGAAATATTGTTGATAATCTATAAGTTTATACATTTGGTAATAAGCCCCTAAATAAACTTGAGAAGCAAAGAAATATTTTGAGGGAGGAGGAGGGGAGGGGCCTGAGAAAATGGAACTCCGTTAGACTAGGGAATGCCCCCAGTTCTCAGTTGATAAATAAGGCTCATGTATTCAAGGAGGTAACATTTATTCAGAGGAAAGAAGAAAAGAGAATGAACCTCAAACTGGAGGCATGGTTTCCTTGGCTTATAAGGCAGAAGGCAGCACCTAGATCCTGGCACATGGTTAAGTCTATGCAGTTGGATTTTTAGAGAATGTCACCATGTTGCACCCAGTAATGCAGTTTATTTATTTCTTGATACCATTGATTAAACCAATATGGATGTCTGAAGCCTCTCACCAGATGGTCATAGAATTGTCCTCTGTATGGTTTAGGTTCAAGGGTCATCTATTTATCTGTTATTTAGAAACAAAACATGATCAAGCTTGTAAAATGGCTAGGACTCATCCAGCAAGCATGCTAGTTGTAAGGGAACAAGGTCAAGGTCATGACAGTAAAGCTAGATCTGAGAATAATGCTGGGTTGCATGTGGCAAGAGGCAGAGTGGGAATAAGATGAAAAATGGAAAACTCAGGGTCAGAGTTGGGACTGGGGAAAGGCAGGAGAGAGGATCACAGGGCAGGATGCCCGGTGAGCAGCGTAGGTGTCTGTCTTCTTCTTGAGGAGAAGCCAGTTGTGCCTTTTACAACAGAGCAATGATGCTTTGGATTTGCATGGAACTTTTATACCAAAGAACTTCAGTTCTATGAAATATTGAATGAAGAACTAAATATTTTCTTAAACTATTTTAGCCTTAAGAGTTTGTGATGCAGTAAACATTTCTTTTGAATCTAAAATATAAACCCTATAGAAGCAAGGACTGCATCTCATTCACCACTGAGTTCTCAAAGCGTAAGACAGTGTCTAGTAAATATTTATTAAGTGAAAGAAACTCAGGGACCATGAAACTAAGCTGGATTCTATGGAGACGCAGATAACTCCAATGGATTTAGGACATATTCATAAATAACTATACACAAGACAGAAGACTAGCCATTAGAGAAGACTATACTCAATGAGTTTGTAATGAAAATCGAGTTTTCCTGGTGGGTGGGAAGTAGAGGTAAATAAAGGAAGACTCCATATGAGCAGTTATACTTAGGCTTTGTAGGTTGGGGTGGGGTTTAGGAAAGGCAGGGATGGAGAAAATGGTATTCAGGGTAAAGAAAAGACAAAAATGAGTGTGTATCAGAAAGTGTAAGGGGACCTTGAGTTCATTTCAGCTAGAGTGAAAGCTAGACAGCGGGGGACCATGGAAATGAACATGGGAAGTGTGTGTCTGTTTAAATTGGTTGACTTTATCATGGGAAGAGTTTGAATACCACAGCAATGAGTTTGAGCTTTACTCTGTAGAAGGGAGAGGTATTGGGGGTTTTAAAAAGGAGAAGCATGGCTGTGGTGCACTTTTGGAAAATGCATGTGACAGCAGGATAGACAATGAATAATTCAGAGTGAGGACAGAGGAACATTTGAACCAGGGTGGTGATAATGAGGGTGAAATGTGAAGGTGAACTTGAGAGGTATCACAAGGAGAGGGGTCATAGGTGCTGCTGAAACACCCAGGTGTAGTTATTTGATGTAGAGTTGGAGATGTGGAAGGGACACTTGGGAGAGAAATCAGAAATAGATTTGGAAGTCATTTGTATAGAGCCGTTAGTTGAAGCTGTAAAACTGAACCAGGCACTAAGTGAGTGAAAGTAGAATGAACAGGGAAATTTGCCAAAGAAAGGGAACGTCTAAATTTATGAAGACAATTAAAGAAGAAGAACTGGAGAAAATTGCAGAGGGAAGATTGTCAGAAACACAAGAGAATGAGGAATGTGCATTCTGGGAAGCATGGGGAGAGAATTTGAAGAAGTGTATGTAAAGGGGCTTCCAATGTGGTAGTAAGTGAGAATGCAAAATGAGAAAAAAAGCTCTATCAACAAAAAGTTCATGAAAGGCACAAGAGAATGTGCAGTGATGAAACTGAGTTGGTACAACCCACTAATTCTGGAACTTTGGAGGTTAAGAACAAAGCGATACAGTAGTTTCTTGATGCAGTGCTAAAGAAACTGGGAATAATTTATGGGTAGGAAAGGCTTATATTGCTTGTTAGGTAAATGGAAGGATGGAATGAGGGAGAAAAAGAGGGAGAGAAGGAAAGGTGGGGCAGGGGGAGAGAGAGAAATATTTGATACTATAAGGTACCGAGAGGGAGAAAGTTCCTTAAATTGAAATTCCTGTCTACAAATTAAAAATATTCTGAAATCTCCTAACATAGTATGTTAACAATACAGAATGCAAATTTGAGATTAAAGGGTCTTTACCACTTCAGTTTATGTATTTTTGTGTGTGTATTTGACAGAGGAGGTGTGCGGATTGGGTGTGCGGAGGGAGAGAGAGAAAGATGGAAAAATGGATGGAACATTTGGGAAAAATCTGAATGATTAGACATTTTTTCTCTCTTTTTGATTCTTTCCAGTAGAGCCTGGAAAAGGGGCTGAGTAAATAAAGAGATCTCAGGTTGTCTGTTGGGTATGGAATGTTCCCCTCAACTTTGCTTTTCCCAAAGCCCAAATCATATTTTTGCAGAAGTATTTTTCCCTATTATTTTCTTATCATTTGTTGGCTGGAGGGTCCCGTGAGAGCATCAGGTCTGCCTATTTGAAAACACAGACCCAGACTTTGGGTTCTGAAGTATAAAAACTTACTGTGGAAGGTCTTGCCATGACCTGGTCATTCATGTGAATGGTCCAGACTAAAAATGGCCTCGTCAAATCATTTTGTACCTTTTAAGAATCATTTTTGCTTATTTCTGGGCATGGGTTTGGGCTGCTTTTGAAAATGGAAGCTAATGCCAAAATTACATGCATATTCATAAACTATAAACAAACACTCAATTATACATACACAATCTGAAACACCCTCTGTAATAATAAAACTAAAACCGAACACACGACACAAAATACTCTTTTGCTTTGCTGGCAGAGGTTGTGGAAGCCTTTTTGTAACACTGGGCTCAATTTGCAGAGTTTATTACAAGTTCACAATTAAAGATAGTACACACAAAAGAATTATTCTCAGATGTAGGATTGCACTCAAATATGCACTATCTGGGACGCTGTTTGAGGTTCACAATATAGTGTTTATAATTGTATGTGGCCCTGGTTGTGTTTTCAACATATTCTTGGAAAAGTTCTTTTATTTGCTTTTTAGCATACGTGGGTCTTTGCAATTTGTTCTCTTATTTTGGGCTGTATAAACAGCATCAAGACGCTTTTTCCCTTTCATTCAAACAAACAATGGCTTTGTAACTAAGAACAAAATTAGTAACAGGTGAAAGTTTATTTTCAATGATGTTGAGATCAAATTGCTGTTTAACTTATGGAGCAAACTCTCCCCACGTCTCTTTTAATGTTTCAAAATCATTTATAAATTAAATTTACACAACCTCTAAACATGCTCAGAGTATAAAAATGGACTCTTTATTCTGTATTACTAACAGAATGTGAAGGATATTGCTTTGTTCTGATTTTCTTCTGCAAATTTATTTTTAAACCATCTTGCATTATAAAAATTTACATAGAGCTGCCTGGAAATTTTTAGTTTTATACTTGTATGTAAATCAAAGTTCTGTGCTTAGCATTATGTTTCTTTTAAAATTCATGCTAACATTGGCTTTCATTAGGTGTGTTTCATATTTCATTTTACTAACATGATTGGGTCTGCTGGGGACTTTTCTCTGTCACTATCCTATTTCATTACCATAATTTACAGAGCTTATAACCACCAATCTAATAAGAATGTTTACTAAAAGTTAAATCCTCCCTAGCCCTCTCCTTTCTTTAAAAAATCAGAGTATCTAGCACCTATATATTACATAAACAATATAAATCATGATCCGGTTTTACCAAAAAAGTTCCTACTTCTATCATAAATTTTTATAGAAATAAATCAAATGTTGAATGATTTCATTAATGATAGTTTTATAAGGTATTTAGGACAAAAGGAAGACCAATGTCAGTTCAAACAAAGAATGTTTTAGAAGTAAAGAACCCTTCAGAGATCAACGCAGTGGCCTTGAAAGGTGGTGCAGGGGTCCCCGTAGGTGGGCTGATGATTTCCTGGGGAGGAAGTGACCCCCTCAGGGGAGAGATTGGGAAAAATCGCCAGCGCTGGTTGCACTTGTCATGTGTGTTGCTAAGAATCCATCAGTCCTATGAGGACTGCAAGGCTGACAGTGATTCCACAGTGCATAAATTAAAACAATGCATATTTTGAATATTGGGGTGTGGCATGGGTGGATAAGTTTGAAAAAGGGGAACTAGGCTTGTATGGCCTTGAAAATGACTGGTGATAAGTTAAAAATTTTTTTTTCTACAATGCTAGGAATTTTCTGCCCCCTTTTAAAGGCTTTTACTTGTAACACTGTACAATACATGTGAATATCTCTAAACTAAGTACTTTCAATGATCTCATCTTTTCCCACATTAAAAAAGGTTGATTAGAGGGTAAATTTTTGTAGGATGAGAGCGTGTCTTCTTTTTTAAAAATCAGATTCATTGGGGTGACATTGGTTCACAAAACCGTATAGGTTTCAAGTGTACAACTCAACAAACATCATCTGCACTCTGCGTTGTGTGTCCATTGCCCCAAGCAAGCCTCTTTCTGCCCCTATTTATCCCCCTTTGCCCTCTTCTACCTATCCACATGCCCTTTTTCCTCTGTTTATCACCACTTGGTTGTATGTGTCTATGTTGGGATATACATATGTGTCTTTATATATATATATATAAATAGATATGTTTTTTTTTCTTAATTCCTTTACCTTCTTTCATCCAGGCCCCCTCTCCTCTGACAGCTGTTACATTTTCACAATGGAATACTACTTGGCTATAAAAAAGAAGGAACTCTTACCCTTTGCAATAGC
Source organism: Tonatia bakeri (assembly GCA_004024845.1). NCBI lineage: Eukaryota > Metazoa > Chordata > Mammalia > Chiroptera > Phyllostomidae > Tonatia > Tonatia bakeri. The sequence continues at coordinate 44,691 of PVIA01001937.1, forward strand.
ATGGGTGAACCTGGAGATTATTATGCTGAGTGAAATAAGCCAGTCAGAGAAAAACAAATACCATATGCTATCACTCATATATGGAGTCTAATGAACAAAATAAACTGAAAACAAAACACTAAATAAACTAAACTGATGAGCATGTCTTCTTTATCTAGCCCTGGGCATAATGTGTGGTAGTCTGTAAATTATTATGAATAGGAGGCTCTGCAAGTTCTGCACAGATTGAGTTCAATTCCCCTTAATAAACAATTAATTGAATACAAGTTATGTGTAGTAATTATGCTAGCATAAGACACAGTCCTATAATCAAGGGTTTGGCATCCAGAGAAATAGAAAGCAGGTAAAAGATGTAGGTATTTTTTACTTCTCTTGTATTTTTTCACTCATATTCCCTTTCTTCCTTTATACTACTGGCGACCTGAACGAGTAAATCCAAACTAGGGAGGCAGGGGTTGTTTGGGGGCAGTTAGCTTGGCAAACAAGTTCTGATAACAGAGGCTTCAGTGGTATAGAGGTGAATTAAAACATAGGGCAACCTGAATGATTTTTTAGGCCAGGGAACAGTTCATATTCATCTATGGCCAGTGCCCACATCATGGAAGACACCCATTCATGTTGGTTTAACCAATAAGTGGGAAGGAAAAATTTCAGTGCCGCTCTGCCCCCTACTTTTCTAAGGCCTTTCTCCCCTCCCTTCTTTGGCATAACCCTGCTTATCATGTTACCATGGAACTCCAAAATGCATCCCTCCTTCTACTCCAAGTCAAAACCACCATTCTCTAAAAAGGTTGTTCATGCCCTGGAGTGAATGAGCCCCTGATTTCTAGGAAGTGTTTGTGTTTTAAAGACAAGCACATTGACCAGCTGAGTACAGAGCTAGGGAGAGACGACAGTATAGAGAACACAGTTCTGTGTTGGGTGCTCCCTGCCTGCTCTTCTCCTCCCACATCTGCTGGCCTTGCCTTTCCCAACGACTAAAATGAACGGAATCAGCTTTACAGAAACAGATCAACTGCTGCGTTCCCTCCTTTTGCAGGCACTGGGTCCCAGGGGCTCAGAAGAAGAACTAGTGGTTGCTGAGTGAGAGAGTGCGTGTTGCCAGAACATATTGCACATAGTTGAAATGTAGTCCCCCCCAAGGTGGGGGCTTCTTTTAATTCTCTGCAGTGCAGTTCTAAGCACATTATTAGTGTTGCTTCAGTTACCTGTTGCTGCATATAAACCACCCAGACTTAGACATGTAAAGCAACAAGCGTTTCCCTATGTTCATGTTTCTGTGGGTAAAAATTCACATAGAGCATAGCCCTATAGTATCTGGGGCCTTCCCAAGCTGGGAAGACTCAGATGATGGGGGGTGACTCCCAGGACAGGGGCTGGAATCACCTGGAGACTTCTTCAGCCACGTCTGGAGTCTAGTATGGAAATACTCTAAGGATGGCTCAGTTGGGATTGTCGAACAGAACACTACATGTCATCTCTGCCTATAGCTTGGGCTCCTAGTAATGTAGTACTTGGGTTCCGAGAGGAAGTGTACCCAGCGGAGTGTCCAGAGAGTAAATTTTCTCAAAGGATCCAGGAGGCTTCTGGGCTTTTCTCACCTAGGCTGGCAAGTCAGGAAGCATCACTTGTGTGGTCAAGGTCACAATGGGGAAGAGCATGTGGGATAGGAGTTAATGGTGGGGTCGTGTTCAGAAAATACCATCAACCACAGCACTTAACAATGTTGCCCCTCATTAGTATAGCCTACTCTTAACACACAGACTCCAATCCTCTCAACCAACCTCAGGGTAAACACTACCCTCAGTTCTGAGCTAAAGAAGCTGAGGCCCAAAGAAACTTAGAGACTTGCCTCAGGCCACACAGTGATAAAGCCGGGATTGTACCCTGGGTCTGTTTTACTCCAAAGCCCACACTCTTTTCATTATGTGACATTTTTATATTGGATTATATGAGGAAAGGGTAAAATTATGTTTAATAGAACTAGTTTTAACTTGCTAAGGTAATTAGTGACTTATAAGGGATTATTTAAACGAATACATATATGCTCACATATAAGAAATGACAGAGTTTCACACAATGAAAGTCATTTTTCCTTCTTACTGATTTTGTTGTTGTTGTTCTGCACTGGGACAAGTGAGACTATCTGTGAATGTGAACCCATGCTTTCTACATGTAGGTTATGTACTGTTTAGGCAATCATAGGGCACTCAAATTCTTTGAGAGAAAAGGAACCATACTTATAAAGTTTTAGTAATTGAACAAAAGATGATCTGAAAATGTTAACAATATGTGGCAGACTTATAGTGAGAGGAAAATATCTAGATTGTTTTTAACCACATTCCTTGTTTCAAAATTTTCCAGTGCATCTCTCTACAGACTCCCTGACATTAATTAAAAACAACTTGTTGAACATTTGTGATGTATTAGATAGAGTTTTAAGATATTCAATTTCAAACAGAAAGCATAAATGACAGATGCTTTGTTTGTATCTGTAAGTATATGTTCATTGCTGTTACCTGGTGCAGCTAAACAGAAGATAAAATTTTACGGAATGTAATCAAATCCTAAATTTCGGGGTCCAGCGTCTCTGTGTCTGTGTGTGTGTGTGCGTGGGAGGGGAGCGGGTGGGGAAAGGGGTAGGGCTGCTGAGAGCAACGTGCTGCTGTTCCTGCGAGGAAAAATATTGCTGTAGAGCTAGGTCTGATTTATGTAACTTGCATGTATTTACTTTAGAGAACAAAGAGTAAATTATCAGGCCTCTGAATGACCAGTAAATTCCATGGACACAGATGCCTCATAATGGTGTTCTGTTATGCTTTCTAGATAAATGTGTTAATAATTTATAACTACAGGCAGTTGGACTGAGATCCCGAGGTGTTTTCAGGGCACCTCAGCTCTGATGTATGTCGTTATTGCTAATTGAGCATTTTTGTCATTATTCCCAGTTTGAGTTTTAGTTTCTTCTCTAGAGTTTCCATAGAACCCTGCTGCAAGCAGCTGACACATAGGACTTCTCTCTTGGCCTCTACATGGGCTCTCTAGGGTGTTGTAACAAAGTATACAAACCAAGAGGCATGAACAACAGAAAATTTATTGTGTCACAGCTCTGGAGGATTAAAGTCTGAAACCAAGGTGCTGGCAGTGTTGGTTCCTTCTGAGGCTGTGGGGCAAGGAGCTGCCCCAGGTCTCTCTCGTTGACTGTAGGTAGCTGTCTCCTCCTATCTTCACATCATCTCCCTCTATGCCTGTCTCAGTTTCCCCTTTGTATGGCAAAGCCAGTTATATTGGATTAGAGCCCACTCTAATGACCTCTTGTTAATTTGATAACCCTCATAAAGCCCTATGTCCAAATAAGTCACATTCTCAGTTACTGGGGGTTAGGACTTCAGCATGAAGACTTCAGTGGGAGTGAGCACAATTCCATCCATAACTGACTCTATCTTAAGCTTTGATCTGGAAAGGGGCATGAAGCCTTCTAGGTGTTTGAGAATCTGGCTGCTCAAAATCACCCAGAGAAAGAATACTGAAGTTCTTAGTGCAAGGGTAACTCTGTGATTTATAATTCAAGTAGAGATACTTGAGAGCAAAAATGGGGGGTATTAGCAACACATTGGGCTGTGGTACCTCTTGGGGCTGTCACCCTGCCTACCCTAAACAGACTTTCACTATTTCGAGAATTCCCAGTGGAGGGTGGATGCGTTCCCACAGATAGTGCTGCCTCCTCCAGATGCCTGACTGTCGCTGTGCTGGGTGTGGCATCATGACAGCCACAGCCACTGTTCTCTGCACAGTAGGGTGTGTGAATCCCTTTTTGTATGTCATCTCATAATCTCTGTAATGTTCTTCAAGGCAGGTATTATTTCCACTTTACAGATGAGGAAAATGAGACTCAGAAAGAATTCGCGATTCAATGAAAGTCACATAGCTACTGAAAAGAGCCCGGATCCCTACCCAAGTTACTCACTTCCTAAGCCTTTCTCTGTCTCTGTCTCCTCTGTCTTTCTCTCCCTCTCTCTCTTTCTCATTTTCTTCTCATGAGCATTGTACGCAGACCACCTGGAATCCAGCAAACTAACATGGAGAACTTCTTTGGGTGTGAATTCCCACTTGCCATAAAAGACTAGTAGGTGTGAAATGGCTGTTGATCTTGTGTTGGTTCTACAACTACACAAGTCACATACCCAAATTGGTCCTTATTATCAAAACACACAGTCACAGTACATTTTATTAAGTTGACTTGCACAGTGTCATAGAGAGTTCTTTTAAAAAATGAGATGGATTGTGCACGCATGTCCAGTTAACTGATACAGGTTTGCTGAGCTTATACCTCCAACATGTCACCTGAAGCCTTTGCAACCAGTTATATGCTTGGGGTCTTGCCTCCCTTTATTCACAATTAATCATTTTAAAGCTATTTATAAGTCTAAATCCTGGTACATAATTGCATATATAGCACTTAGCAAGGTTAATAATTATGCCCTTTGACACAAGAAAAAGGATTAAGTGATTCAATTCACATTTAATCATTTTTATTTCATTCTGATGCAGAAATCCATTTCCTTCAGAATGAAATAAATGATCCAATCTTCCTCCAGGGAAGAGTTAAGGTAAATGCAGTTGCCACATAAAATCCAAATGGCTCAAGGTAATATTACATATTTCTAAAAGTAGGTAGTTGGAGATGGAAATGAAATTTAATAATAATACTACAAGCATGCCTTGGGATTTTATTATACATTTATTGCGATCATAAATATGGAATTTACATGCAATATATATATTTCAATATTATATTTTGTTAAATCAGTTCAGCATTTAGTCATTAACTCGTTGGTGGTATGTTACTTATATTCCCTTTACATTACATATTTGTCTTCTGAGACCCACAAAATGAATTAAAAATCAATTTTTTACCATCATAATACATGCTAAAGCAGAGTTTATGTATTTTCAGTGTTTTAACCACTTGGGAGGTTTTTTGGCTCAAGCACCTGTGAAAAATTAGATCTGTTCTGTAATCTGTGTGCTTGTGTATTTGTGTGTGTAAAAGTGAGGGTTTGACATGGAAATTAAGCCATTAATGATTTAATGACCCACATGATGATCTACACAAACATCAAATGACTTCCTCCTCTAAATTCATAAACAAAACTGGAGGGCAGTCTGTCATAGTCACTCACTAGAGGCCCACATATTGTCTGGGTCTGAGTGGCCGCCCAGAGTGCAGAAGGTTGTCACTGGAGTGCGCTGTGGAGACGGGGTCCTGCAGAGTTAGTTTTCAGACCCACTCCTTGTCCTTTATGCTTCTGTATCACACCCCCCTCCACATCTCTACTTACCTCCCATGCCTGCTCTCCCTCTCCCACCTCCATCCTCTTCCCGTCCTCCCCCAACCTGCCCTAGCCCATTGAGAGCTTGGAGCAGAGCAGCCAACAGCTTTCTTAATTTCCTGTTTCCAAAGCGAAGTCAAATACATCAGGACAGTGTATTTTCCCTTGCTTTGGACTACCCTGGGTCTTCCTAAGAATTATCATGAATTTCAGAGTGAGCGTCAGAAAGAGACTTCCTTTTAGCTGATTCTGCCGATCCAATTGATTCTTACAGAATCCTGTTTATGTTAAGTTCTATTTATTACACATGCTTTTAGGAAAGAAATGTTTTAAAATGACTCTGCAATATTTATTAAAACACATAATGTTCTGAAACCTCATTGTAAGTTCATTTTAGGTTTTAAGTCACACAATTGCACAACTATAAATTCCTCCAGGACTTTTTGTAACTAAATTTGCTTGTCTAAAATTCATTATAGATCAAGTTCATAGACACAAATTGAATAGTTATATCCCAAATGCAAGCTGCTTCTACACCCATGCCACCTACTAGTAGAGGCATGTGGACAGTGAATAGTGATAACAAAAAACATTTTTTATAGTGGGGTTTTGGGGAGAAAACTGGAACTTGTGGTAGGGAGCTGCATTTCCATGACAAGCATGTTTATAATATAGAATATATGTCACAAATCAATTAAAACAACAGCCTTCTAATTCCAGATGCTTTTGTTCACACTTAAGTAACATTGAGAAATGTCAGCTGACTAAGTTGAAAAATATTATTTCATTTTACTTGCATGTTTGGAGGATTGAGAGATAACATTTGTGTGTGACATTCAAGCCCACTTCCCACATTCAAGCCACCACGTGGGACTAAGCTTTGTGAAAGATAAAGCAATTTAAGAAAGCTAGAATCAAATGTAAAAGTGAAATTTTGACCATGTGAAGTGGTTGGTTAATTTAAATCTGTTTCCTCATCCCCACCTCCCCTAGCCTGACAAGTTTCAGATGATGCAATTATAAGCATAACATAATATGGACTAAGGAATAAAATATTAGACCTTGGAAAAAGAAAACTATCATAAAGATACATGTATAAGGCCATATTAGAAATACGAACATAGAAATTCTTCCAGAAATTCAAGGAAGGTTCTAAGTGTGGCGACTCTTTTCTCCCACTCGCCTACCCCACTCTGCCTGCTTCTCACTATTTCCCGCTCCTGCTTTTTCCCTTTTCCCTACACCCCTTGGATTTTCTGCTCTTATACTCAGATTACTGCCACACCCCAAAGACATGGTCAGAGAGCTCTGGCTGCTCTCCCTAATTACAGGAGGACTTTGGATTTTGTTTACTGGCTCTCCGTCTCCATTCCGAATGCACGGGTATTTTAATATCCATATAGACAGCCTCTAATGACCTGCCTCCCCGGTTCCTCTCTTCCGGTTTTCCTGTCCTCCATCCCACCACAGTTACCAACTCCTGTGGTCATACACGCCATGAGCCTTTTAATTAGCCATAACGGCACCTCTTTATAATAATAATTTTAAGCACTGTGCTCTCTGAATCCCTCCTCCTGTCTTTTCAACTTACTCCCTTTGGAACTCAGCCCAACTAATATTCTGATCTCACTGGGGTAAATAATCATCGATTCTGTCAATACTACTCCTTTTTTGTTACGCATTTCCTTCTTGTCCTTATTTATCTCTTTACCCAACTTTTATTTCATGGTCTTTCTCCTCTTCCTTCCTCTTTATCATTGTTACTGCCTGCACTGCCTTTCTCCTCTGTCTCTTCTTCACTGTGCTCACCTAGAAAATCCTAACTGTGCACATCAGCCTTGCATCTTTGCAAATGAATGTGGCTGGAGGGGGAAAAAAACCCCTACCATACTTCCTGGTCTTACTTTAAATTCATGACTGCCATTCTCAAGTATGTTCTCAGCACTGTCAGGCAATCCTATCCTATGTCCCTAGTTCTTTAATTCCATAAATCTTCTAAATGATTATTTTATTCATTCTCCCCTTCCTTATGCCTTTAAAACCTCTTCCCCCATTCCACTCTCAGTTGATGGCCTTGCTTTCTCTATCACTGAAAGTCATATCCTGTATTCCCACCACCATAGCTGCCAACTCACAAGCACCTGTGTCCATATGCTTTAGTGTCTGCTCTTTACTCTGGAAGGAATTCCACACTGCCTAATCCTTCTGACTATGCACTAGCTAGATGCCTTCTCCTCTCCTCTTCTCAAGGACAGCACTTCAGCAGTTTTCCCCCTTTCCCTGGAATCTATGGTCTTTTCCCTCTATAGAAACAGAATTCCACAAAGATACAACGATGCTGTAATACCTATCAGCTAAATAAAACAAAACACTACTTTCTTTTCCATGGACTCCTCCATTTCTCTTTACTCTTTTCCCCCAAAACAATTCTTCAGAGAGATTAAAATTACTGTGTACTAGCTTTCCTATTGAATTGTTTGTTAGTGGCCAACAAATTCCATACAAACTATAAATTTAAAAATGTACAGCAGTATAAAAGGGGGAAAAGGCAGGGGTAGAAACAGGTATTTCTCAGACTGAGCCAGTTTGGCTTGATAAGTGTCTGTCTTTCTCATATCTCTCTTTCTGTATCATTATCATTAACATTCTTGCCCATAAAGATCAAGCTAAAAAATATTTCAGTACCTAGAATTGTTATTTTCCCAGCAGAATTATATAGAAATGTATTTTATTCCCAAATACTGAAAGTTCTGGTAAACCTTAATCAGCATTTTGGATGGTGAAAGCCTTTTAGAGAGTTAAATGGAAAAGATGCTGAGCCCGAGACAGGCGGGAGGAAATGTCAGCACAGAGCTCGTTCTGCATTTATTATAGTCCTTTCTGTTACAATTTTCCAAATATTTAGAGTAGACAGCACATTCATTTGAGTAGCTCCTGATGACCATAAATTATTTGAAGAATATTTATTCAATCATTGCTTACAGCTTTCTTTAAGCTTGGCAACTAAAATGAAATCCTGCTTTCATGCTGTATTTTTTTGTGTGTTTCTTGAAAAGAATATTTTGAAATCCAGTGCCCACCCACCTTGATGTACAAGTGACTCAGGCAGAGGAAACAGAAGTCAAAATTCTGTGAACAAACAAAATAAACTGGGAAGTCAAAGAATAAAAGAAAACATAAAACCCTTGGACAATTGAGTTTTCCAAGGCAGCAGGTAATGAATTAGCCACCCTTGAGGAAGGTGTGTCACAAACTTGACCTAGACTTCATTCTGTGTTCTCATGGGAAAAAATAAAAAGTGTTGCTATTAACATGGTTTTGTGCCTCTTACATGTTTTGTCTCTATAATTATAACATTGCACAATGTAACTGAACACCTGACTAATTCATGAGTCCAGTAATTAGCATACGTCAGTAGTCTAGAGATATAAAGCTGCTGTTGAAATGTAATCTCACTTGGAAAAGCTATTAGGGACATAGCACTAGAGGGTCCCATTGACTTATATTTTTACATTTTATGTATACATGACTTATGTATTTACTTATTCACTTTTTCCCAGAAAAAATTCACATCAAAGCCATTCCTTGAGGCCATGTATAAAAATGTGAAAACCAAGGCAAGTAAGAATAAACAAAAGCCATGTGTATCTGAGCGAGCTGTTTGAGGCATGCATAAGAGACGCTGCCTTTAGAAGTCCTACAGACAGAGCTAAAAAGTGACCCAAATATCATTATTTCTAAAAACTAGGACTATTTTGATTTATCATAAAAAAATAATTCTCTAACTGTTCCTGAGATCTGTTCTTCTCTTCTTGTTCTCTCTTCCCTCATGGTAAAAAGGAACAATGGTGACTTTGATTTTTTTTTTTGGTTAGTGCCTGTCCCCTCCTCTTCCCTTTGGCACTCCTTGAGTCAGCAAAAGCCTTTCATAGAAAATCCTCCCCGCGCCGGGGCCTTACAGCTAGCAGAGTCCAGAGTTCTGGCAAGAATTCATTCCTACCGTTCAAAGTCACTGTTGTTTCCCCTTTGGAAGGGATAGGAAAGGGAAGGCAATTTCATGCATTGCCTATAGCCAAATAAGTTTTCATTTTGAATCTGTTTAAGTAGAATCTTTATCAAAATTCTCTACCTATAAAACTTTATGTAGATCTTGAAAACTCATTTCTGCAGAAACCAGATTTCCTGATAGTAGTTACTTTAGATAGTTCATTTGCTGACTGTGTACCAAAGATAAAACAGAGAAAAACCTATTTATAGTCCACACTAAATCTATTTTTTACCATCTTATTTTTATAAAATATTTTTGAGTCATCCAAAATAATGGTATGAAATAATATAACATATACCTGTGTTTCTAGCACTCAGTTAAGAAATAAAAAATTACACCTACAGTGGAAATCTCCTGTGTACCTTCCCCAGTTACATTTCTCTCCACTTTTTATGTAACATCGGGATAACTGTTGTCCAAAATTCAGTGCCGACCATTCCTACTGCAACTTTATACTTTCGTATGCTAAATCTTCAAAACAAATTTACCAACCTGAGTCAACGCACATGAAATAATAGAACAAGAATACTAAAAATAAGACCTTTAGAACATATTTTCACTCCAAAATTCCATGGTTCCATAAAATGTGGAAATGCAGGGAATCAACTAATTTGTTAACATAAAATCAAATGGCAAGTTTGAAATCCAACTCAATCTTTCCCATTTCTTTAACTGATTTGCATTTATTCATATTTATCATATTCTAATTTGATTGAGTAAATTATTCTTGGAAGTTTTAGAAATGAAAAAAAATCATGTTCCTAGGGTTATGGCTTCTTGATTCCCTCTCATCTATCTTTTTATTGATATGTTCTTATGAAGCACCTCTTGTACTGAAAGCAAATAGCAAAACACTGTGCACATTAGGGACCCAGTGAGGCTGTGAATTCGATTTGCATTGTAATTCAGCCACCTGCAGGATTAGACTTTGAGTGTGGTTTTTAGATCTGAGACTTCAGAGGGACTGGCTGTGTAGAGAGAGGCAAGGGCTTTCCTTGAGCTTCTTCCCCTGGTGGACCCCCTGTGGTAGCTGGACAGCCTGGGGCCCCAGATTCACTTGCAGGTTTCAGCTTTTCCACTGCACCAGTGCTTCAGGAGAGCTGATTAGTTAGTGGCTTCCCTCTGATGCATCAATTCCCCCATTCTGGGAAGCATATTTATAACTTGGTCAAGTTGACACAGATATAAAAACTTTCTACTCCCTTTCCCAGACCTGGAGCTTGGAATTGAAAAGCTGTGCTCATGATTTTCTTTGTCCATATTCTGCAGTGCATTGAGAAGTAACAACCTAATGTATTCTTTATTTGCACTAAAATATTATAGGGTAAGTGACTACTTGTTCATCCCAAACCTTATCTTCTATAAGTATTTGATTATATATGATGACAGATGATTATGTAAATAACTTTGCCAGAGCATGCCATGGACAACCAGTGTCATTTTTACCAGTGGGCCCAGGGTCACCGAAGTATTTACATACAGTTTGATCAGAACAGCATTTCCAGACTCTCATTCTTATAGTTCTGTTTCCTGGGAACAATAACTATTAGGGTTCAACAGGGGAAGCAGAAGCATTATAAATATTATGGAATAAGGAATTTATATAGGAATTCAGTCTATATAATTATAGGAGAAGCTGGGGATATAAGAGTCTATAAAGGGGAACTAGAGGATCAGAGAATATTCACTAAGCCTCCCTCCTAAAGTCAGGCACAAAGGAAAGCTGGTGAAGAATAGGGAAGGCCATCCCCTCCGTATCCATGGATGAGCCTGTCAGGAAGAAGAGCTGGATGTGGCGTGGAGGAAAGGGATGAGATGATGGGACCCACCAGCACCTGTGTGCCTGTCTCATACTGCATCTAACCAACATCACTCTCAGAGAGCAAGGGGTGTTTCATTATTTCTGACCTCCAAATCTTGTGCCAATTTCTTTGTTTCCCAATTCCAACCTAGAACCACATGAGAAAGGGTATTTGGGGAAACAGTGTTTTCCCAAGTTGGTACAAAACAAAACCACCATGTCCTCTTATCTTCAGCACCTTGCACTAATGGCTGAGTTAGAATCTATCCCTTTGAGCCCTGGCTGGTGTAGCTCAGTGGACTGAGCGCGGGCTGCAAACCAAAGCATTGTAGTTTCGATTCCCAGCCAGGGCACATGCCTGGGTTACAGGCCATGGTCCCCAGCAACTACACATTGATGTTTCTCTCTTTCTCTCTTTCCCCCTCCCTTCCCTCTCTAAAAATAAAAAATAAATAAAATCTTTAAAAAAAAGAATCTATCCCTTTGACTCAGATTTTCTCATTCTCTCTCAGACCTGACTACTTTTTTTTTTTTTTTTTGCCTACTATTGCCATATAGCTGAGTTAGATCTACTGTTTATTTATATATCTGAGTTAGGTATATTTCCTATCTTTGATTTCATTCAAAATACCAGGCTTTCTCATTCTATCTCTGAGAAAGTCTGTCCAGAAAAAGTTCAGCCATTGATAATGAGAATGGTTTGGGCAACATTGATGTAACCCAGCAGCCAAGGAGAGTGAACTGGAATGTACACGCATGAATAACTACAACTTCACTTTAGTACTAAGTAGGGGCAGTAGATGTCATTGAGTGAGCATTCGTACTGTGTGACTGTCACATTCAAAATGACTGAGTGAGTTGAGCAACAAGTCTGCATCAAATTTTGCTTTAAGCTTGAACATTCCTCTGTAGAAACTATTTGGATGATTCAGAAGGCCACAACTATGGGCAACTGGTGATTGGTGACTTCATGATAACGTGTCCACTCATACATCATTTCTCAAGCCGAGTATTTTTGGTGAAACATCAAATCACCCAGGTGACTCAGCCCCCCTACAGCCCAGATTTGGCACCCTGGAACTTCCGGCTTTTTCTAAAACCAAAATTACCGTTGAAAAGGAAGAGATTTCAGACTATTGATGAGACTCCAGAAAATATGCTAGGGCAGCTGATGGTGATTGGGAGAACTGTGTGAGGTCCCAAGGTGCCTACTTTGAAGGAGACTGAGAAGTCATTGTCTTTTGTACAATATTTCTTATATCTGGTATCTTCTTCAGTAAGTGTTTCTATTTTCATATTACATGGATGAATACCTTCTGGACAGACCTCATATTTCCCCCTATATCTAACTTAACCTGTAGAGATATTGGTTATAATGTGGCCACCAGCATCTTTTGAGCTCATTTTCCATATTTTGAGTCCTTCTATCTTAAACTATAAGCTACAACTCAACTTCCCAGTCTCCAGTGATCTAGAATCTACAAATAAACTCACCACCCTGGTCCCAGGCTGGTATTAAAGTTCTGGAGGCAGCAACAGCAGAAGTCCCAGTGCATGTATCCCAGGTTGAGCATCCCAGGGAGAGATGTAGTGCCTGTTCCCACAGGCCTAGAGATGCTGAAGGCATGCCCATAGCCATCCTGGCAGTGAGATTACGCACAGTTCCTGGATGCAGAGTCTCCAACCTCGATGTACAGGTGGAGCAGGTCTAGAACGCAGCCTGGGAGTCTGTATTTCTAACAAGCTCCCAGGAAACAGGCAAAGCTTCTGGTCTAATGGACACAGGCCAAGCCCGTTTTCAAATTTGCTACTTTTGTGCCATCAGTGCTGAGGCTGGAGGAACTCTAGCATTCCTGGGACTTCAGTGGGGTGAGCATCCTGTGGCAAACAGGACAAATGTGACTAGTATTTTCTTTCTATCTTGAAGGAAGAGGGATTTCTTATAAAATTTTACTTACTATTTTACAGTGTTCAAATTGATTGGCAACGATAGATGATCTCATAGCTTCAAACGCTCCCTATACATTCTTGACTCTTACGTTTCTGTGCTGAGCCCGTTACTTCACGCCTGAGCTCTAGATTTGCATATCCAGCTGTTGGTTCAACATCTCTACTTGCACGTCTCGCTTTAGATTTCACACAACCCAAACTGATCTCATGTTGTCCCCCAGTCTACCTGGGGACTCTACTCATAAGTCTTTCTTGTCTCTGTTGGTGGCAACTCCATCATTTGAGTTGTTCATGTCCAAACCTTAGAGACATTCAGACTCCTCCTTTTGTAACTAACATCCAATTCATCAGAAAATTCTCTTCAAAATCCACTTCTTAGCACCTTCCCGCTGTCGCTGTGGTACAAACCACCATCGTCTGTCCCCTGGACTATGTCTTCCAGTGCTTCTCTCCTTGCCCTGCTTGTCTGTCTGTAGCACAGAAATGCAAGTTTTGCTAATAAAATACATCCTTCATGTCACTTCTTTGCTCAAAACGTACCAGTGACTCTCCTTTTCTTTCAGGGTAAGAGCCCAACTCCTTATAGTGGCCTACAAGGACCTCTGTAATTTGGGCCTTTGTCAGTTTTTGACTTTATCTTCCATTGCTTTAATCTTCTGCACATTCAGCTATGGACAGGTTGGCCTTGCTCTCTCAAACCTGCCAGTCATGGCCCTACTCCAGGGTCTCTGCATTGCTTAGTCTCTCTGACTGAAATGATTTTTTTCTTCCAGATATTTATATAGTTTGCTCCCGTAATACTGTTAGATTTTACTCAGATGTCCCGTTTTCTCAGTGAGGCCTTTGCTGGCCATCCTATCTAAAAGTCAGTCCTTTCTCTTAACTTTTACCCACCCCCTTCTCTGCTGTAGGTTTTTTCCTTGTCCTTATTACCATCGATCATACTATGTACCTTGTCTTGGATATTTTGTTTTTCTCACTAGAGTGTAAGCTCTGTGATGGAGAGATTTTGTGTGTTTTGGTTACGGCTCTATCCACAGTGTCTGAAAATGTGCTTGGCACATAACAGGTGCTCACTGAGTCTCTAGGAAAGATTGACTCAACATTCAGCCTCCCAGCCAAGAAGTGAGTTTCAGGCCCTTCAGGTCGATACAGTCATAAAATAGGAATATTTTGGTCCTGTTGTATAAGATGAGACTGTATGGGGCCATTTATTTATGGTGACAACTTTTCAGTACTAGGAAGTATGGAGTGCAAGATGCATAGAACACAGTTATTCCTCCTAAAAATCTAGAAATCAAATTAAGGAGAAAATCATCTCCACAAATAACTGTAATTCAAGATGCGTGTTGGTCAGAAGGGTCTTCTAAGAATCTGCTGGTAGCAAGTAATTAGTTTCATGGTTTACGTGGGCACACTGCGGCAGAGGGGTTAATTTTAAAGCCTTGTAAAGTGAGAGGATGCCTGTCATCACACAGCCCAGCGTTTAGTAAGTGGTAACCATGATAAATAATAGTGTGTCATTGAAATAATGCCATTGGAGTGGGGAGAGGAACTGAGTGAAAGGATGCCTGTCTCAGAATTAGCACTAAATTACTATCATTCTTCTGAGTAGTTAAGCAGTACTGCTTATTATATGAAATTGGGAAATTGAACAAGGTCAAAATATCAAATGAAGCAACTGAAGTTCACTAATAATTCTACTACTCAAGAGTTAATCAACTTTCATATATATGAATAAGATTATATGGCATATTCTGTCCTGTACTTAATTTATCTAGAACATTTTCCTTTATGAATAAGCATATTTGAAACATAATTTTAAATTCTTACAAAATGTTTCATTTTGTGTGTCTTATATAATTTTTAAAGTTATTTTTCAATTGTTGGATCTTTATGCCATTTTCTTTTTTCAAAACTGTATTTAATACTGTCCATTTACCTAATACTTCCTTAGCATGGATTCCACCAAATTATAATATTAGTCAAAGATTTGATTATGTTCAAGGCAAAAAATAGTGCAATAGACTAGACATCTTCAAAAAAAATTGTATCAGTTTTCATAGTGAATGAATAAAAAATAGAGATGGACGTTTTTACCAGCTACATAATAAGAAAAACGTGCTTTTCCCACTTCAGAATACAGGTGCTCTCAATTCTGTATTTCCTGTTGATTTGATTAGTACCCAACATCTTTGGCTTCATGCAACATTTCACTGTGGTTAGGAAGAACTGGAGGTGATGCGTATGGCCACTTGGGGGTATGGTTCTGCTTTACCCACCTGGTTTGTACTTATCACCAGAAGGATTTCTCATGCATGACATAAG
Organism: Tonatia bakeri; assembly: GCA_004024845.1. Taxonomy (NCBI): domain Eukaryota; kingdom Metazoa; phylum Chordata; class Mammalia; order Chiroptera; family Phyllostomidae; genus Tonatia; species Tonatia bakeri. Next base: position 60,151 of record PVIA01001937.1, read on the forward strand.
TGTATTCAAAGTGCTTTCTCTGAATCATTGCTGCATTCTGCTGGTGGACTGTTTAAGAGGGTTAGGGTAAGAGAGTATGGCACCCCGGTCCTGCTCCTGGCAGCAAGTAAGCTTGAGAAGCCTCATAATGCCAAAGTAATCTACTGTTATAATGGTGTGAAGGTCTTCTCAGCTTCAGAAGCATTTGCCAATACTAACTCATTAACCTTCATGCCATCCCTGTGAGGCAGACAGGGCTAGGTAGGAAAAAATTAATAATTATAAGTCCCCTGTAAAATAAAAAGGCTGTTTAAATGCTGAATACCAAATCATAAAAAACAGATAAATATTATTGTCCCAGTTTTATAGACTGGGGAACTAGGTCATGGGTATTAAGTATTAAGTAATTGCCCACTGGGGACAATATAACCCAGGGTATAGAAGAATTCAAAATTAGAACTCAGCATCCTCCAGTCTGAGAGGATGTGCTCCGAGATCTGAATCAGGCCTTTTGACAATGGTCTTACATGCCGGGAGCTCTTAGGAATTGGTAGTTACTAGTACAGATTAGGGGCTAGAAAGCAAAAGGTTCAGAGCTTGTAGTGAGATGATCTCACTGTTTCATAATAAAAAAGCTACTTGCAGTTGAATCCATAGCAAGCTCATGGCAGAGTTCCCTCTTCTGAGTTTCCATTACACATTAAATTTGTTAATATTATAGCACCTCTTCCTCATAATAATAGTTATTTTTTGACATTCATATCTTTTACTCAAGACATCCCTGAGATCATGAATTATATTTTTTTCTGTATCTTTGGTACCTAGCTCAGTTCTTGGTGCATTGTAGGTATGAAATAAAATTGTATTGAATGTACAAAAAAGAATGAATAATTAGAAATATGGCAGCATCATAATTTGGTCCAATGAACCTACCTCCTAGGAAATAATGTTCCAGGGGTTCTCAACAGAAGTTTCACATCAAAACCAATTGTAGAACTATTAAAAAAATACAGTGTATACCCTAACCCAGACCTTGTAATTTATAATCTCTAAAATTCTTTTCAACAGGGCTCTATAATTGACTTTTATATTCACTGCTGACGAAGAATATATAGTCTATTCCCTTGGAAAATCCTTCAGTATCCTGTTGTGACTCCACTACTGAATGACATACATAGAGATCCTCTTGCACTATATATTTAATGTAATGTGAGAGAGTTGGATAAAAAAAGAAGGGGAAGTCACATTGATGGAGCACTTTTTATGTGCCAGGCGTGTCCTAGTTGCTTACACACGGTGTCCCTTTGAGTCTTCACAATAACCATGGAAATAGGTGTTATTACTCTAATTTTCATTATTTCAAAGATAGAAAAATTGGACCTCCATATTTCAAGTTAAATGTCAATTACTATTATTTCATTGCTTTCAACTTCCAGTCAATAGAATTGTATACAAATATAGCTTTTACTCTTGCTATTAAGATATTAAGATAAAGATATGTAGATTAAGTTTCTTAATTTTGCTGCACTGTTGTCCTTTGTTTAGTAAGTGTCCAGTTTATTCCTATTCATTTTCAGGCACTGTGCTAGGTCCTATTCCCATTTGGATTAAAAACTCTGTCAAGGCAGAGATTATCTCTATTTTCCCTTCCTCCTTTTTCTTCTCTTTCTTTCTGTCTGTTTTAAAATATAGGTTGTATTATTACTCAGGTATAGGATCAGAAGATAACAACCACCATTGAAAGGGTAATTTGTTACACACAGTTCCCAAGGTGGGTGCGTGCTGTGCCTCATGGGGACGTGTGGGGAAGCACCAGGGTCAGTCAGGAGGACAGAGGAGGAAGCAAGGCCAAGAGCCTGCATTGTGGTTTCTTTTTCTTTTTTTTTTTAATTTTATTTTAATCATTGTTCAAGTACAGTTTTCTCCCCTTTACTCCCAATCCAGCCCACCCACCCCACCCTCCCAACTTCCCTCCCATTACCACCCTCCCCCTAGTTTTTATCCATGTGTCTTTTAACTTTGTTCCTGTAAACCCTTCCCCTTTTCCCCTGAAACTCCCTCTTCTCTCTCCTCTGGTCACTTTCTGCCTGTCCTCTATTACAGTGTCTTTGACTATATTTTGCTTGTTTCACTGTTTTGTTTAGGTTCCTGTTAAAGATGAGATCGTATGGTATTTATCTTTCACTGCCTGGCTTATTTCGCTTAGCATAATGCTTTCCAGTTGCATCCATGCTGTTGCAAAGGGTAGGAGCTCCCTTTGCATTGTGGTTTCTAAAGGAAGGAACAGGACAGGAAAAGTGAGCAGGCTTAGGATTCACTAGTTGAGACAACTTCAGTGGGCTCTGGCCTCTCGGGGTGTTTTCTAGCTGTCTAGGACCAGGCTCTGAGTGATTTAGGACCAAGGACGTAGGTGAGGGTAAGGGTGCAGGATTGGTTGATTCACATATCAAAGGCTTGCCCTAGGTAAGTTGTTTGCTATCCCTTAGGAATTAGCTAACCCTGGGTGAGGAAGTCCCTCCCCAGGCCCACAGGGCACCAAGATCTCAAAGCCTCACAAAATAAAAAAAAAGACATGATTAGCTCACACGCTGTTTTCTGTCATAGTCCTATGCTGAAGTTACAGTGTGGAATAGGACTCAATACATTTTGTACTTAGCACCTATAGCAACAAAAGAGAAATGAAGCTGTGAAAATACCTGTAGAATATGCATAACAAAATTCAAACAAAAGTCTTTCTAGAATTACTTGTAAAAGAAAATTTTAATTTTGGAACTAATGATTAAGTTTCAAAAGATTGAAACTTGCATTTTGTTACAGTGAAAGATGGGGAAACGAAGACAAATTAAATTGAGCCAATGACCCAATGATCAAAAAGAGGTAAAGAAACTGTAACCTTTATCTTTAAGGATAAAGGAGATTACCAGCATGATCTTTGTGCTCAGAAAGATTTTTTTTTCAAGAATGGAAGTGCTTAGTCAAGTGCCCAGGACCGGTAACCGCAGTGCGGCTCTATCCTCTTAGTCATCGCCCCGCCCCCACTCCCTCGCTGCTTCCTGCAGTGGTCTCAGGATTATTTAAGACCCAGAAACATGTTTTGGGGTAAAAGATAAGCATGTAATTAAACAAAGGAGGGAATCTAGATTTCAGTCTGTTGAAAATCCTTGAATAATGGTCAGCCAGTGTGAGGCAGAATATATCTAACTGTCAGCTTTCTACTGCCCTCAAAATTAATAATGAGTAACAAGGAGAAGCTGGATTCACTGAGAAAATAAAAAGTATTCCATATTTTCCCTGGCAGAATAACTCATAAATATGATAGAATGGCTGGAATTTTTTTCTCTTTAATGCACATTTTTGTTCCAGGTCCAAAAGAATTCAGGAGGTAATATCCCGATTGGGATACCAGTGCTTATAAAAGAGGATTAAAGATAAAAATATATAAAATACAAGATTACTAGAGAACAGGGTGGCTAACTTTAAAAAGCTTTTACATAGCCTCTTCTCTGAAATCATTAAGAAATAAATTATGCTTATATAAGCTGCTTCTTCCATCAAGCTGTACCTTTGCAATTATATTCAGTGTTGCTCTCGAAGGGGTAAAATGTGTTATTGTAACTAAAACGGTCACAACTGACATTCCCTGTGACCTTGTGCACATGTTCACCTCATTCAGTGCTTAGACCATTTCAGAATCCAGGTTACCGTTTTTATTTTACAGATAGTGTAAGAGAGAATCAAAGGATTACATCACGGCCCAAATATAAATACCCAGTTGGCTCACCAGGGGTTCACGTTCAGGTCTGTTGACTACCAGTCTTATGCCCTTTCAACCATCACCTCCTACCACCATGCCCACTCTTGGTGCTGGACAGATGTGTGTTGAAGCATACTGAGTTAATGTCAAATTTGAAGGAATTCCAAGATGATGTAGACATTTATTTTTTTTAGCAGCCTTTTCCTTTTGAAATTTAAAGTAAGCATGTGAGTAAAAAGTGGACTTGATACCCAAAACAATGATAATTTTTGACCTGTGATGGGAGAATAGTAGACCACAGGGATACAACTTTTATGGTACTTTAACAAATATTTCATACCCTCCCTTCAGACATCCAGCCTGTCTGCAGCTGATGTGGGAGACACATCAGGGCAATCCGTCCTTTCCCTTTCCCAGCAATGCATAGATGAGTCCTAGTCTAGTCATCAGTGGAAGAGTTAAAAATATCTCCATCTTTGAGGTATACGTGGGAAAGACAGGAGGGAGAGAAGGGGTGTGACCAACATATGACTTTGAGGAACAGACTGTTCTCTCACTGTTGAATTAGAAGATGTGCCCATTAGCAGTGGTAGCCATGGATAGTTGCTTCACCATCCTCACTTGTGTCCTGGGAAAGCGCCCTCAAATGATTCAAAACCTAGTGATTATTCCCTTTGTTTCTACCAGGTGGTACAAACCCTATTCCAATCTGACAGAGCCACCGATATCCAATGGCTGCTCCACCTGGGCTACTCAGCACTCTCCTGAGAAATGACTACTGTGGACAGGATGTATGAGGAAGTAACAGAGAGATCCTATGGTTGAAACACCAGAGAAATTTGTTTTTCCTAAAAATATATTTTAGGTGCAAATTATCTCTTTCAGTAGATTACTACCTTTGATAGAATTGGATGTAGCGCCGAAAGCGGTGGTTTGTATCATTTTCTCTCTGTTCCCATATTGTGACCCCCAAACCTGGCATTGTCTACTTTTTGGTCTAGATCAATTTTCCTCTCAATAGTATACTCTTTCATCTACTTCTTTATAAATATTTATTTATTTATTTGCTTTTCAGAGAGGAGCAGGTCCTTTCAGTGTTCCTTCTGGCCCTTAAATTTGATGATTCTGTGACTTGAATGTTAGTCCTCTGTCAAAACCTCATTTGTATAGCCGGGCTAAATGAACCCCTATCTCTGATTGCATGTGGACTCCCATCCATCTTGCATTTGAGAAAAATGCTTTTGTAACATGCTTCAGAACTACTCTAATAAGCCTAATGGCAAATCACTGCCACCAAAGGTCAAGGGCAGCAGCTTAATTCAAAGCTTGAGCACTATGGGGATTTAATTGTGGCAAATGCTACATACTAATGCTGCTTTTGGCAAAAATGTGTTTGGCACTGAAATGTGTGGCCTCTGGGTTTTATTCCCTGAGGATAAGATATGGCTTAATATCTCAAAAAAATGCAGTGAATTTCTACTAATTGGGTGAAAGGGATATTGAGCTATTCATAAAAAACTAAAATAAGAATGAAATCTGACTGGATGGTCTCTCCGGCAGGGGAGGGGAGTGGGGGAAGGGAGGAGTGCTGTCCTGAGTAGCTGAAGTGGTAAAAGCAGCTCCGAGCATCTAATGTGCTGTATTGCATCATACTGAGTAATTTTATAAGATGTAGGCCACTTATGTAGGAGCCACTGTGCTAGAAATTCTGAATTTTAGATTCGTGGCCTATGGTGCACGCAAAATTTCTCACCTGATACCACTTCTAGCATCGGTTGTTTTTCATATTGCACCTGGCACATATAATTTGAAACCTTTTCTTTTGATTATGCTAACTGTGTAACTTTCAGTTTTAAGACTAGCATAGTAAAATATCCTAGTTTATCAACTGGAATTTGTAATGGTTAGATGTTGATTGGACTTTATAATAAAAATTTGGATATTTTTGTCCCCCCCCCCAAATTGGGTATTTTTGTGGGACAGGTGGAGTGATATCAATAAATATGTTCACATCTGATTAATTGCTAAGGTGCAATAAACCATCAATACTGCAGAATGCATACACCCTTTGCAGTCAAGCCTGTGTACTTAGAACACTAAGTGATATGTACAGCTTCCCAGCTGAAATGGGATGCTTAAGATGTATCCCATCAAATATGTTCAAAGCTACCAGAGAAAATTAATAAAGCCAGATACAACATTTCTAATCGATCTTCAATGTACCAGCAAAATAAAAAATTTGGAATTTACATATCAGTTATGAATGAAACTGACAGACTTTAGTCTCGATATAGAACAGTATGTGCAACTGACTTCCAGTTGTTACCTCTAACCACCACGCAGGGTAAATACACAAAGTGTGCGTGGACATTTATATGTAGTTATGTTGAAATAAAATGCCATTGCACGTATGGTATTCTTTATCTCACCCAGAGCCTGACACATTTTGCCCAGTGGCGTTATTAGGTAGGGTAATGAGCTTTCTAGGAATCCAATGCTCTGACCCATCTGCTTGTTTTCCAATGTGGTAGTGATCTGCTTTAAGTCATATAGGCTAAATGCTCTTGACTTTTGGGCTCACTATTCATATTTCCCTAAATTAGTACCCCAAGATGAATGGTGATGAATAATAGCTTCAGTAAGCAAAAAGTCATGGCATATAAAGCAGGCTGTAGTTAGCTGGAAAGGTGGGGCACAAAATACTTTTTAAAAACCAGAACATCTCAATGATTATAGCTCTTTATGTCAAAATATTCAGGGCTAAAATTACTGAAACCCACAAGAGCAGGTGTTCTGAATAATAAGCTAAGGTATAATTAGAGTTTCTGAAGAACACTATGAGGTGCAGTTAATTGAGAAAAACTATATGGTTAATCATAGAATGATTTATTAAAAATGTTAAAAATAGACTGACAAGCTATAAAAAACCCCTTTCCCAAATCTCTATTTTGACTAAACATGAACCTGAAATATGTTACTACTTTGATTAAAAAATGTAAACAATTTAGTTATGTCCTTAAAATATATATAATTATCTCACTTTTTATGATATTACACCTCATTATTTACATAATACATAGGTTGTTTCCAAGGTTCGAAAAACCACGCTGAGCAGATAGATTATAGGGATAAGTGGTAGGACAGTGCTTTAAATTCCACTTGGATTAAAGGACTTTAAAAATGTAGAACAAAATAGAGACATGGTCCTCTCCTCTTTGGTATTTGTAACCACTTTGGGTATTCATATTTAAGCCCCTGTAATCTCTGTGTGTCTATCAATAGCTTCTTAGTCACTTCTTTGATTTTTTCAATTCCCCAAAAATCTGATGTAGACCTCTGTAATTAGTATGAAAAGAATTTTAATGGATGATGGTAGGTGCTGGTGTGACAGGTTAGAACAAGAATCCTTCAGATATAGGATTCATTTGAATACTGGTATGTGGAGACAGGGATCAGGCATTAGCAATAAGAAGGGCATCAAAAGAGCAGCACTGGAAAGGGTATTAGAGGCATCAGATTGTTCCCCTTCATTATGTGACTGATAAAATTGGGGCCCAATGAGACTTTCCCAAAGGGCCAATATAGAGCTCTAAATTCATGGAGAAAATAATTTGATCAGCGATCAGTAGCATGGCATAATCTGTTTAGGAGAAGGAGATATCACATTCAGTAGCAGGAAAGGAAAATGCATTACAGAGAGAGCGATATTTCATCATGTGGCTTTTAAAAACAGGGATTTAGAATTTTCAGTGGTTGAGATGAATGACAAGGCAAAGATATTCTACTGTGAACAATGACCTTGTGGCAGAAAATATGGGCTATGTTAGATTAAGGCTTCTCAGCCTCAGCACTACTGACATTAATTCTTCGTTGTCTGGGGCTGCCCTGTGCGTTGTTAAATGCTGAGCAGAATCCCTGGGCTCTACCCACTATATTCCTGGAGACACCTATTCCCCCACACTCTAGAGTTGTGACAACCAAAACTGCTTCCAGACTTTGCCAAATGCCCTTGCAGGTTCAAATTGCTCCCCTAAACTCTTGAGAATCACTTCATTAAAGCAACAGAAAGCCTTGGAAAAGGGTTTGGTCACTGTGTTTATGTTAGTCACTGCTGCACACTTGTTAAAAATAAAAAAGAAAGGAAAGAAAGGATAACAGGAAAGAACGGAGGGAAGAAGATAAAAAGATAGGCAGTATATATATGTGTGTGTATATATAAAAATATATTATAGGCTATACATAATATATTATATATTATGCCTCTAAAAACTTCATCACTAAGCTAAAAACCATTAAAATAAATTGTTAATTTTAGTGGGAAAAATTGTGACATTCCATCTCAAACTGAGATAGCCAAATAACTTTCTCAGATAGAAAATTATATCAACTTAGCTCCATGTTTTTACTTTGGGATATAAAATCCAAGCTCAGGAAGGTTTGCTGCATAAAAGCCACCTGAGGAAGGTGGAAGAGTGAGTGGATGCGACCTGACCGTTGCCGTGTGGGTGGTGGCAGGCTACCAGGGAGTCAGTTGGTGGGAGGTGACAGAGAGTCAGATGATCCACTTTCTGCAGGCAACGTTTTTGTGACTTGTGGTGGTATTGTACTTGAAATTTTAAGATAAAATAATAGCACAGAAAAACATCTTCAGGACAGAATAAAAGTTAAAAATTAGAGTGTTTTGGGATATATGGAAATAGCACAATTAGTGAATAGCACAAGTGAGTGGAGTAAAAGTTGCTGCCTCTTCATGCCACTCACAAAGCAATGTGTTTTGAGTTCATCCAAACATGGTGCATGATTCAGATTTGTTTCCTATAACAGTCTGAAACCAGATATTGATGTATCAAGTCCATCAGTAAGAGTCAGTTTCCCTGAGAGTAATGTCACAGTGACACTTCGTAGGGTGCAGGTTTTGGACAGTTAAAATATTAAACTGAGAAACAAACATTATAGATATCTTCAACTACCTTTACGACAAAAATAGTTAACTGAAGAACCTCTGTGATATGTGTGTATATGTCAGGGCTCATGGGAGCCTGAGCTGTGAAGCTAGAATGGAGACATATGATTTAACAAATAGTTACTACAGTCAAGTACACGCAACATAAAGATGAAAAAGATGTGGAACCTGACATCAAGGAAAAATTGCTGTCGACATCAATGAAGCATGAAATTAAGTGTGACCAGCAGACTTGTGAAAGCTTCCCAGGAAAGGTTGCCGTAAATGAGTAAGACTCCAAAAGAAGAAGTATGTTTTTCTTTTGGGGTGGGGGGAAAAGTATGTTCTAGGCTGCAGGAAGGCTGGAGTCTAAGAGGATGGAGTGGGTTTGTGAAACAGAATGGAGTCAGAGATCTCTGCACATGGTGGAGATGTGAGGGCAGGCATGCAGGGCTCTCAGCCGCTTCCCAGAGCTGCTTGCATGTGTTGTGAACAAGTTAGGTTTTGCTGTATAACACACTACCCCTAAACTAATATTTGAAAACAGCAAATATCTATTATTTCTCACAATTCTGAGGGTTGGCTGTGTAGTACATTCAGTCTGGTTTGGGTCAGCTGACTTCTGCAGCATACTAGCAGTGTGGCTTGGAGGGTGGTCTAGAATGGCTTTATTCAAAGGTCTGGTCCTTCTAAAGTGGGGGTCAGCAAAATTCTTCTATTAAGGATCAGGTAGTAAATATTTTAGAGTGCCAGCCAAAAGGCAAAATTGAGGATGTTACATAGGTACATGTATAACGAGAGACAAATAATAGATTTTTTACTGAAAAAATTCAAAATAAAATAGTAATGATTGAGTATAATTATTAGAGATATAGGTCTTCTAATGAGGAGAATTGAACCTTTGGGGGGAAGGGTAACATACTTAATTGGGGTTCAATGTTAGGGTTTCTTATCATCAAATCAATTGTTATGTTTTTCTATAAAAGCCATTCTTAGCCCCAGCTGTACCAACACAGATAGTCATCTGGATTTGGTCTGTGAGTTGGTTTGCTGACGTCTGTACTAGGTGCCCTCGGGTCTGCTCCATTCTCCAGGTCTTTTTGTCCAGTATGTAAGCACGAGCTTCTTCACATGGGTTGACTCAAGGTTCCAAAAACAGCGAGAGAAGCCAAGTCCCAATGTGCAAGCATTTAGCAAGGTCTCAGGTGTGTTGCATTTCTGATGTTCATTAAAGTGAGTCATATGGGTAGCCATGTTCCAAGAGTAGAGGAACAGACTCCGTGATGACAAGAAGTGTGCACCAGGGACGAGAAGAATTGTGACCATTTTTGCAAATCATCTCCTACACATTGCTCAGAGTTTTGCATTTATTTTGTAGACAGGGGTGTCAGTAGAGATTTTTTTTAGCAGAGGACTGCCATACCTAGAACTGAGCTATGGGAACATCTGGTTAGCTATGTAAGAGAGGTGGTATGGGAGAGAGTAGAGGGGAAAAGACCAACTTGGGAGCTACTACAATTTAAGCAAGAGGTTTTGAAGGCTCTGGGTAGGAGAGTGGGAGAAGTGGAGAGGACAGGCGAATGGGCATGTCACTGGGGAGGCTTATGGTGCAGTAGAAAGACTTTGAGCCTTGGAGTTACTCGGGACTGGCTATGAGTCCTGACTAGTTCACTTGTGTTTGAACACAGGTAAATTACTTAATCTCTAGTTGTTAAAACAGGCTTTTAAAATGGTGAGAATTAGGGAATGAGTACAATGTGTGCACTATTTTGAAAAATATATATAAATTTGCCTGTCTTTTTGCATTTTCTAGCACATAAAAGTTTCTCTAGTCATTTCTTACCATGCATGTCCTGTGTGTGTGTGCAGGGTGAGGCATACCCATAGCAGGAATGGAAAGCAAAATACAATATTACTCTTAAGGATCTGACACCCAAAATAAAATCTTGTAGTAATGTTGTATTTATACTAAACAGGGTTTGTGGAGAGAAGCTAAAAATTCCTTGATTTCCCATTTTAACAAATCAAGAGGCACGCATGGCTGAATTGGAGTTTTGTATAAAGGAGGTCCTATTGGCCCAGGAAGAGAAAAGGGAGGAGATTTGATTGCTTTGGTTCCAGGGCTTGTGGAGATAGGAAGCTGAAGGGAGGCGGGAGGGCCCAGGGTAAAGATGCCTGAGTGTCTCTCTCCCCAGGAGGGATGGCTGACTCTGGCCTCTCCCTTCAGGGATGTTAGAGGATAGGCTGTACTCAGCCAAAACAACCGTATTCAGGCAGAAAGAGAGCCAGAATTTACATTTTCTAAGCTGTTTTTGATTTCTGGATGCTGTGAACTAGAACCAGGATACCCAGAGGCCCACAGAGGGCCACGGAAAACCGCTGTCTAGAGAGCCAGTGGGTCCTGTCACCGGTGCAGTCACAGTGTGAGCCATTGGCGACCCACACTGGGAGCTGCAGGTGACTGCTGAAGCCAGCGGCTGATGGGAGGAGCTGGAAGCAGTAGAGGAGGGTCTTCAGCTGCCATGAGAAGGAAGCAGCAGTGAGATGGCTGGGCCAGAGTTGTAAGTCACAGAAACAGATACGACTGAATTCCCAAAGATGAGACCAGTGCTGGCCCACTGTCTCCAGTTCAGAGGAGAGTTCAATGAGCATCAAAGATCCACTGGTCTGCCAGAAGATCCCACCTAGCTATCTCACCATGAAGAGAGGAGCAGAGGGAGAAAGGTAGCTATGTGAGGGAATCAACATTTTTACCCCAAGAGGCTGCACAGAGAAATTTTAAATGGTTTTGCATTGTCTAGGTTGAACTAATACTTCATTTTTTTTTTTTTTTACTACTTTTCTAACAGGCCTCACGAGGAAAAGTCAGAAGAGTATTAGAGAACAAAAAAATAAGTGCTGTATTATTATTATTATTTATTTATTTTTGCAGAGTGCAGTGTGAGTAAATGTGACCCCTTTTCATATGGCCACAGTTTGGTACAGAACAGGCATTCAAAAAACAATCACTATTATTATAGGATGTGATAACTGATTGGATTTTGGAGACTGCGAAAAGGAAGAATCACAGAATATGCCTTGGTTTTGATCTGAATAACATGGGAAAATGAGGGCACGTTTATAAAAAATTACAGACATCAGCCAGAGGAGTTTGCTGAGGATAAAAATGAGGTCCTGAGGAGGAAACAGAATGTCGATGCATCTAGAGCCTGGCAAAGGGAGGTGTAGCGACTCCACAGGCAGAGTGCCTAAGCAGCAGGGTCCTGCGGATGAGGGGAGAGGCTGTGTGTAGGCCCTGGGTCTTTGTGGTTGAAGGAAAATTAATGAAAGCCTTGGTGTTGGGTCACAGATTTTACTTGTATAATTCTTAGCCCCCAAAAGTGGCCTATACAGGAATTGGTTTTGAAATTTTTGAAGTGAGAAAATGCAATGGATCTTATATAGCCATAATTTGGAATTGACAAAAATGGTAAATGTTCAAGAAATATTTAGGAGGTTATTATTTTTAATTTTAGAAAACAACTAGTTTACTCATGGTCTTTTGGTTCCTCCGTTTTAAGGAGGAGCTGTTGGGGAAGGGCTGGAGAATTGAAGTGGATGACATGGTCTCCCAGCACTCCTATTTCTTAACACTTCCTGTGAAAGAAAATAGTCTGGAAGTTCTCTCTCCGCATTGTGAGAGGTTCAAAACGTCTGAACTTTGTGAGGGTCTGGATCATTGGAACTCAATTCTTCTGTTAGCATGTCTTTATTTTAATTTGATGGGAATGTGTTCCATTGGGTCTTTATAAGAGTCTTAAAGTATAAAAGAGAGAACTTCTAACAGAATGTGGGAAGGAACAAACAAATATTATCTATAATCTGAAGACCAGTTGGCTTACCTGGAAGTGAGTGTATTGTGCAGGAGAGACTCCAGAGAGGTCCGTATTACTGAGCTCCCCAACACTAATGTCCTATTTCTGGCTCCATGAAAGATATGACTAAAAGGTTCCCTTTTTACTGCATGGCTTTGAGGATGGAGGGAGAGTGTGAATGAATCTGCAACAGGTGCCGAGCAGTAGGTGATGAGAAAAGAAGACTGAGAGTTGGAGATGGCCCCAAAGGAATAATATGTGGAAGAGTAACAGAAAGTCTAGTGGTTAAAGGCAGAATTTAGTCAAGTGGGAGGTGGGGATATTTGGAAAATGAATTGAGGGAGAAATTAGAATGGACAAAATACAGGTTTTTAAAAATGTGAGTTAAAAATTGTTACAATAAAGCACAATGAAAATAGGTAAATTTATATCCAAACAATGTTTTAGTAGGTTTCTGTAAATTTAGCATAATACATATTAAGTTAAGATGATAAAAGCAAAATAATATGGGAGGGAAAGCATATCTCTTAATTATGAGGGGTCTTTTCTTCCTTTCTCTAATTAACTATGCTGAGGTGACAATCTTAAAACAGAATATTTAACAAGCCATAAAATACTTCACTAAACAGAATTTGCGTCAGATAAATATTTGCCCTTCAAATGTGGTGAAGTATGTCATGTCACCAGTGCTCCAGGTGAAAATTTGCCTTCAACTCTTAAGCAGAAGGTAGAGTTAGTACCTTTAAATCATCTGCTAGCATCTCTGTTTTTGGTTCATTATTTTTCCTGTTGGGTTAAATAATTAATTTAATGTCAATCTCCCTCCCTCCATCTCTTCCTTCATTCTCTGTCTCTCTATTTCTGTCTCTATCGCATTTTCCCTCTCTCTGTTCTCCCTATTTTGCTTTTTTTAATCAATAACAAACCTACATTATAACCAGGCATCCTAAAAATTGTTTATAATGATTATATTCTGTTAAAAAACATACATGCGAAAGACTCATTAGACAGCAAATTTTTCATTGAACAATATGCTTCCTACACACTCCTCAACCCCCTTCAATCCAGCTTCCACCCCCATCATTCTTGAGATAGCTCCTACTAGGGTCACCAGTTATCCTAGGACCCAGAATTTAAAGGATACTGTTCAGCTTTCATTTTATTGACTTATCAGCCAGTTTTCATAACAGTTAATCGTTCTGTCCTTAAAACAATCTTTTCCCTTGTCTTCTAGGACAAAGTCTTCTTTCTGGAGTTTTATGTACTCGTCCCTTCTTCATTCTCTTTTAGCTGGTTCATTTTACTCTGCCAAACCTTCAAATATTAAAGTTCCCCTAAAGCTTGTTTCTAGAATCCTTTCTCTTCTCATCCTATACTGTCTCCATTGCTGCAGTTATCTTCTATGTGTCGTTGACTCCCAGATTTCTATTTCCACTTGGAATGAGTCTCTACAAAGTCTCAGACATGTGTATCTCAGCTGCTTGATATCTTTACCTGGGGTCTCATAAATACCCCAAATACAACATGTTTAAAACTGAACTTATCATTTTATCTGCAACCCACTTCAGTGCTTTCCACCACAGAAAGTGACACCATCATTCACAGAGAGTCAGAAGCCAGAAATCCAGACATCATTCCTGACCAAATCTAATTCTTCTTAATGTCATCACTCTGGTCAAAGCTACCATCAGCTCCTATTGGGAGTAATGCTGTTGCCTCTTAAATGATCTCCCAGACATTCATTCTTAGTTCTCTGTAATCTGTTATTTTCATGGCCACCCAAGGAATCTCTTAGATATGCAGACTTTATCACATCAACATTTTGCTTAAAATCCTTGAACAACTTCCATTGTTATTAGACTAAAAACCCAAATCTGTACCTCCTGACGCTGTTGCTACCTTCCTAACTTTCCTATGACTTTTTCTGTGTAGAATTGGTTGGAATTTGCAATTGTCTGTGGAATTATTTGCTTATTATATCTCTTTCTCACTAGACTTCCAGCTCTGGCGAGGGGGCGGGGGGTTGGGGAGGGTGGCATTTTTGTTCTGCTGATCATTGTGCTAATCACAGTACCTGACACATAACTGATACTCAATATTAATTGTTGGGCCAATGGAGAGGCTATTTTCTCTTTTGGCTTAATGACTCATGCAAGAAAAATGAATTAATTTTATATAGACCACAAGTCTTAACACACATACAAATTTCTAAAACATGAGCTTGTTAGAGAATGTACCAAAATAACTTTACCTAATGAAGCAAGAACATATTAAATCTAGATGGCATTCAGCCTAGAATTTCCTCAGATATAGAAGTACTTTGGGTGGGGGGCTGTCTTTGGGGAGCTGACTATTATTTTTAACTATTACTGTTCCTTTGCTGTGGTCCACAAGATCAATGTATTGTGCAGAAGGGGAGTGGTTCTAGTGCATGATGACAGACTTGGGCAGAGTGGGCTGTGCTTAGTTTGTAGCTTCACGGCCATTACAGAAAGGTGTGTGCTACACCTTGGTACAGCACAGCAGTGCACTGCATGTGGCCGTGAGAGACACTCATGCAGAGCTGTCAGTGGTGGGTTCGAAAGGAATGTGCTGATGCATGCAGGCAGTGGGAAGTTGAGTTGTTGCCACTAGTGGAAAAGAACAGGGCTATTTAAAATGTATTTCACAAATATTCCTTTATCCAGCCTGAAGTGAAGGATATAGAGTGTCCAAACTCCAGTCTGCAGATCACATTGCTGAAAAAGTAAAAAAAAACAACTAAATGTAGGAATTGGCAGGTGTTTCCTTTCAGGTTTTTGCCTTCAGGAAGAAACTAAAAGTAAATAAAAAATATGTTTATTCTACTGGTACCAGAATAACATACGAGTGCGGACCCCCCCCCCCCAAAAAAAAAACAACAAAAAACCTGGAATTATCTTCTGGCAGGCAGGCCTCTTGTAGTTCTGGCTTCCCTTACTAGGTGAGTATTTTAGGAACCCATCTGTATCAAAGTACCGACTGGTGGTGTTGTGAGAGGCTGTGTTCAGCTTCAGTGAATTTTTTTTGAAGACTCTTTCAACATGTTTGCCCATTTCATGACAGGTGATCTACCCACGTGCCTGCCCACACCATGCTGAGTGTTTCAGCAGTTTTTGACCAAAAACCTTATGACCCCTGTACCCCACCATCCCTATTCACCCAATCTCATCCCTAGTGACTTTTTGTTTTGTTTTGTTTTCCTGGATGAAAAAAGTCCTCAAAGGGAAATGCCTTGCTGATGTAGAAATGAAACAAAAAATGTCAGGAGCACTAAAAGGCATCAGAATCGATGAGTTCAAAACTGTTTTAAGCAGTGTAGAAAACATCTGGATAGATGTATAGCATCAAACAGAGAGTACTTTGAAGGTGACTGAAGTTTAAACATGTAAGAATACACAATTTTTAATAAATTCCATTTTTTTTGAAATTCTGTTTTTTTTATCCCTCCTTGTATGTATTTTTAGATTGCTGCATTTTAGTATGAGTTATAAAGGATGAAGTTAGGAGTGAAGAGAATCATCCTTTCTGCATTTCCTGATTATTTTAATAGCTATTGCCAATTTGGATTTAATATTCAGAATTCTAACTCCTATAACAGTAAAGAGAGAATGAACTCCAGTATTTTCAATACCTTTCTTGTAGCTGGTCTGTTTTCTTTTCAAAGGCTTGGGATCTGTTTTTGTTTTGTTTATTTTGTTTTAGTCATGCTATGAGGAAACGAGGTATATAAGTTAATTATTTTAATCCCAATATAGTGATAAACTGTAACTGTACAAGACTCTCCCAAACTGGTCAATTTATTTAAATAGTATGTTAATTATATTTATTTTTGGTGATTTACAAACAAAGTGCTTAAATGTTCATCATAGAAATGGATTACTCTTAAATCACGCTATCCTAGAGAAAACCTGAAATGTAGTCAGATACAAAATCTCCTTCTATTGTATACCAGAAATCTTATCTACATTACTACAATTTCAAAAGATTTAAAACAGTTGTTGAGACCCACCAGAAACTATGCTAAGTTACTATGGCATTACCATTTTTACCACCTGGGACATATTTTTTTATGAGCCTAAGATTTTATGTAAATGTCACGCAATTTCTTGAGAACCTCTTCTGAAATAATTGTCATCTCCAGGGAACATGGGTTGTCAGATTTGCATCACATGATATATCACAAAGAACTCACACCTACTTCTCCAATTTATAAAATTGTAAAATTAATAAACATGCAAATAAAAATCACCGCACCTGGGTGTTTCTTTCTGTACTGGGTTGAATAGTGTCCCCCCCAAAATTCATGTCAACTGGAGCCCAAGAATGTGATCTTATTTGCAGAAGTGCTCTTTGAGAAGTAATGAGTGTGATTGTGGTGAGGTCGTATTGGATGTTATGGACTGAATGTTTGTGTTCCCCTGCCAAATTCACGTGTTGAAACCTAGTCCCCAGTTTGATGGTGTTTTGTGGTGAGACCTTTGGGAGGCGATGGGTTCACGAGAGTAGAGCCCTCACGAATAGGATTAGTGCCCTCATATGAAGAGGCCAGAGAACTAGCTCTCTGCCTTCCCTCCAGGTGAGGATGCAAGGACAAACCGGCAGTCCACCACCCAGAGGAGGGCTCTCACCAGGTTCCAACCGTGTTGGCCCCTGATCTCGGGCTTCCAGATCCAGAACTGTGAGAAATAAGTTTCTGTGGTTTAAGCCACTCAATTTATGGTATTTTGTTTTAGCAGCCTAAAATAAGATACTGGATTAGGGTGGACCCTCCTTCCAATGACTGGTGCTTTTATAAGAGAAAGAAGAGGATGACTCAGGCACAGAGGAGAGACGACCATGTGGAGACCATGGTAGATGGGAGTGCCTCTGCTACGAGCTAAGGAATGTCAGCCATTGTCAGGAAGCCCCAGGAGCTAGACAGGCAAAGAAGTATTCCCTGGGAACTTAAGAGAGCCACTGGCCTTGTTGATGCTTTTATTTCAGACTTCAAGCCTCCAGAACCGTGAGAGAATTAATGTCTGTTGTTTTAAGCCACCTAGTTTTTAAGGATTTATTATGGCAGCCTTAGGAAACTAATATAGTTTCTCCAGCTCTTCCTGTCTTCTCCACTTCCTAGTTAAATTTATTGAAAGAATTCCTTACAATTTCTTTTTCCTCTTTATGGCATGACATTTCACTCCTCAGTCACTGCCATCTGGGGTGTCCCCTCATGAATCCACAGAAATGGCCTTCATCAAGGTTATCGGTTGCCCCTTGTGGCTGTATTCAGTGGGTCCTGCTCAGCCTGTGGGTTATTTCCTCCTCGTCAGCATTGGGTTCTCTTCATTACCTCCTCCGAGAGCCCTGGAACAGCATCCACAAAATGTTCTTCCCTTTCTGGCCACTGGGTCTCAGTGGTTGTTCAAACCCTTCTCCTTGTGGTAGTCCCTTAAATGTTGGTATTTGCTGAGATTCCTCCATGGATCCTTTTCTCCCTCTATGTACCCGAGGGGCTCTCTTGGCTCTATGTACCCTCCCTCTCCCGAGCTCTGTTTGGATTATCACCTCCATAGCCCAAGTGGGACTTTGCAAGTGAAATGCAGCGTGAGTCCACCAAAATCAGTGTGTTCAAACCTGAAATCACCATTCTCTCACTCAGACCTACTCCTCCTCCTGTTTGCTTGTCTGTGCCCTAGATCATGGTAGCACATTTACCCCAATTATTAAGGTCAGACACCTGAGAGGCACCCTTGATTCTCTCCTCCCCTCACAACCTGAATCCTGTCCCTGTTTTTATCCCCGCAGACAAAGCTCCGGCCCTCTCTGCCGGCATCTCTCCCCTGACTTTCTGCAGGAGGGCACTAGCTGGTCCTCTGTCATATGCCCTGTAGTAATCTCTGTGAAACATAAATTTGCCTGTGTGACCCTGTTGCTTAAAAGCCTGCAACATCTTCCCAATGCTTATAAGATAAAGTCCAGCATGGCTGACAAGGCTCACATGACATGTCCCTCTATGTTCAAGCCAAACAAAAACCTTCCGCACAGTCCTCCAGACATTCCAAGTGCCCCTTTGGAGGGGAATGAGATGTCACCCCCGGCAGTCTTCTTTCACCCCTCAGAGCACTCATCCCACTGCCTCGTCATTGTGTGCTCCCCGCCGTGGTCCTCTGAGATGTGAGGGGCTCATCCATCTGATTTCCTGTGCGTCTCCGGTGCCAGCCCCAGTGCCTGGAGTAGAGAGGCTCAATAAGTGTTGGCTGAGTGAATCGCCCAATAAAATTACCCAAAAAGGGAAAACAAGGCTCATAATAATTAACTCATTTTACCAAACAAATGGAATTCAGGGTCATATATTTCTAGTGCATTTTCCATTCTTATATATTCCCTTAAAAAAAAAAAAGAAAAGAGCTTGCATTATATAAAATTAAATCATAATTTTTAGAAAACATCACTTCTAAATTATAACATACAAAATTGAGGACCAATGATAAAAACCCAGAAGAGCATAGTTATAAATACTATACCTCATTACCAATTTAAAGTAAGTTCTTTCTTCCAACCACAGCCTTGTTTAGCCACTTTTGAAGCTTTGAACTTTTCTCCTTTAGCTTGTACTCAGCTGCTGGTTAGTCCTCAGGTGTCAAATGCCACGTTTCCCGCTTTGCTCCCTCGTGGTGCCCTCATGATGCCTCCCGCACATTTTTAGCTTAATCCGCACATTTGTAAACTCCGACTCTGCTCTGAACTCTCTGTCACCTTGCCTGCCTCGGAGCTGCCTTTGAAGGGGCATGCACGTTATGGCTTTGAATCTGCCACAGCTGTTCCTAATTCTTTCATTCCGAAAGCGTCCGGCCTCAGAGCCACGCTTGCTCCTCGAAGGACTGGACCAGGGAGAACCGGGGGCACTTGAGCACCACTGTGTCCCGGAGCCTCCTCTGAAAATGGCTGACCTAGTTGTGATGTACATTAGTTGTCTTTGCTTAGCTTGATTTATCAAAAATACATTTTTTTCATGTTCATTAAAGAAAAATTTGACAATAGAGAAAATCAGAAGAAAAATTCCAAGCGCATATTGTTTCACCAATCAGTCACCACTGCCATTAAGATTTCGATATATTTACACTCAGTCTTTGTATCCATGTATAAAACTTTAATTTTGACATAGTTATTCTATTGCACATATAATTTTATATCTTTTGTTTTTATTTAACATGGTTGTAGTCTATTACATTTCATTGAGTAAATATACGAGAAAATAATTATTCTCCTCAGGTTATGATTTTAAGTTGTTTGCATTGTCAGTGTGAAAAACAACAGAGTAAATTTGATTTAAGCATATAGAAGGAAAAACAATAACCCCAAGAAGAACCTCTTTATGCCTAACACCTTGTCTCTATTTAAAATGCTTTTCTTAAGATTTATGTCCCGAAGTGAAATTACTGAGTAAAAGGGAATGAGTATTTCCAGAGATCATATTTCATTTGCTCAAATTGCTTTTCAAACATGTACCAGTTTATATGGAAACCGAGTATGTATGAGTCGCCGTTCCATTCGTCTTTGCCAGACAGTGGTTCTACATTTTCTCTCTAATTTCGTAGATCAATTATGGAACCATTGCTTTGATTCCTAAAGAAGCTGGACATGTTCACAAATGTTAGTTTATATTAATTGTGTTTCTTCTGTGAATTTCTTTCCATGTTCATTTATCATTAATGTTTTTGAGACTCTGTACTTCTTTCACATAACTCTTTATTGAATAAATTAAAGTCATATTAGCTGCAAACATGTTTCCCCTCTGGTTGTTAATGTTTTGAATGTTTACCTATAGATTTAAATGTTCTATGTAATCAAATCCATTTATCTTTTTAATTTATTGCTTTATTAAAGTTTAAAAAGTACTTCCATTCTCTGTCTGCTCCCCCACTCCACCCAGACATTTAATAATGTTCACTTCCATATTATCTTCTAAGATTTTGTTTTAATATTTTCACATATAACTTTTTAATTCATATGGGATTTTATTCTACTGTGTAAAGGGAGAATCTGTATTTTTTTTTTTCTAAAATTTTAACCAAGTGCCCCCAAACCATTTCTGGAACATTTTTTTTTCTTGTACATTGTTTTGTGATTCTTTGTTAACCATGTTTTCAATTCTCAAATAAACTGGGATTTATTGTTGAAAAATGTATAATGTTTCCTTGACTTGTAGCTATATTTATACCAGCAGTCAAAATTAGTGTATTGAAACTCTGTAATATGTTTAATATTTGGGTAAAGTTTGTACTTATTTTACAAAGTTTGTAAAAAGCTCCTTTTTAGTTTGCAATAGGAGTATATTTTTGTATTCATATGTGATGGGGAAGTTGTCATGCATAAAAAGCTTATGCTCTGAAATGAAAGACAAAATGAAAGTCATTTTTTTAATGTTATACCTGGATTTTTACTATATACGTTTTGCGAATATTGTATATGCAGCCTTTTTCTGTCATTACATTTTAAATGGTTATTTCAGTTCTCTACAAAGACTATTACATGCTATATATCTACTTTGAACTGGCATCACTTCACAAAATTAATTTTAGAATTTTTTCCCATTGATTCTTTTTCCATATGTATAATCATGTCACCTGATAGGAATACTGCTTTTGTCTCTCTCTGCTCATCCTTTTCCTTTTCTTTTCTTTGCATCTAATAGCATTTCCCAGACCTTTACATTGTAAATAATAACATTAATTTCTGATTTTAGAATGGAGACTAAATTTTTATTGCTAGTATTTTATTGACTACTGGTTTGAATTTAATATTGCTCATCATTTTAAGAGACAATTCATATACTCTGATTTTTTAAAAAATTTAAATTGGGGATAGATTTTATAACTAAGTTTTGAAATTCATTAAATAAAGTTATTTTAGAAATTGTTCATTTGTTTGATGTGTTAATTGCTAGGTCCTTTTGTTTATATATACAGGGTGAGGCAAAAGTAGGTTTACACTTGTTGGTATGAAAAATGCTACAACAATTAATAGATAATGATACAAGAATAAACTCTGTTTCATGTACTCACAACTATAAACCTACTTTTGCCCCACCTGGTATTTTAAAATTTTATTTGCTTTTTTCCTTGTTTTCCTCTTTAGATTTGCTAATACTTTATCAGTTTGAAAAAAAAACCCATTTATTTAGTTTACTATTTCCATGTTATTTCAATACAGTCATTTTTGTTTTTACAGCCATTTGTTTCTGCTTTCCTTAGGATTTTTAATTCCAAACAGCTTGAGTTAAATGTTTATTTCATTTATATATTCCTTATCTATTTTGAGATAAAAGACCATTTTTGTATTTGATCTCTCTCTCTCTCTCTCATTGCTTTTTTCAGGAATATGTAATGAGCATAAATTGTGTAGAATATGACTTGGGCTCCTTTTATCTTGTTTAAAAATATATTATATTGATTATGTTATTATAGTTGTCCCAGTTTCCCCCCTTTGCCACACTCTGACAGGTACCCCCTTTCCCTCCAGCAATCCCCCAGCTTTAGTTCATGTTCATGAGTCGTGAATAAAAGTTCTTTGGCTCCACCATTTCTTATGCTATTCTTGGCATCCCTTTGTCTATGTTGTACCTACCAATTACGCTTCTTAATCCTTGCACCTTTTCTCCCATCTACTTCTTCCTTCTCCCAGCTGATAGCCCTCCAAATGATCTCCATATCTATGATTCTGTTCCTGTGTCTGTGGTTTGTTTAGTTTTTCTTTTTTTTTTTAGATTCAATTGTTGATAGTTGTGGTTTTGTTGAGATTTGAATGTTCATAGTTTTGATCTTCTTTTTCTTAAATAAGTCTCTTTAACAATTCATGTAATGATGGCTTGGTGATGATGAACTCCTTTAGCTTTACCTTGTCTGGGAAGCACTTTATCTGCCTTTCCATTCTAAATGATAGCTTTGCTAGATAGAGTAATCTAGGTTGCAGGTCCTTGCTTTTCATCACTTTGAATACTTCTTGCCAGTCCCTTCTTGCCTGCAAAGTTTTTTTTGAGAAATCAGCTGATGGTTTATGGGAACTCCTTTGTAGGTAACTCTCTCCTTTTCTCTTTCTGCTTTTAAAATTTTCTCTTTATTTTTAACTTTTGGCATTTTAATTATATGTCTTGGTGTGGTCTTCTATGGGTCCAACTTGTTTGGGACTCTCTGTACATCCTAGACTTGTAGGTCTATTTCCTTTGACAAATTAGGGAAGTTTTCTTTCATCAGATTTTCAGATAAGTTTTCAATTTCTTGCTCTTTCTCTTCTCCTTCTTGCATCCCTATGATTCGGGTGTTGGTATGTTTGAGATGCCCAGTGGGCCCTTATACTCTCCTTGTTTTTTCAAATTCTTGTTTCTTCTTTCTGTTCTGGTTGAATGCTTACTTCCTCCTTATGTTCCAAATCATTCACTTGCAGCCCAGCTTTCTCCCCTCCACTGATGATTCCCTGTAGATTTTTCTTCATTTATGTTAGTGTAACCTTCATTTCTTCCTCTATGTTGTTGTCATATTCAGTGAGTTCTTTGAGCATACTGATTCACTAGTGTTTTGAACTCTGCATCTGATAGGTTGGTTATCTCCATTTCATTTAGTTCTTTTTCTGGGGTTTTGTTCTGTTCTATAATTTGGGACATATTTCTTTGTCTTCTCAATTTGGCAGCCTCCCTGTGTTTGTTTCTGTGTATTAGGTAGAGCTGCTTTGACTCCCTGTGTTAGCAGTATGGTCTATTGTAGAAAAGACATCTATAAATTGTGTGAGGTGGAGCCTTAGGTAATTGCCAGGGTGAGGCAACAGTCTTTATGGCTTTGTGGCTCTGTGTGGGCGAAGGGCTCAAAGTGGGGACAGTGCTGCTGCCTGGTTTCTGGAGGTTTGCTCAGCACTGGCTCTTTTCCAGTTATTTCACCCACTTTCCATGTGCATCTGGTGTTCTTTCAGCTGTTTCCGTGGTGTGAATCCCAGAGTGGGTAGGTTTACGTCCTTTTTAAGTTTGTAGGGGCCCTTTAAATGGAATCTCCTGAAAATCTGGCAGTTTCTTCCCTTGCCTAAACCCCCACTGGTTTTAACAGTCAGAAGTTATAGGGATTTATCTTGCCAGTGCTTGAACCTTGGGCTGTGCGGTCTGGTCTGGGGCTGGGAATGCTCGCTCCCAAGGTATCCCCCCTGATTTTTATCCACCATATGTGAATGTGGGACTGTCCATTCTGCTGCCACTGCTGCCTCTCCATGCCTTTCCACCTGTCTCTGCATCTCCACCCCTCCTACCTGTCTTAATAAATGTGGCTGCTTTAAATCCTTGGTCTTCAGACTTCCCTACAGCTCGATTTTCTGACAGTTTTGGATGTTATTTGTTTTGAGATCTAGTTGTAATTCTTTCTGTGGTTGTGTGAGGAGGCAAAGCATTTCTACCTACACTTCCATCTTGACCAGAAGTCCACGTTCCTTTTATCTCTTGTTTTTGTTTTTTTTTTTTTCCCATAGAGGCAATTTTAGTGAATACAGTATCTTTTAGTGTCATTGAACTTGTAGTGTAACCCAGTGTTAAGTAACAAGAATGAAAGGCAATGTACATGAAAACTAGACAAATTTGCATTAACTATTCCTTAAATTGTATCATTTATATACTTTTGTCAATTTCCTATCTGTAGCAGTTCTAACTACCTCAAAGATTGGTGCTAGATCAAATGTGTAGACCTCCAGAAAATATTTAGGTAAGTCAAATGCAAAATTTATTAGTCATTTTTTAATAATTTAGTTTAATTTTAGTTTAGTTAAATTTCAAATTTGTAGCAAAAAATTTAAGCACTTCAGAGAAAGTGGATTATGTAAAGCCAAGGCATTACTATCCTTAAACATCCCATTTTCTATTAGGGATCCAGAAGTAAAATGTTTGTGCTCTGGGTTAGGCCTAAAAAGTCTTTTTGATTCTTTCTGGAATGTCTGGTGGCAGGGGATCACTTGAACATCTTGAGCTGGTTTTGGTATCTTTTCAAATTTATAAAGTCCTATGAACACAAGATAATAATTCAGACAATAGGTAACTATATAATTCTTTTGTTTCTTAAACTTTGTGTGCGTTAAAGGGATGGAAAGACCAGGGGCACATGTGCCCTGTGTGAGGCTGAGGGAGAACTCTCAGACTGGCCCACACATCCCTCTCCGCTGCAGCCAAGTTTTCCGTTTTAGGAAAGTCCCTGATTACTTAGTTCAGGTTGGAATGTTTAGCAGGATCTTGACCTAATTATAAATTAACTTTTCATATCTGATTAAGTGAGAAGATGGAAAAATGTAATCTCTTACACTGGGGTAGTCTTCACTATAGTTGAAGCCCAACTTTTGGTTCCAATATTCTGTATGAGATAACTGTTCACTCAGACACATAAGGACAAAAAATCACAGCAATCATAGCTTGAGATGCATTTTGCTTAAAATAAGAAACTCAAGGCATAGGTACAGCATCACTCAGTAGGTTTGGTTGTAGGTGGGCATTATGGCAATGACCCTGGTGTATTAAAGAATGTTCTGATCAACAATATATTGATATTTTACATTTTTATTGATAAAAGTAATTTGCTCTGCATTCACCTAAACCTGAAAGACTGTAATTGTTTTTGTAGGAAGCATTTACAAAACAAAAGGCTGTCAGGAAGATAAATGAATTTTCCAGGGAAATTCATCTAGAAATGTCTAGATACTTTTTCCAGAGTTTCATATTTATTTAATAATTTTTATTGTATTTTTTCATTACCATTTAGTTCCCCAATACTCCTGTCTCCCAATCACCACACTGCTGTCCATGTCTGTGACTCTTTTCTCCTCTTTGCTCGATCCCTCCACCTCCTACTCTCCCCCTGATCTAGCTGTCAGCCTGCTCTCTATGAGTCTGTCTCTGTTTTGCTTGTTCATTCACTTTGTCCATTAGATTCCACATATGAGTGAGATCATATGGTGTTTGTTTTTCTCTGCCTGGCTTATTTCACTTAGCATAATGTTCTCCAGGTCCATCCATACTGTTGCAAAGGGTGAAATTTTCTTCTTTTTTACAGCTAAGCAGTATTTCATTGTGTAAATGTCTCATAGTTGTTTTATCCACTACTGATGGACACTTAGGCTGCTTCCATATGTTGGTAATTGTAGATAATGCTGCAATGTATATAGGGGTGCTTATATTATTTTGAATTAGTGTTTTGGGTTCCTTCAGATATATTCCTAGAAGTGGGATCTCTGGGTCAAAAGGCAGATACATTTTTAATTTTTTGAGATGTCCCCATACCGCTTTCCACAGTGGCTGCAAAATCTGCATTCCCACCAACAGAGCAAAAAATTTCCACTTTCTCCACATCCTCCCCAGCACTCGTTGTTTGTTGATTTATTGATGATAGCCATTCTGACAGGTGTGAGATGTTATTTCATTGTGGTTTTAATTTGCATTTCCCTGATGATTAGAGACGTTGAGCATGTTTTCACATGTCTATTGGCCATCTTTGTGTCCTCTTCGGAGAAGTGTCTATTCAGGTCCTGGGCGCATTTTTTAATTGTGTTGGTTCTTTGTGTGTGCGTGTGTGTGTGTGTGTGTGTGTGTGTATTGAGTTTTATAAATTCTTTATAAATCTTAGATATTAACCCCTTATGAGAAGTACTGGGAAATATGTTCTCCCATTCTGCGGTTGTATTTTTATTTTGTTGATATTTTTCTTTATTGTGCAAAAAGTTTTTAGTTTGATGTAGTCCCATTTGTTGATGTTTACTTTTGTTTCCCTTTCCTGGGGAGTTATGTCTGATGAAATATTGCTACAAATAATATTGGAGATTTTTCTGCCTATGTTTTCTTTTATGATTTTTATGGTTTCAAGTGTAACATTTAAGTCTTTAATCCATTTTGAATTTATTCTTGTGTGTGGTGTAGGAGGGTGGTCTAGTTTCATATTTTGGCATGTATCTGTCCAATTTTCCCAGCACCATTTATGGAATAAACTATCTTTAGCCCATTGTATGTGCTTTTTTCCTCTGTTGAATGTTAAATGACTGTAAAGGTATGGATTTTTTCTGGGCTCTCTATTGTGTTCCATTGATCTATGTGTCTGTTTTTATGCCAGTACCATGCAGTTTTGATTACCATGACCTTATAGTAAGGTTTTATATTAGATAGCATGATTCCTCCAACTTTGTCTTCTTTCTCAGGATCACTGTTGCTCTGAGGGGCCTTTTGTGGTTCCATATACATTTTTGAAATATATGTTCTAATTTTGTAAAATATATCATTGAAATCTTGATAGGAACTGTATTGAATTTATAGATTGCTTTGGGTAGCATGGATATTTTAATGATATTAATTCTTCCTATCCATGAACATAGTATTTGCTACCACTTTTTTGTATTTTCTTCAATTTCTTTCTTCAATGTCTTATAATTTTCTGAGTACAGGTCTTTTACACCCTTGGTTAAATTCATTCCTAGGTATTTTATTCTTTTTGAAGCAATCAAGAATGAGATTATGTTCTTTATATCCCTTTCTGTTAGTTTGTCATTGGCATATAAAAATGTAACTGATTTCTGGATATTAATTTTGTATCCTGCTACTTTGCTGAAAACATTAATCAGTTCTACTAGTCTCTTAGTAGAATCTTTAGGGTTTTCTGTGTACAGTGTCATGTCATCTGCAAATAAAGACAGTTTTACTTCTTCCTTTCCAATTTCAATGTGTTTTGTTTCTTCTTCTTGTCTGATTGCTGTGGCTAGGATTTCCAGTATCATGTTGAATAAGAGGTGAAAGCAGACATTCCTGTTTTGTTCCTGATCTTAAGGGGAACACTTATAGTTTTGCCCATCCAGTACATTGTTGGCACTGGCTTTGTCATATATAGCCTTTATTATGTTTAGGTATGTGTCCTCTAATCTCATTTTACTGAAAGTTTTTTTTTTATCATAAATGGGTGCTAGATTTTATCAAAAACTTTTTCTGCATCTATTGACATGATCATGTGATATTTATTCTTCATTTTGTTGATGTGATGAATCACATTTATTGATTGCAAATGTACCAACCTTGCATGGCCAGAATAAATCCCACTTGGTCATGGTGTATGACTTTTTTGACACATTGCTGTATTGACTTTGCTAATATTTTGTTGCAGATTTTAACATCTATATTAATCATGGATATTGGTCTATAATTTTCTTTTTTTGTATTGTCTTTTTCTGCTTTTGGAATTAAGATAATGCTGGTCTCATAAAATGAATTTGAGAGCCTTCCCTCCTCTTGAGTTTTTTGAAATAGTTTGAGAAGGAGAGGTGTTAGTTCTTCTTGAAATGTCTGGTAAAATTCATCTGTGAAGCCATCTGGTCCAGGGCTTTCGTGTGTTGGGAATTTCTTGATTACTACTTCAGTTTCACTAGGTGTAATCAGTCTATTCAGATTCTCTGATTCTTTCCAATTTAGTTTTGGAAGATTGTATGTTTCTAGGAATTTATCCATTTCATCCATGTTGTCCAGTTTGTTGGCATATAGTTATTCATATTTTCTTACAATCTTTTGTTTTTCTTTGGTGTCAGTTGTTATTTTTCCTCTTTCATTTCTAACTTTATTTATTTGTGTTCTCTCTCTTTTTGTTCTTGACAAGTCTGCTTAAAGTTTTGTAAATCTTGTTTATCTTTTCAAAGAATCAGCTCTTGGATTTATTGATATCTTATATATTTTTTAGACTCTATTTCATTTATTTCTGCTCTGATCTTTATTATTTCCTTCCTTCATTTTAAAATTTTTTTTAAGATTTTATTTATTTATTTTTTAGAGAGGGAAGGGAGGGAGAAAGAGAGAGAGAGAGAAACATCAATGTGCGATTGCTGGGGGCTGTGGCCTGCAACCCAGGCATGTGCCCTGACTGGGAATCGAACCTGCGATGCTTTGGTTCGCAGCCCACGCTCAATCCACTAAGCTACGCCAGCCAGGGCTATTTCCTTCCTTCTATTCACTTTGAGCTTTGTTTGTTATTCTCTTTTCAATTCCTTTAAGCATAATGTTAGGTTGTTTATTTGAGCTTTTTCTTGTTTTTTTGAGATAGACCTGTAATGCTATGTATTCCCCTCTTAGGATTGCTTTCCCTGTTTCCCACAGATTTTGTATTGTTGTGTTCTTATTTTCATTTGTTTCAAGGCATATTTTTGTTTTTTCTTTGATTTCATTGTTGACCCATTCAATGTTTAATAACATGTTATTTAGCTTCCATGTCTTTGTGTCTCTTCAGTGTTCTTCATGTGATTGATTTCTAGTTTCTTCTCATTGTGGCCAGAGAAGATGCTTGATATGATTTATGATGTCAGTATTCTTAAATTTATTGAGATTTGTTTTGTGTCCTAACAGGTGGCCTATTTTAGAAAACATTCCCTGTGTAGTTGAAAGGTATTTATAGTCTATCTAGATAATTTTGAAATACACAATTAAACCTAACAAATTAAAGAATCATTAAGGAATGTTTTCTTGTATTCCTTTTATTTGTTTATATTCACAATTTAGGGGTATATGTGTCAGTTTAAGGCACAGGTGCACTTCAGTGGAAGGCATGGGGCCAAGCACCAGAGGGAATACACTGATGAAAACCAAGAATTTGTTTCATTAGATTTCATTTTCAGCTTACTGCACACTTGAATATTTATAACCATTTTGACTTTTTATTCCCCCTGGGAGGTACCTCTGTTAGAGTCTCATTATTATCCTTCCTGGACAAAATGGAAGAAAAAAGACCAGAGACAGTAGTTGTGTTGCCCAAGGTCACACAGCTAGTTTGACAGGGCAGCGTCTTCAGTGAATGAATAATGCTATAAAGGGTTTTTAAGGGGACCCTTATGAAAGAAAGACCAGTTTCTGCCACAGAAAATGAAGATACCAGTTTCAGCTGAAGGCAATAAGGTAGGCGTTGAAAATGGTTTAAATTACAGTGAGGCATTTCAGATAGAGGGAGTGGTATGATATAAAAGCATGGTTTTGTGGAAATTAGGATGCTGGATAGTGGAGGGACTTGCTTCAGATTTGTAAGAAGATGGGGAACCACCAAGTGTTTTTTTATCCCTCACCCCAAGAGATATTTTTATTGATTTCAGGGGAAGAGAAAGGGAGGAGGATGGAGAAAAACATCAATCAGTTGCCTCCCATAGATGCATCCACTAGGGGTCAAACCCACAACCTAGATATGTGCCCTGACTGGGAATCTGACCCACAACCTTTTGGTGCACAGGACAACACTCCACCTAACGGTTCTACCTGGACAGGGCTACCACCAAGTATTTTTGAGATAGCTCCTTGTTCATGCAGTGAGACTCGGGTGTTGGGGTTCAAATCTCAGTTCAACCACTCATAAACTGTTTGATCTTGGGCTTTGTCTAGACCTTAGTTTTGTTAATAGCAAAACGAGTGTCAGAGTCACTACTCTGAAGGGTGGTTGTGAGGGTTTAAATGGGTAAAGTGCATAAGCCTGGAACATAGCAACTGAAAATAGTTATTAGTGATAGATATAAAATGATCAGAGATGCACTTTAAGAAGGCTAACATGATGTGGACTGACAAAAAGCAGGGGAGGGGTGGTGATGGGTGGAATACCTGGAAGAGAGGGTCAAGCTGAAGTTCAAACAGCAAGTTGGAGCCCATAGCGTGAGTCCAAGCGATGTGCAGGGCGGGCTGACTTGGGATGCCAGCATCGAGACTGCCAGATTTCAAATTTTAAAACCTCCTACCAGAGAAAAATAAAATGTGAAATGTGTTTTTTAATTGTCCAGGAATTAAAACTTCTCCCTGTTAACTAACTAGGTTTAAGAATTTGATGACCCATTTTATAATGTTTTTTTTCCAGTAAAAATAATCCTGTAAATACACCAGATAATTCTAGCCTTCACACGTGTTCAAAATGCAATAGAGATAAAGGAACTAGTGAGAAGACCAAACTTTTCCTTTCCTTACTGAGGCTCCATTGATTTTTTTGCAAACAAACGATAGATGATAAATTGCCCCAAACGTAGTTTTTTTTTTTTTAATCTATAGAACTGATTCCGGTATTCCCTGCTGACTCAGGGCTTTAAGACCTCACAGCTGGACCATAAAATGCTTCTGCAGCTCTGAGGATGTTCCTTAAGTCCTTTTGTTTCCACCAGAGCTTTCTTTGGGCATTTGGGGGTATAACCTCTTGGTCCCAAGATTTTTAAAAAATTTTTGTTTGTTTCATAGGTCAAAGACCAAAACTTCTAAATAGTTACAAAAGAAGTTTTTGAGGAGGTCAGAGGCTGCCCAAAAGGTATTTGGTTTCTGGCTCTGGAACTCAGTATAGCCCTGAAATCTGTCGTAGCAACCTGTCATTACCTACAAGTGCAGTGAGCTGGCTTCCTTCCAGTGGCTCCTGTTTCGTATGTTTAGTTCTTCCTGGAAGGCTGAGGTGTAGTCCTCTGCTGTTCCATGTGGGAGCCATGAGTCACATGTGGCCACTGGGCACTTGGAAGGTGTCTAGAGTTGAAATGTGATGTAAGTATAAATTACACACTGATTTCAGAGGCTTAGTGTGAAAAAAGACAGAAAACTATAAATATTATCTCAATAATAGAAATAATATAAATATATCTCAAAACTATAAATGTATCTCAATATTTTATATTGGTTGCATTTTGACATGATAACATTATAAAATTTCACTGGTGTCCCTTTTACTTTCTCCAGTGTGGCTACTGGACAACTGAAAATTACATGTGTGTCTCACATGGTGTTTCTGTTGGAAAGTGGCACTCGAGAGGTGGAACCCACTAGTGCCTCAGATTCTTCTGATAAATTCAAAGCATCGAGTGATTCTTGATTATTTTGTTGAACACCCTTTGGTTGGACATATAACCTCATTGTTATAGCAGCTGATTGTTTTATCTCTGTTTGCATTTACCCTACGATTTGTGATTGTCCTGTAAATATGATGCTAGTGCAAGATGACTTCCATTTTGTCTTAATAAAAGCTGAAGGGGCCAAATTAAGTAGAGGAGGAACAAATGAAAGCAAATGGAAAAAAAGGAAGAAAGTAAAAATATACTCTATTGGGAAATTCCTATGCCAAACACCTCTGCAGGATGTATGTTTTTTTTCTCCATTTTTATAGAAGCAGAAACAATGCCTCAGAGAAGTTAAATAACTTTCCCAAAGTAATATGTTGTATATCTGCCAGAGGACTCAAAGGATCCAACAATTTTCAAAACACAAAGTCTTTCTCCACATCTTAATGCCTTTTCCTCCATTGACACCTTTTGAGAAAATTAGTCAGTGTCAATTGATTTGGTATTTCTTTTATTTATCACAAGTGTCTATTTAAGCTTGTGCTGTGTTTGCCAAATTATTTTAATATTGACTAAAGTGTGTAGGACAACGTTTATTCATGGGAACTTTCATTCATGAGAAGGCAGCATGTATTCCATGTGCCCTCTTCCTGTTCTCCCAGTTGTGTAGCTTGACTAGCCATTTATGCAACATGCAGTTAATGACACAAAACTCAGGGCTGTTGAGGGGCTAAATGAAGCTGTTCAGGGGAAAGAGCTCTGTAGAACACACACTCTTCAGAGTCGCCCCCGCAAG
Organism: Tonatia bakeri; assembly: GCA_004024845.1. NCBI lineage: Eukaryota > Metazoa > Chordata > Mammalia > Chiroptera > Phyllostomidae > Tonatia > Tonatia bakeri. Next base: position 92,295 of record PVIA01001937.1, read on the forward strand.
CCCTTCTCCCACCCTGGAATGGATGCAAAATAATGGTTTCACCTTGTTCTGCTTCATTTGCATCACATTGCCAGACATTTGGGTCACTTCTTTCTATGAAAATGACATACAATATGAAAAAGCTAGAAATTATGAGGGCCTTATGGGCCACCTCCTCGAACCCTTTCTTAACACAGAACTGTTTTTCAGAAAGCACAAGCCAGTCTCATAATCTCTTTTCAAAAATCTGTTCCAGCCCCTTTGATCTTTTTACTCAAAAAGTTTTTTCCTCTCTGCTAACCTAAAGTTTCCTCATTAATTACTTTGGATGGAAATGAGAAACATAATGGAAATTAATTTCACCCCATAACTTTTTATTCTCTAGACAAAGTTATTCTATAGCCTTGAAGTGTCTTCTTCATATTGACTGTTATCTCCTGAAACCCATTTACATGAATTTGCATTCAGCTCGCTCTTATCTATTAGGTTTGTAGAAATCCTTATTACAGATAGACTGATGCTTTGCTACCATTATTTTAGAAGGGTTTTCTCCAAAGTTAGTATTTGTTTTCTTGCTTAGACTAGATTCTGGGAAAATGATTCAGGTTTCAGGAATAATGATCAATGGTTTGTTGTTTGCTGCTGTTAACTTGGTTAGTTTCCCATTTTAAAAATTGAGAGTAAGCCCTGGCTAGTGTGGCTCAGTAGATTGAGCACTGGCCTGTGAGCCAGAGGGTCACTGGTTCAATTCCCAGTTAGGGCACATGCCTGGGTTGCAGGCCAGGTGCCCAGTAGGGGGAGTGGGAGAGGCAACCACACATTGATGTTTTTCTTTCTCCTTCCCTTCCCCTTTCTCTAAAAATAAGTAAATAAAATCTTTTAAAAAATGAGAGTAAAAGGGATAGAGGAGCAGGAGGATCAATGGAAAAGTTGTCCTCTGGTCGTCAGGCCTTGACGTGGGGTCAGTACAGTACACAGGTAGGGGTGGACTAAACTAAAACAATCGAAGTGTTGCACTGGTTGGTCCCTTAAGCTGGGAGGGTTCCACCCAGGCACATTTTCTTTTGCTACAGGTGTTGTAGGCATTGTCAAGGTGAACTAAATATAGGAAATGTGAGAGTGACTCCACAATATTTATTTTTTCTTCTTTTTTATCAAATTTATTGGGGTGACACTGATTAATAAAATTATATAGGTTTTAGGTGTACGATTCTACAGTACATCATCTGTACATTGTACTGTGTGTTCACCACCCCAAGTCAAGTCTCCTTCCATCACCATTGATACCCCCATACTCTTTCAACACACAATATTTATCTTATGGATTCGTTATCAAGGCACTTTTTATTTTCTTTCATTTTCATAAGTTTAAAGATTTTAGTTCATAAAGGAGGAATGTTCCCACCAAGGGAAACAGCAGTGGTTTTATTGAACTGGAAGTTGAGACCATCAGCTGGCTACCCTAACCCTAACCTCACACCACTAAAACAGCATGAATAAATGGATATGTTTTGGCTACGAGATTGATCCTGATTATCAAGAAGAAATTGAACTGGTCTGATACAATGGCACAAAGATGAGCTAGCTTGCTTGGAACTTGGAAGATTTTCTGAACATGTCACCCAGTCTCCAATGTTCTGTGGTAAAATAATACAGGCATAACTGCTAATGACACAAGCCCTTGAGGAATAAAGGTGGAAGTTGCCACCTTTATTCCTGAAGGGCAAAGAAACAATGTTAGTTGAGGGACATGATGAAATCAGAGAGAATTTAGAATAATAATGTATAAAGGTTATGATAAATACCAACTACATCCATGTGAGTAGTTTCACAAACAGGCTGCAGAAGTCATGGGTAATTTTTTTTGCATCAATATGTATATATTCATGTATATTAACTGATCTTTTCCTGTGCATAACTTTATATATTCATAATCTAAAATGTGCTAACAATGATTAAGCATGTATCTTATTAAACTATGTAATATCAAAGGAGGAATGTGAATCATCTAGAAAGGAAATAAATATCACGCAGAGATGCATACAGTGATTTGTGTTCCTTCCTTTGTGGAAGTCAGCATGTCTTCAGTTGAATGAAGGATAGTTGTAATATATCAGGTGGAAACACAATGTTCAGACTTTATTTGGAAATTAAATATGGGTAAAGGAATGTTTGTGAATGTTGAGTTGACCCAGGCCCAACAATTCTATGTCTAGTAACTGTATTTCTAAGAATTTGTGCCCTTGTATGGTTCTGGCATAGAGTTTGCCAATGAGAAGATCTACTGGAAGATTTGGAAGTTGTAAATAAAGCAGAAGTCATTCTTCTTGGGAGGACACGGTGAGAAGATATTGGGAATATGTGGCAGCTCTCTAGACCTGTCCAGGAGCCTGACTTTACAGCAGTGACTGCCAGACATGGTAACATCACAGATATCCCTATGAGCCCCTCCTCCATAGTCATGGCAGACAGATGTGGTGGCTTCTTGACCTTCGAGGTGACTCTGACTTGGCTACCTTTTCTAGTGCTGTGAGTGGAGGTCACAAGTAATTGCTTCTCTGATGTTTTAGCTGTGGCCTTGCAGGTGTTTGCTGCCCAGTTCTTCCCACATTTATAAAAGCTCTAATTCCTATATTATTTATATCACTCTATCTTCCACACATGTAGTGACTCTGCTTCCCTAACTGAATACTGACAAAGATAGTATGTGATCAACTGATCATTGAGCTATCTAACCCATTATTTCTTATTTTGATTCCTTCTACTTTTATTGCCATAAATCTTGTAAACTAATATTTTATTATAATCATTATGCTTATAACTTTTTGATTCCATATTTGTAAATAAGTAGACAAATACAATTTTTGGTTGCTAGAACATTGACTTGGAAATATTTTGAAACAGACTTGTTAAAAGGTGTTAACATCTAACTCTTTATGACTCCAAATGAGTTGTAAAAATGACAGTGGGACACATACCAATATTTTAGACTCATAGTTTGCTTCCAAGTGAAACGATGTTCCGTAGATGGTAGTCGTGTTAGTGGTGACAAAACCATCTAGACGAATACTGGAGAAATCAACCATCACTTGATTTTGGGTACATAGTGTTAAATATTTTGACGCTTTTAATATTTTGGAGTTTTGAAATTTTGTCAATAAAATGCGAAAGTGATTCATTAAGTTCTTAACATTTTATCCAGTTGTCATAGTGCAGTTAGAGTAGAACAGGTAAAAGTTAAACTGCCATTTGTTTTAGTTTCAAATTAATGCAAAAGAAATCTAATTAGTCTAAATGCTGAACCACAGAGTTAAGCACTGGTTCTATAATTCAGTTTCACCAAATGGTCTTGCTCTTTATGGACTCATATTTAATCACTTTGGTTTAATGCCAATTTCATGGCAAGAGAATAATTAGTTAAAATGTAATTAAATATGAATTGTTTCCCATTTCAGTACTATAAGATAGAGCATATTTATGTGTGTGTTGGTAATCATAAATGAATATGTTCTCAATCACAAACCTCTCCCAAATCAACCAAGGAAATACTGGCTTTGCTATGTATTATGTATACAGTACATGTCTACTGTATCATGATAATTTCAGTTTTGAGTGACTTCATATCTAATTAAATCTGGCTAAAACAATGAAGGTAATTTAGTACTTCACAAAACGTGTGTTCTGAAATTCCCATGAACCAAATAGTGCTGGCTTTTAGGCTTGTTTAGGAAATACAGAGGCAAGCCTCAGTGACACGTGTTTAAAACGCTGTTGAAGGAGTGATTTAACCATGAATTGATCTGTTTGAGGGAATTGGGTTTTGGGGTTTTTTTTTTAGTTTTTTTAAATTTTATTTTATTGTTGTTCAAGCATAGTTGCCTGCATTTTACCCCAATCTCTCCCTCCCACCTCAGCCATCCCTCCCTCCCTCCCCTGATTCCCCCCCTCCTCTTGGTTTTGTCCATGTGTACTTTATGGTTGTTTAATTTTAAAAACAAATCTTCAAAATATTTCCTAAATTTCTGTGATTTCTGGAACTATACTCATATGTATATACGTATATATATGTTCAATAAAAAATAGATTTTTACAGAAAAATCTTGCAATCATTCTGAATATCCTAGTTAAAGGATATTTATCATATATTAAGTACTGTATAATAAATTCTCACAATTATAGAATCTCAGGATTATAGTGGATCTTAACATTCATCTATTGATTGAATTATATATGTGTATTCAAAGAATCAAAGTTTAATATACTATATTTAACATAAACTATATCAAACATCATTTAATTTTTATTAACAATAGAGTCCTTAATAATGCTACAGGATCTTATTGTGACTACCCGTGATCATACTCAAAAATGCAAAAGTTCAGTTAATACTGTGTGTAGGTAGCAGAATGTCATATAAACGAACTCCATTCATAATCTAATTATTTTTGTAACGTGTTCTTGAGACATCATAATTCTAGATCTAGGTTGGCAATAGTAATCTGCCAAATGTTAAATTTCCACAGAAATTTGATGGCTTGATAATTTAGCCCTAATGATACACTAACACAGTGTTAGAAAACTAACTGAATCGCTAGTAAACGTCAAGACAAGCTGAGTGAAGATATTAAACCCCCTCAATGCCAAATATGAGACCAAGAGAATCAGCCTTTTCAGCAGAAAGATGTACAGCAACTTAAGCAGCATTGCTGTCTATTAAACTTTAGGAAAATGTTTTGAAAAAGATGAGCCATTTGATCTTAATAACAATACTATATTTCTGATTTTAAAGGAGTAAAGGCTTATTGTTACATAAAATTTGGAAAATCAAACAGTCTAAAGAGTGAGAAGAAATAAAATATTTTTATTCTTGCAATCTATGGGTAATCACTGACTTTGTTCTTAAAATATTATTTAAGTATATGAATTTATGAATATAAATTTAATTCAAAGGATCATACAACTTTGTATATTATATTCAAACATTTTCCATTCTTAATATTGTTTAAGAATATGATTATGATTTTTTAACTCTCCAATATTATTCAGTTCTTTAGATATATAATAATTAATTTAACTGATTTTTTATAGCTAGAATATTAGATTGTTCATATTTTTTTACTACAAATAATTATTTGATGAAAACCTCTGTATAAAATTTTTGCCAGTATAACAAATTATTTCTTAGATTAATTCCTCAAGAAGGCATTTTTAAGTCAAATGGTGTGAACGTTTTTAAGATTTTGGATTTATGTGTCCTAATTGTGTTCACTCATTTCTCGGAGATTAGCTTCTTTCAACTCCAGTATAGTAAGATTGTATCATGGATGACTGATGCTCAGCCTTTTGATATTTCTTGATTATTTCTGCTAGTTCAGCTTGGTACCTGCTTGGGGAACATCTTCTTTTGTGTGTTTTTTTCGTTTTGGGGGTGACATTTGTTAATAAAATTATATAGGATTCATCTCTGGCTGGGTGGCTCAGTTGGTTGTAGCATCATCCTTCCAAAAGTTTGCTGATTTGATCCCCAGTCAGGGCACATACCTAGGTTGTGGGTTCAATCCCAAGGACAGGACATGTACGGGAGGCAACCAATTTATGTTTCTTTCATATCAGTATTTCTTTCTCTCTCTCTTCCTTCCTCCCTCCCTTCTTCTTTCCTTCAAACCAATAAACATATCCTTGGGTGAGGATTAAAAGCTTTTATGTAGGTTATTTAATTCTACAGTGCATTGTCTTTATATTGTATTGTGTGTTTACTACCCCAAGTCAAAGCAGCTGTCATCTTAGGGGACCTTCTTAAGGCATTCTAGATTGACTCTCTGGAACTAGCTTCCAGTGTCCTTGAGGTTTTTTTGACTCTAGATATCTGTTTCTGTCTCTCAGTTCTTGTTTTAGAAAGCTGTTTTACCTCACATTCTTCTTTCACTCTTGTCTTGCCTGAATCTGATGAACCCTGTATCCCTTCATGCCTACCTGCCAAGAGACTGGAGTCTGACTTTCGGAAACCAGACTGATAACTGAAGACCTATTACGGATAACTTCTTAGAAGTAGGTAGCCTTAACTGTGACTGCTAAGATGACCGCCTAATTTATTGTCCAAATAGGAGTGCATCTGCAAGTGGTAGGGGAGCTCGATTAAAATGATGTCTCTACCACAGGCACACACTGGGATTGTCCTGGGCGGCCTGGGATGTCTGGGTGCCGTCGATTCCTCTTCTCCATGTGTGTCCACCAGTTGGGACGTGTTGCGCTACATCTCCATGACTAATTGTCAGCCTGCATTTGTGGTTGTGCTCAAGGTTCTTACTATAAAATACAACCTTAAATTTTCTGCTGCATAAACCTTACATAATGTTAGCTGAAAAAAATGCTATTTAATAATATTTATGAATGAGTACTTACAGGGTATGCAGCTTTTCCATTCCTCTAAGATATTCTAAATTAAGCCATCTTTCTTGGAACCCATGTTAATTGCCATTGGGTATCATTTCCTTTAGCATATATTGGGGCACATTGTAAGAAAGAGGTACAATATTTGAAACTTGTTGCTTTATCAGTTGTTGACATGTTGTAAGGAAGGCATCTTTCCCTCATTGTATCATCATCATGATAATAGGAACAAACTGTCCTCTGGTCTTGATGTAAGGAGAAGCAACTATGTCTCTCCTGGGCCACTGGCTCATCTTAGTTTTCATACTCTGAGCCTTGGAACACTTGGTGTTTCTCTCTTTGCTTTGGTGGCCAGTGAGCTCAGGAGGGCCAAATTTTTCTGCATGTCTGTCTAGCAAATCTACAAGGCTTTGTATATATTTCTTATATCTGGCTTTATTATTTTTCTACCCTTACTCCTCTTAGTCCAGATCCCTATATCTGGTTTGTGATGTTCTAATACAACACATCAGTTTTAGTTTGTTATTGTTAAGTTGTTAGCTACCTCAAGTCCTCTGTAGAATGAGGTGGTACTTAAGTATACAGTCAACCCTTTAACAATGCTGGGTTAGGGGTACCATTTGTTTCTAAATAAATAACATTATTTCCCACCCAGGGTTAGGATTCTACATTTGTAAACTATGGTTGGGAATGAGAAAATATAGTTTAGATCCACAGTTGGTTTAATCTATGGAAGTAAAACCCATGGACAGGAAGGGACAACTGTGGTGATTGAAAAAACTTCATGCATAATTGGGCCTGTGCATTCCAAACAGTGTTGTTCAAAGGTTAACTGTATTAGTAAGTAAAAAATTGACTAGCAAGTACTAGTTATACAGAGAGACAATAATACAGATGTGGAGAAAACTTTTTATTTGTTTATTAATAAGTCTTATCTAGACTACCGCTGGAAATATTTTTTTTATGTGAGGTTAGTGATACTATATATTTCATGCTTTTATTTTTATGTTCTTTTCCACAGGTGTCCTTCCAACAGTGACTAAATGGTTTCAAGTCTGACTTTTTTAAAAATTGAGGTAACATGGGTTTATAACATTCCATAAGTTTCAGGTGTACAGCATTATAGTTAGTTGTCTGTATACACTATAGTGTGCTCACCACCAAAAGCCTAGTTTTAATCTGTCTTCATACATTTGGTCCTTTTGGCCTTTTCCGACTACTCTTCTCCTCTGGTAATCAACAGTCTCTAGTCCATATCTATGAGTTTGTTTTTGTTTTGCTTGTTTGTTTCTCTTTTAAAAAATATTCCCATATGAGTAAAACATATGATTTTTGTCCTTTTCTGTCAGACTTATTTCACTTATCATAGTAGCCTCAAAGTCTACATATTGCAAATGGCAATATTTCATCTTTCTAATGGCCCAGGCATATCTGGTATTCTATTCTATTATGTGTGTGTGTGTGTGTACCACTTCTTCTTTATCCATTCATTGGTCAATGCACATTTAGGTTGTTTCCAAAAACTGGCTATTGTGAATGATGTTGCAATGAACATAGAGGTACAGATAATCTTTTCAAATCTCAGCTTTCTTACAAAACTAAAATCCTTCTTCTAGGGCTTTTTTTAGTATTTTTTGTTCATTGGGACTGCTGTCACAGTGGTCCCAATTTCTCCCCATTTGCTCCCCTCCACCCAATACTCCCCTTCCCTCCAGCAATTTCCCTCTTAGTTCATGTCCATGGCTCATGCATATAAATTCTTTGGCTTCTCCATTGTCTATACTATTCTTAACATGTCCCTGTCTATTTTGTACCTACCAATTATGCTTCCTATTCCCTGCCTCTTACCCCTACTCCCCATTATCTCCCTTCCTCCTCTAAGCTGACAACCCTTCAAATGATCTCCATATCTATGATTATGTTCCTATTCCTGTGGTTTGCTTAGTTCGTTTTGCTTTTTAGATTCAGTTATTGATAGTTGTGAATTTGTTGTCATTTTAATGTTCATAGTTTTGCTCTTCTTTTTCTTAAATAAGTCCCTCTAACATTTCACATAATGATGACTTGGTGATGATGAACTCCTTTAGTTTTACCTTGTCTGGGAAGCTCTTTATCTGGCCTTCCATTCTAAATCATAGCTCTGCTGGATGGAGCAACCTTGGATATAGGACCTTAGTTTTCATCACTTTGAATACTTCTTACCAGTCTCTTATAGCCTGTGAAGTTTCTTTTGAGAAATCAGCTGACAGTCTAATGGGAACTCCTTTTTAGGTAACTGTCTCCTTTTCTCTTGCTGCTTTTAAGAGTCTGTCTTTATCTTTAACATTTGGCATTTTAATGATGTGTCTTGGTGTGGTCCTCTTTGGGTCCAACTTGTTTAAGACTCTTTGTGCTTCCTGGACTTGTGTATCTATTTCCTTTGCCAGATTGGGGAAGTTTTCTTTCATTATTTTTTCAAAGAAGTTTTCAATTTCTTGTTCTTCCTCTTCTCCTTCTGGCATGCCAGTGATTGGGATGTTGGTACATTTATAGTTGCCCCTGTACCTCTCCTTGTTTTTTTTGAATTCTTGTTTCTTCTTCCTATTCTTGTTGAATGTTTATTTCTTCCTTTTGTTCTAAACCATTGATTTGAATCCTGGCTTTCTTCCTTTCACTGTTGATTCCCTCTATATTTTCTTTATTTCATTAGTGTACCCTTCACTTCTTCCTTTATTTTATGGCTGTACTTAGTGAGTTCTTTGAGCATCCTTATCACCAGTGTTTTGTACTCTGCATCTGATAGGTTGGTTATCTCTGTTTTGTTTTGTTATTTTTCTGGAGCTTTGTTCTGTTCTTTCGTTTGGACCATATTTCTTCACATGCTTAATATGGTGGCCTCTCTGTGCTTGTTTCTGTGTATTAGGCTGAGCTCCTGTGTCTCTCTGTCTTAGCAGTGTGGCCTGTGTAGAAAAAGCACTTGTAGATTGTGTGGGACAGAGCCTTAGGTGATTTCCGGGGTGGGACAACCTCCTCCACCACTTCGTGGCTCTGTGTGTATGGTGTGGGGACAGGGGCTTGAAGAGGGGTCGCTGCCACCTCCTGGCTTCTGGAGGCCTGCCAGGCACTTGCCCTGCTTCCAGTCACCTCACCCACCTCCCATATGCGGTTGGCACCATTCCAGCTGGCGCCGTGGGGTGTTCCTCTAGGGTTTTAAAGCTCAAGCATCAAATCCCTGCCATTCTCTGCTGTCTCTTGCTCTCCATGTTAAAAATGTAATCACTGTTTCCATTACTTCTCTTTTATTTTCCTATCCCCTGAAGCTATCCCCTTGGACATCAGCCTGCTTTCCTCAGTGTTCAATGCAAGGGATATTTCTTAGTCCTAAACTTAGCTTTCAATTCTTCTTTCTCAGAATATGTTGTTCCCATGGAGTCCCTGACATATAAACTTCTGGAATTCATCTCATTTATCTCCTTACATATTTCTAGCCCGGTAACTTTCTTGTTCTTAGTCCCCTATTAGACACAGATGTCTGGATACCTTGCAGGCACATCACACTCAGCACCATTTCTTCTTGGTCCTTCTGTCCTGGACCTAATCTTTGTTCTCTGACTTTAAGAATGGTACCACCAGATGCCTTCTTGTCAACTCCAACAGCCTAAGTGTCTTCTTTGACTTCTCTCTGTCCCTCCCCCCAAAACCAGCACCATGCCCTGGTGGCATATGGCTTAAGCCTCTCTTGAGTCACTACCATGCAGCCTGACACCGCCATCGGGGCTCTGTTCCCTCGCTGTCACCTAGATGTCTCCTGTGCTTTGCGTGGTGCCAAGGACATCATAAGTGCTCAAAATATTTCTTCAATGAATAAATCCATTTTAGAAAATTGAAAAACATTAAGAAATAACAGAAGTGGAATATAGATTTTAAAAACTATCCTTCATGTTATTAGAACACAATTTGTTTTAACAAACCAAATGAATCCAATATTTTTTACACTGAATTGCTTTTTGGAACATCTATATCAAAAATATATACTTAGAAATGTATTTTTAATGACTTCCAGGAGGCTGTTTCTCTACAATTTAAGTAGGAAAATGCTATACAGTGAGTAATTTAGTCATATGAGCCTTTGGCTGACATTTAACATGTAAACATTTAACATAAGAAAATACCAAAATGAAGAATCAGTATATAAACAGAGGGTTGGTACAATGAAATTTCATCTATTATTTGCTTGTAGGGAAGCAAGAACCACATTTCTAAGTATCTTTGAAACCTACTTATAGAATTCATGATGAGAGAGGCTTTTTAATGTATTCTAATTTATAAAAGGAAGTTCAGCTTCAGTTGGTGATAAAATTCTAATTGTTCAACATACATGTGTTCATAATGAGGCAGCAGAGTGTGGGTAATTGGGTAGCTCTTTCGAAAATTGAATCCTGCTAATTTATCTAGTAATTAGTAACTGGATGCTTCACTTTTCCAGGACACTACTTTTAAAGATTTTGTTGAGAGCTTCCCTAAAGCAGTATTCACATCTAATATGCAGTCTTTCTGGCCATCAAACACTACAGACCTTTAAGGATGAGAAAGGGAAAAGATTATTTATGAGGGGCCATATGTGGAAGAGTAGAATTGTTTCTTGAGGTTGTGCTCACACTATAGGTCTGTCTGGGTTTTACCCGGTTGTCATGAGAATCGTGGGGGTTCTTTTCTGTTGCTCTGGGTGAACAGCATTATGTTCAGATGTTCTGTGGGCAGGGTAGGGTGGGACATGTCAGAGGTGAATGACTCTAGCCTGGATGCTGTGCAGGGATTGATGTTTAGAGATTGATCACCCCTGTGGAGATCCTTGGAAACAAAAAAACAAAAAGAAAAGATAATAACTCATCACAGTTAATATCATTAATAAATCATGTTATTGCTCTTGACCATTGGAATTTTGATGCTGACTTGGTAGTGTACTAAATGAACTGGTTAACCTTGAAGTTGGGGTTGTTCAGACACTGCATGGGCAGATTTCCAGGACACGACTGGACGCTTGCATTTGTTATTTGCTGGAGATTCCTTTGACCTTGGGGAAAGCCAAAAGGGAGGAAATAGCATTCAAGGAGGCAGAACTTAAAATGAAAAACACATGAAATTGGAGCTCTCTGTGGAATTGAAGCATGGAACACTGACTGGGAATGTGGTGGTGTTTGCCCTTGCACAGTTTGGCCTGATCGCTCAGAGGAATACCTAACATTATTAGATTGTCCATGTGCAATAGGCGCAGTGAAAAAGAGGTAATGACTGGGCAGTGACATTTCTTACATAGTTTCTCCAAAATATAAACTTTTCTTAATTACATATGTGTGTCTGAAGTGTTCTGTAAATTTGTTAATGGCCGTAAAGTACACAAATGTCTTTCACTTTATCCATTTGAAGATATCAAATTAAAAGGCCATAGATTTCTATGGTTCTCTCATATTGTATAAGGGAGAGGTTGCATAACAAAAGGTGCATGCATTTACAATCTAGATATAGAAGATTTGTTACAGGTGGCATTGACTGCCTTAGAGTGGATGCTATTCTCTGTTAAATTACTTATATTGTTAACTAACATTTAATGTGTCATGTAATGATAGCATTGGCATTTAAAAAAAAAAACAGATCAATTACCCAAATGAAAATTAATTTGCTCAAGTTAGATTTAAAAAATAAATCCAAAGACTATTTTCTCTCCTCCTCCATGTGGAATTATCATGAATCTAACATATATTTTTTAAATTTCATTATATACTGTAATTGTAGAATAATTTTTTCTTTCAACATAAGTTTATTATGACTTTTTCCATTAATATTTTTGTCTTGAAGTTTTTAATCAAAAATATAATTTTTATACTGAAGTTAATAAACTATATTTATTGCCCATTATGAAGGCTATATAACTGAATGAATAAACTACTGGGTTCTTATTACAGGAGGAGTCAGCTGTGAATAGAAAAGGGGGTACTAGTTTATTCATCTGTTGCCTCCTCCTCCAGTCAAGAATAATGATGAAATTTTAAAAACTTATCTTCACATGCCCTTACTTATCCTGTTTTCAATGTGAATTGCTCTTTCCTTCTATTCCATATTTTGTGACACCTTATCCATTCTTCAAAGGCCAGTGCAAACGTCATTTTCATGGAAGGGATTAACTCACCTTCCCATGAATTAGTTCCCTTTACCCTGGGTCATAAGGCCTGGGCAGCACCTCTCACAGATGCACTGCTTACTATGGTTTGTTTGTTTGTTTATTTATTTATTTAAATATATTTTATTGAATATACTATTACAGTTGTCCCATTTCCCCCCCTTCACTCCCCTCCACCCTGCACACCCTCTCCCACCCACATTCCCCCCATTAGTTCATGTCCATGTGTCATACTTATAAGTTCTTTAGCTTCTACATTTCCCATATTATTCTTGCCCTCCCTCTGTCTATTTTCTACCTACCATCTATGCTACTTATTCTCCATACCTTTTCCTCCTCTCTCCTCCTCCCACTCCTTTGTTGCTAACCCTCCATGTGATCTCCATTTCTGTGGTTCTGTTCCTGTTCTAGTTGTTTGCTTAGTTTGTTTTTGTTTTTGTTTTAGGTGTGGTTGTTAATAATTGTGAGCTTGCTGTCATTTTACTATACATGTTTTTTTATCTTCTTTTTCTTAGATAAGTCCCTTTAACATTTCATAAAATAAGGGCTTGGTGATGTTGAACTTCTTTAACTTGACCTTATCTGAGAAGCACTTTATCTGTCCTTCCATTCTAAATGAAAGCTTTGCTGGATAGAGCAATCTGGGATGTAGGTCCTTGACTTTCATGACTTGGAATAGTTCTTTCCAGCCCCTTCTTGCCTGCAAGGTCTCTTTTGAGAAATCAGCTGACAGTCTGATGGGAACTCCTTTGTAGGTTACTGTCTCCTTATCTCTTGCTGCTTCTAGGATTGTCTCCTTCATTTTTACCTTGGCTAATGTAATTATGGTGTGCCTTGATGTGTTCCTTCTTGGATCTAACTTCTTTGGAACTCTCTGAGCTTCCTGGACTTCCTGGAAGTCCATTTCCTTTGCCAGAATGGGGAAGTTCTCCTTTATTATTTGTTCAAATAACTTCCACTTGTTGCTCCTCTTCTTCTCCTTCTGGTACCCCTATAATTCCGATGTTGGAATGTTTAAAGATGTCCTGAAGGTTCCTAAGCTTCTCCTCATTTTTCTGAATTCTTATTTCTCCATTCTTTTCTGTTTGGTTGTTTTCCCCCTCCTTCTGGTCCACTCTATTGTTTTGAGTCCCAGTTTCCTTCCCATCACTATTGGTTCCCTGTGCATTTTCCTTCATTTCTCTTATCATAGCCTGCATTTGTTCATCTAATTTGTGACCAAAATCAACTAATTCTGTGAGCTTCCTGATCACCAGTGTTTTGAACTGTGCATCTGATAGGTTGGCTATCTCTTGGTTGCTTAAAAGGATGGATTCTGGAGCTTTGATTTATTCTTCTGTTTGAGCCATCTCTCTCTCTCTCTCTTTTTTTGTTTTTTGTTCTGGTCATGCCTGTTACAGTAAGGGGTGGGGGCACCCCAGTCGCTGAGTTGTGACGTTGTATGTGGGGGCGGGGGCGAGAGGGAACAAAGGCTCTTGCTCCGCTCTCTGTGGGACGTCAGTCCCTTCTGCTGCTTCCCCCAAGCAAACTGGGCCCCTCTGGTGCCAATTCCCATGTGGGAGGGCTTGTGCACACTGTGGGCCCCTCCAAGGACCTCTCCTGTGAGACTGGATGTCTCTGTGCACCTCAACTCCCACAGGTGTCCTCCATCAGTGTCCCGAGGATCTATTTCCCAGCGCTGGGATCCTGGCTCGCTTTACAATTGCCGCTTCACTGGGTCTGCTCTTTGCCACCCCTTGGCTGGGGTCTGCCAGCTGCTGCTGTGCACTCAGGGTCCACCCCCTGTGGTCTTGTGTGCCCCGGATGCCTTACGCGCCCAGTCCCAATTCTCTCTGTTCTCAGCGCTGCAACCTGCTCCTGGCTGCCTGACTCCACCCCTCCTACCGGTCTGGATGAATGGATGTATTGTATGATAATGGATTTTAACTTCTTGGTTGTCTGACTTCCATTCAGATCAATTTTCTGCCAGTTCTGGATGTTATTCTGTTTCTAAATTGTTGTTGTCTCTCTCTGTTGGTTGTGTGTGGAGCCACGGTGCATCCACTTATGCCTCCATCTTGGCTGGAAGTCTGCTGTGGTTTCTAATGAAGCTGACGATAGCGCTTCACCATATTTGTGGCCCATTTGGTGGTACACTACCTGTCACAGATTAATGCTTAAGTAATGGAACATAAAATAAGTTGATGATCTTTAGATATATTTGAAATGAAAATACTGTTAATTTCCTACTAACTCAAGGGAATAAAAATTTAGCGTGAAAGAAACAAACATTGATTACATTTATGCCCTAAGTGATTGGAGCCAGGCTTTTATTTTGTTTCTCTTGCTTTGTCGGTTTTGGGAATAGATGAAAGATCTAATGGCTAAATATTAGCAATTTTTATGAAAAAATATTGCCTACTTTATTGGCCTAAAAAGGTCTATTGCCTCCAGTTTTGCTTAAGAATTATGTTTTATTACATGACTGCAGATGTACTACAACTCGAAGCAGTTATAATCATCAACAGTAAAATATCTGTTACCTGTACTGTGATACTGAATAATTCACCTTTGAAGATCAGCTTTACAAAGTTTCATGAAAGGTTTTTATTGTACAGTTTGTCCTTATTTTTACTTTTTATGTAAAATGATAGGAAACATGAATAAAATTTTGAAAATGATGTGTATATTTTAATAAATCCTAATATAGCTATTTTCATTTTTCCCAGCAACTTTCTATATGTGTGTATATGCACATGTGTGTGTCTATACATTTTATATACCTGTAATTGTACTGAAAATACTATTTTGTGTTAAACTTTGTAACTGAACATCATATCATAATATTGCCTCTTGTTTCAGTTTGGTGTTTATTATAATTTTAAGAAAAGTTTATTTTTTATGTCATCATGCCATATTGTATACATAAAACATATACATGCTATATACTATATATAATAGATACACATACTGTATGATATAAATGCAAATTAAATTTATTATATATGATATTCATTTAAATAAATATGTATTTGCCTATCTATCACCTGGCCAGCTAGCTAAACATTTATCTAAAATTTATAATGAATCTTTTAGGCTATCTAAATACAATATAAAATCCTCTCTATTTTCTTCTAATGATTTTGTTTAATTATCTTGGAGATCTGTATCAAAATTCAAAATGTTTTTGTCATAGTAATGGGTTGTTCATCTAGTGATACAAGGAATAGTAGGATAAGAACTCTATGGGACATTTTTTTCAGTACATGAAATATTTTGTTTCTTTAAATTTTTTTTGAACACTTACTCTGTTTCAGGAATTGGGAATTTCTTGGATTATGAAAATAAACATGATCGACATACCCATTGACTATTAGAACTTATATTCTAGCTGTTGTGAGAAACAAACAAACAGAAAAACCAGGTAGGTAGACAAGTAAATAAAATATTTACAATTTATAATGCATCAGGAAAGATTTTTTAAAACTCATCTTAGAATATGGTGGGTTTGTGGTGAGAGGTTGATAAACTCCTTATTGGCATTCTGAGTAAGTTACAGTAAAGGAGTCGGGATGTGTGAAAGAGCTTTCAGGCAGCAGGAACAGCATGAGATAAGGGTCTGAGGTGGAGAAGAGCTTATTGGAAAAACTGCGGGTGGAGTTGAGGGCAGAATGAGCCCCAGACAGTGAGCAGAGGGTAAATGGCAAGAGACGAGATTGAAATGATCAGCAGGAGTCGATTGAGGGTCCAGAGAGTGTTGGGCTTGTTGTCTGGGGTTAGTAATGCAGACTCTGTTCTGGGTGTAATGTGAAGCTCCGAATGGTTCATCAATGCAGTAATACTATCTATTTTCCATGTTAAGATGTTTATTTTTATGAAACATGGAGGATGACTGGAAGGGCAAGAATGGTGAAGGAGACTGTGTAGGAGGCAGGTGCAGTTGTGCAGGTCAGACATACTGGCTTGTGGAGTAGAGTGACAGCAGAGATGGAGAGTAGTGGGCACAGCAACAGAAGGTGATGTTTAGATGTGGGGAATAAAATGAGAAGTCATTTCTGCCTCAATCGGCCAGTTGCTGGTGGAAATACTGAGATGTGGGACACATTTAGGGTGGGAAGCAGTGGTGGTGTGAGGTGGTCAGCTGGATATCATGAGGCCGGGGATCAGAAGAGTGGCCTGGCTGGGGGGGGGCAGGTAGATTCCTTAGGTGGTAAAAATAGAACCTATGACTCATACCCTCTGACAGTGTGTCTTCTTCTTAACCATACTTTTAAATCTAAAGAAATGGATAAAGTCATTTAGGGAGAAAGAGTAGAGAAAGAATAAAAGTCATCATAACACTAAGTTTGGGAAGAGCAGCATTTAAGGCTGAGTGGAATTGGAGAGGCTGGCAAAGGATATTTGACAGGTGAAACTTGAGCTGTATCTGTAAGGCTTTATCTTTAAAAACTTGAGATAAAATTAAAAATTATAACACATTGATATATCTGGATGATAGGTACATAGATGTTTGTTCTGCTATGTTCTGCAGCTTTAAAAATATGTTTAAAATATCTCTTAATATAGAAGTTAAAATTGAATTATAGGAAGCTATACAAAACCTATTTATAACAGATAACATTAGATAATACAAATCTTACAAACTCACTCATTTTTTATTAGTTAATGACTATAATAAACTACCATTGTAAATGTTGGAATTAGCTAGGATACTGAGGTTCTTGTGATGCTAAATGATCTAGGTAATAAAGTATAATACGAAGGGTCACCTATTAGAGAAGTTGTAAAGTGACCTTTAGAAAGCAAGTTTCTGAAATGAACTGTCTCAATTCACATTCTTCATCTGCTGTGACTCAACTGTCGCAAAGCAGGAAGGGATTGTAAAGCCATTGAATCTATCACATTGTTTTTCTAACGAAACCAAATGACTACCCTCAGAGATGCTGAAGGCTTGCTCACAGTCTCAGCCACTTAGGTGACGTATTTCCAGGGATTGCTTTACTCCCTATTAAAAATACACTTGTTAGACTACAGGTTTAGTGCACACGAAGTTTGAAAGCTCAAGTAGGGCATGTTTTAATATAAGCTTTAGTTGTAACTCCTCTCTGTGCATTTTGTCGTTACTGGTAGGCTGTGAAAAACTTTTCTATAATACAAATAATAATAAAGAACTGTGGGATATGTTTTGATTTAAGCTAGCTGATTAAATAACAAATAAAATATACTTAAAAGGTTCTTAAACACATTAGAGAAGGAATTTTTACCTTACATTATTATATGTTATGTTATTTCCCTAAATAGCAAGCTCTCCTAGTATAAAATGGTGGATAGATTTAATTGAGTGTGTCACCTCTAATGACCAGTAGTGCTGCCTGCAGCCAGTGTCACAAGAGACCATGCCTGGGCTTACTGAATATATTAGTCAGAGTTTCCCAGAACCCACAGCATATTGTATATGTATAATATAACACATATAATAGATATAGAAATATATTATATATGTACATTCATTTTAAGAAATCGGCTCATATTATGATGGGAGCTGACAAGTGTAGAATTTGTAGGGCAGGCTGGCAGGCTGGAAAATCAGGTGAGAGTTGATGTTCCAGTCTTGAGGCAGAATTGTTTCTTCTTCCAGAAACTTCAGTTTGCTCCTAAGGTCTTCAACTCAATGGATGAGGCCCATCCAAATTATAGAGGGTAATCTGCTTTACTTAAAGTCTAGTGATTATAAATGTAGATCACAACTAGACAACATCTGCACAGCAACAGACTGTTGTTTAACCAAACAACAGGGCACCATAGTCGCCAAAGTTGACACATAAAGTTAACCGTCACACTGGGGAAGGGTGTAGTGGACACCTGCCATGTGCAAAGAGGGACAAGAGGCATCATTCCTGCTATGTGTTTGTCATCATGACCCCAGTGGTACTTAAAATGTTTTTTTTTAGTGTAAGAAAATCCCTTTTATTGGCAAAACTTCAAGGGTATTATTATATACCAGGAAATAACTGAAGTTCTGAAGATGTTTTAATTTGAAAGGCAAGAAGATAAAGACTTTATATCTCATGGGAGAGTTTTCAGTAAATGCACTTTTTACTATTGTTGTATCATTTTCTAAAGAAGTTGTTTTACAGCTTTCCCACCCTTTTCTATTGCATTATCTAATCCAGAATTTTAGCCCAAGTTTACTCTGCATCTCTTACTCACTCAATATGCTGTAGACAGATCTTCAGTGATCACACTTTGTACTTTTTCATAGAGAAATTGCTGTCTCGATTCTTTCAGTAACTAACCACCACTTATATTCTCCAGATGAAAATGGAGATTGTAAAAAAAATTAACAGTCGTTTGATAGATCTTTAGTCCATTATGTTAGTTTTAACCCTTTAAGTGATGTGACACATCGTAAACGTCCGGTATCTTCAGCAGTATCTCATGTAGTGTGATGTGCCAGAGCCAGAACAACTGCGCTGTTGTTTCAAGTAATTCCTGTCGTTTCAGAAAATGGTCGGGGGGTCTCATTGGAGGAGTGGCTTCATCTACACATTTTAGTTAGAGGAAATTTGAAGTAAGACAAAACAATAACCTTTGTTATAAAAACATCTTAAGATAAGAACATTTAAAAAGTCTTAGAAATAATAATAAACCTTAGAAGTAAAACAATGGCTACTAAAGGAATGATACTTGGATAATATTTGAGTTAAACCAAATCCAGCAAATATTTTTATTGGAGTGTTCCTTTTGTTCCCCTTGAAAATGTTTTATATTATTGAATATCATATGTCTCTCTGAATTTCTGTTTTCAGGCACGTTTCCTGCTAGGAACATATGGAAAGGGTAAATGTCTGGAGTACAACTTGAATGATATTATAAACTATGAGAGAGGATCTTGAAGGATTAATGCAGTTAAAAGAGCTAAAACTATGTCTGCAGTTAGATTTAGACAGCCATTTTGCTTATCCTAGACTCCTTTTATAGAATATGAAAAGGAAAATGTGAAAAACAGACCTTATAAAAACCCTGCTTCTTTATGTGTTTACGTTTTGATGTTGGTGTCAATTTCCTCTCCTACAGATGCTTGGTACTATTATGTTTTGAACACAGAGGCATTTCGTGTGTGTAAAACTGCAGAGAATTCTAGTGGTGGACATTTATAAATCGTTAATGATTTCCACGGAGAACTTGCCCCCAGAACTTATCGCTGATTCATACAGATCCCTATGCCTGTGTCTCATGAACAGGCTGAAGTATTGTGATTCTTAGATGCTAGAAGTGAATTTAAGAGTTGGCCAAAATAAGGGCAGATACGGGCAATTACTTCACTAAATCAGGCGTAAAATGTGCTGTTAGTATTTGGCTCATTTAGTCTTCAGTTCTCTACCTTGCAGAGGTTGTAAAGACATGGCCTTTCTTTCCTTTCACACTTTTAAATTTAGACCTCCAGAGAAAAGTGTGCCAGCCCGTTGTCTTCCCGTGACTACTTTCCTCCCAGAACCCTCGCTGGCCAAGGTGCAGTGAATGAATCAGGCAATGTAGGACTCAGGGGCCGGGGCCAGTCTTGTGCTGGGGCCGGACGCCAGCCTGGAGAGATTGTGATACTGACCGCACATCTGATCACGTGCCAGACCACTGGGCAAACGTGTTCTTGGGGGACCTTGCAGCCAATCTAGAAGGTAGGCTTAATAGTCTTAATTTACAAATAAGATAGCTAGTTTAAGATTTACTTGCCTAAGTCTTCAGAAGTTCAGACCTAGGATTAAAATATGACTCTGTTTACCAACCTTGCTTTACCTTTGTTTTACTTTTGTTGTTATTTTTATTACTGAACCTAGTCTTATACATTTTAAGCTTACTTATCCAGCTTGTTAGTGACTTTCTCCATGAAAACCTGTGCCATTATATTGATCAGTGCTAGGAGGATTTAATATTTTACCCGTCAAAAGGAGATCATCAGAGCATTTTAATTCTTATTTTGGCGTCAGTTCACAAAGCTGAAATAAGGGATTCTGGTAGAGGGGATGAGTGGTCCTTTAAGCACGATCCCAGAATGCTCTGAATTGATTTGGTTGTCACGGAGGCCTGAATATGGTCTTCATTCAAAATTCAGGGCAGATGGTCTACAGAGCTTTCAGGTACTCCTGGGTATTTATCAATTAAGATTCAGCAGCATTTTGTCTGTTCTCATTAGGTAATTACATTAAAAATATTCCTTATCACAGGAAAGAAAAACCTAATTATCAAATCTTGATTAAACCTTGTGCCAGAGGCTAACCTCTTGACCAGTGACATATGACCATGATAAAAGAAAGGCAAGCCAGGAAATCCCTTAGGGAGACTGACAATGACCAGCAAACACCCAGGAACCAATGTAGGAAATGTGTTTGCTCTCCCTTTGTTTCACCCTTTCCTACTATCAGTGACTATAAATAATATTAGCATCATTGAAACCACGTGTATTATTCACAACTACAACAGTTTTTCCTACATGCATGTCTTGATTTTGCCTTAAAGCCAAAGCTCTTCAAAATATATTTTTGAAGAAAAGTTTTGGTGGCCAACAAATGGGTATCAACACATTTTTCTTTCTTCTGCTTCATTTTTGTAGGTAGACAACATAAGGTTGCATTGAAATAGAATTAGAGAATAACTTTTAATTTCCACTTCTACTGAAGCATATGTAACAATAAACTAAAAGCTAAGACTCTTTTAGTCTCTGACACTTTTATATTTAAAATTCTTAACTTCATCAGGCTAATATCACCATTCTAGATATTTCTCACAAAATGTTTTAAAAGTTGATTATTAGATTTTTTTGGCTAGTGTGGCATGATCACATTTATGATGGGAATCCCAGGATTTGATGTGGTATATATCTTTTTATTGTCTATAATATTTTAGGAGGATTTGAGGCCTAGAGAGTTAAAGGGAGTTTCCCAATTTTTTAATTGTCTGGTACCTAAAACTTTGTCCCATTTCACCATATATAATGTACATTCAGTGGGGAATCAAGTTTGCAAAACTATGCCATTTCTATAATAATTTCTGTTATTAGTGCATACTTAGATTCATAAACAAGTTGATTACAAGAAACTGATCTTCATGCTTCTCCCTGAAGTGCCTTTCTGCTGTGTGAAAGCGCAAAGTTCCCCCTCCAGCAGGTCTGCTTGTATTGAAAGGTCCTTTCTAGTTTCAGGTCTTGTGAAAAGTATGTAGGATTAAGACTCCTGAAAGAGTCTTTTCTTAACCAACTTATAAAAATTAGCCTCTCCCCTCTCTGCTCTGGCAATTATTTTGTTTGTTTATTTTGGCTTGTGGTTTACCCCAGAAGCAAGAAAACTCTACAGGGGCAGGGGTCATGTCTACCTTACTAACCATTGTTCTCTCAGTGATCATGGTTCAATGCCTGGCACACAGTGGCTGCTTAAGAAATGCCTGGAGATGGAATGAATGCATGAGTGAGTGGATGTATACATGAATTAATGACTGAGGAAGAAAGGGTGGGATAATGTGATCAGTAGTGTATTTCATCTGAAGGGATCCCAGTATATTTAATTTTGCACCCATCGACAGCAGCAGGCTGAGTGATGAATAACGAATAACAACAACAATGCAACAGGCAGGTTTACTGCTCTTACCGGAGTCACTTCCATTTATTAAACTCGTGCTCTATGCCAGACTCCATGCTACATGTTTCACTGGGTTTTTTTTTTTTTTTTGTCATCTCTACAACACTTGAAAGGTCAGAACCGGCTTTATTAAGGAGGTGATATCTGAATGAGATAGAAGGCAGATAAGAAAAAGAAGAGCAGAGTTTTGAGGTCTTGTGCAGGAATTCAGGCACAAAGTATGCTGTTAGCATTTGCCAGATACAGATTTTCATTGTGTTTCTTTGTGGGAAAATAGTCTTCTTTGTCTTTTTGCTGTTTTGAATTTGGCCACTAAGAGAATAAAAGGCACAAACTCTTTGTCCTGTGGTAAATGTCTTTCCACAGAGCTAGCCTGGTGCCATCACCCACGTCAGTAGGAGTGAGAGGTGACATTCCAGCTCACAGTTTAATCGGCAGAGGGAGCAGGCAGGTCAGTGGCATCCATATGTGTCTACCAGGTGGGTCATGCCAGTCGCAGCATATGCCTATCAGTTGGCAGCCCTGCTCGGTGTATGGTCTTCGTCAGTGTGGTGAGGGTCAGTGCCCAGAGAGGCCTCTGGGAGGGTAAAGTGTGTGCAACTCACAGGAAAAGACATTGCAAAGAGTCTTGTCAGGAAGAGCTTTAGCGTCTTTGTTCCTTCTCCCCTTCATACACCACCGTGAATAAGGGCAGAAGAAAATTCAGAGATGGATTTCTTGTGATGAGAAGTAACTACAAGTAGGTGAGTTTTGAAGTGCCAGATAGAGTGATTCCATCCTTTTGATGGTATAAGGAACCAAAGGAATCATTTGAGCATTAGGATGCAATTCTGACACTTGAAGTACATTAATACATTTTTTTTCATCAAGCAATATAAAGACCAGAGACATATATCAGCTGTACTGTTTCTTGGCTGTCACTTGTGTTTGAAAGCAGCAGATTAACAGGCATTTTCTGTATCCTGAGCTAACTTAGCTATGGTTCCCTGCACTTGTTAGTTTGAAGAAAGGTGGATAATGAGATCAAAGGTAACAGACTTATAATATTTCATCTTGCTGTCAGAACCTATCATTTAAATAATTGGAAAATCCTGAAACATTGAAATAAAAGTAGACCTTAAGGGAGTAGAAAGGATTTTTTTAAAAAGAGGAAGAGAGGCATAAGAAGAAGAAAGAAATTTGACTCTGGGTGATAGCGATGTGTCAGTGTATGTTCTTTCCTTGCAGCAAGTGTGCTGCTGTGGTGGGGGTTGATAATAGTGGAAGAGGCGGTACGTGTATGGGGACAGGGGTACATGGGTATAATTTTTGCTTAATTTTCCTGAAAGCTTAAAAATGCTCTGAAAAATCAAGTCTATTTGAAAATTTAAAGGGATAAGTGTTTTAAAATCAGTGCATTCTACCTGGCTGGTGTAGCTCAGTCGATTGAGCATGGTTGACCAAAGGGTCATGGGTTTGATTCTCA
Organism: Tonatia bakeri; assembly: GCA_004024845.1. NCBI lineage: Eukaryota > Metazoa > Chordata > Mammalia > Chiroptera > Phyllostomidae > Tonatia > Tonatia bakeri. The sequence continues at coordinate 115,894 of PVIA01001937.1, forward strand.
GTCAGGGCACATGCCTGGGTTGCAGGTCAGGCCTCCAGCAGGGGGCATGCAAAAGTCAACCACACATTTGATGTTTCTTTCCCTGTTTTTCTCCCTCCCTTCCCCTCTCTCTAAAACTATATAAATAAAATCTTTTTAAAAATCAGTGCATTCTGTTGGGATATTACAGTTTGCACGACCTAAGTATTCATATTGATAACCACGTTCATGTTCATGACCACACACAGAGTGGGGCAGTCTGAACCTTCAGTCACATCTGCTTCCTTCTTGTGAGTTCTTCCGTCGAAAGGCAATGGCCTTGTTACTTCTTCTCTGAGGTATACTTTCATATCAAAACACCATTTTGCTCTTATACATGAAAATTTACTTTCAAGTGATGTCTGACAGGATCATCAAAACTTGAGTGTTTTGAAAGAATTTCTCCCAGGCCACTCTGAAGATCCAAAGATCTAAAGATCATTGTGAATCAAGCTGGGCGACCATAGATGGGGAACCATGATGTAAGGCTTGGGAAGTTCAGTTCCTGGGTTCCCATAATCAGTGGGATATTCTCAGCAATTATGGTGATTGTGTCTCTGTAATCTAGAGGACACTTTCAAGTTTAGGGCTATGTTTGCTGTATTAATTTGTGAAGTTCTTGCTTTGCCTGTGGTTTCTCTGAATAAGAAAGTGTTTAGTAACAACTAGAACAGGAACAGAATCACAGACATGGAGATCATATGGAGGGTTATCAGTGGGGAGGGAGAGAGGGGAGAAGGGGGGAAAAAGTACAGGGAATAAGAAGCAAAATTGTTAGGTACAAAATAGACAGGGGGAAGTTAAGAATAGTATAGGAAATGGAGAAGCCAAAGAACTTATATGTACTACCCATGGACTTGAACCAAGGTTGGGGAATGATGGTGGGAGGGGCAGTGTGGGATTGAGGGGAATAAAGAGGAGAAAAATATGAGACAACTGTAATAACATAATCAATAAAATGTACTTTAAAAAATTTAAAAATAGAGTTTAGTGTAGTCTCATTTGTTTATTTATTTTTGTTTCCCTTGCCTGAAGAGATACATCAGGAAAAAATAGTGCTATAGCAATGTCCGAGATTTTACTGCCTATGTTTTATTTTATGATTTTTATGGTTTTGGGTCTAATATTTAAGTCTTTGAATTTATTCCTGTGTGGTGTAAGAAAGTGGTCTAGTTTAATTTCTTTGCACATATCTGTCCAGTTTTCCCAACAGTGTTTATTGAATCATCTATCTTTAGCCCATTGTATGTGCTTGCTTCCGCTGCTGAATATTAATTGACTGTAAAGGTGGGGACTTATTTCTGGGCCCTCTATTTTGTTACATTGATCTATGTGTCTGTTTATGCTAGTATCATGCAGTTTTGATTACTGTGGCCTTATAGTATAGTTTGATATGAGGTAGCATGATTCCTCCAACTCTGTTCTTCTTTCTTAGGATCACTGTTGCTATGCAGAGCCTTTTGTGGTTCCATATAAATTTTTGAAATATTTGTTTTAATTCTGTGTAATTGGAATCTTGATAGAAATTTTGTTGAATCTATAGATTGCTTTGTACATTTTAATGATATTAATTCTTCCTATCCATGAACACAGTATGTACTTCCATTTATTTGTATCTTTAATTTCTATCTCCAGTGTCTTATAATTTTCTGAGTACAGGTCTTTTACATCCTTGGTTAGATACATTCCTAGAGATGTTATTCTTTTTGAAGCAATTGTCAATGGGATTGTTTTCTTAAATTTCCTTTATGATAGTTCATTTTTGGCATATAAAAATGCAAGTGATTTCTAGATATTAATTTTTTATCCTGCTACTTTATTGAATTTATTTATCAATCCTAGTAATTTCCTTGCGTAATCTTTAGGGTTCTCTATGTATGGTATGATGTCATCTGCAAATAAAGACAGTTTTACTTTTTCCTTTCCAATTTTGATGCTTTTTATTTCTACTTCTTGTCTGATTGCTGTGGCTAGGACTTCCAGTACTATGTTGAATAAGGGAAGTGGAAGTTGACATCCCTGGCTTGTTCCCAATCTTAAGAGAAATATTTGTAGTTTTTGCCCATTTAGTATGATGCTGGCAGTGGGTTTGTCATGTATGGCCTTTATTGTATTTAGGTATGATGCCCTTTTTCTCACTTTGCTGAGAGGGTTTTTTTTTTATCATAAATGGGTATTGGATTTTATCAAATACTTTTTCTGCATCTATCAATACCCCCAAAAATAATCCAATTATAAAATGGGCAAGGAACCTGAATAGACACTTCTCCAATGAGGACATACAAATGGCTAATAGATATGAAAAGATGCTCAACATCACCAATAATCAGAGAAATGAGAATTAAAACCACAGTGAGACATCTCCTCACAGCTGTCAGAATGGCTGTCATCAATAAATCAACCAACAACAAGTGCTGGTGAGGATGTGGAGAATGGGGTACCCTTTTGCACTCTTGGCAGGAATGCAGATTGGTGCAGCCACTGTGGGAAGCAGTATGGAGATACCTCAAAAAATTAAAAATGGAACTGCCTTTTGACCTAGCTATCCTACTTCTAGGAATATATCTGAAGAAACCCAAAACACTAATTCAAAAGAACATAAGCTTCCTATGTTCATTGCAGTGTTATTTATTGATACAATCCCCAAGATATGGATGCAGTCCAAGTGTCCATCAGTAGCTGAGTGGATAAAACAGCTATGGGACATTTATACAATGGAATACTGCTTGGCCATAAAAAGAAGAAACTTTTGCCTTTTGAGACAGTATGGATGGAGAACATTAGGCTAAGTGAAATAAGCCTGTCAGAGAAAGACAAATACTATATGATTTCACTCATATGTAGAACCTAGTGAACAAACTGAACTAAAATGCATAGAGACAGACTCATAGAGAGCAAGGTGACAGCTGTGAGGGGGTTAGGGAGTGGAGGGACTGAGCAAAAAGGGAAAAGGACTCATGGACATGTGCAACAGTGTGGTGACTGTGGGGTGGGGAGAGGATATAAGGGGAATAAACGGTGATGGAAAAAGTACAGTGAAAAAAAGAGTGAGTTTGGTAAGTTGAGGAAATTCATTTTTTCCTTTTCAATTGATTTTAATCCATGTCTCTAACTATATGTCTTACAAATAGTGCTTCCCTTTTTCTATAAATTTTTCATTCCAAATTGATTGTTACAGTGGAAAAAACTTCATGTCCATTGGGCAGAATTTGGAATGATATTCAGGAAATGTTCAAGTGGTAAATCAGAATGTATCATTTTTTACCCTTTTAATTTGGCTGAGATTTCTGGGAAAAGAGACAGCAAATGGCTGGGACACGTTATGACCAAAACTTGAGATTTGCAATATTAAGAAAAGAAGATGAATACTCATCTTCTCACAGGGTATGTGCTACCCTGTGGAGGTGCTGTAGCTCTTGCTTGGGTTATTGTGATGTGCTGTTTAGGTGAGTTCAGAAACCCAGTTACTGTATGTATTATTAAATAATTCAATTCCTTGTGTTTTTAAGAACTCTTTAAACATTTATCAGTGAATGGTTTTTAAGTACATTACGATCTCTTTCTCAATTACCTCTTCTTTGAGAATTTCAAAATCATGCTCTAGTCTGTTGAATATTACATATATTTCCATTTGTAGGATGTATTAAAATTGTTTTGGGAACTGTTTCCTGGACACCAGAAAATATCAGTGTCATAATAAAAACCCAACTCTGTACAAAAGGCACTGATTAATATAGTTCTTTTCCTTAGCTACTGAATGATTCATCAACTATTTATTGGACTTCAGAAAGAAGTTCATAAAAATGGAAGATAACAATTAAAACTCCCTGAGGGTTAATAATTACCATCTGATTTTCTTAAATGTATTACCTTACATAATAAAAATAATTCCTACACAGTATATCCCTCTGTAATCTGTGTGAGTGCACACACTTATAAACTCATTCTTTTTCTAAGTAATGGTTTTGTGTTATGTTTTTATACTACTATTATTCTTAAAATAGAGCTGAGAGCAGGAAGCTTCCAATTCTGAATCTGTTATTATGTAAACCCATTTATAAGTCTCTTTTAGTTGACACTGTTTGTATTTAATTATTACTAAGTCTTTATTTCCTGTGGAAAATATCTAATAAATATTACAAATATTTCTTCAGATTATATAATTAATCCCCTTATATTTGGGTTAAATCTTTGTAAAACAAGCTTTTCAGCATCACTTCTAGTGGTAAATATTATATGGTTTCAACACAGTGAGATCGATATAAAATTTACTTCCTGTAAAGTTCATCCTATGTAATGTTTACCTTCAGAAAACCACTCTCACGCATACAACTGACAATTCTTCCTTTTCTCATTCTTAAAATATTGTATTCTTTATCTGATTTGAAAAACATTATGAAAAAGTCTCACTTTAATTCTTTTGTTCAACAACAATGAAAACTCCCTTATATCTGGTGGTCATGAAGTCAGTATAGAAAGCAATGTTCTGGAACTCCAGAATATTTATTACTAATGTTTTAATTGTAGTTCCTGTCACTTAAATAGAAAACACCTAGAGAACAGATTGCTTACAGTTACGAATCCATTTATTTAGGCAAAACAATCTATAATAACCAAAATCAATCATCTATTTAGGCAAAAAATCAAGTCATTTGATTTTGTGTCTTGGATCAAGTTTTCCCTTCCTCAGATTGGTAAAGATAGTTTAAGACCATATTGCTCAGTGTTATCTGAAGTCCTCCTGCATAGAAATCATCCGATGTTCTGGTTAAAGATACAGGTCTTTAGACCCAGCGCTCCATTGAAAGAGCTCTCCTCAGACTTCACAGTGATTCCTGTCTTGTTACACATAATCATCATCTGGCTACTCGCTAACACTTGCCATAGTTGCCTGTTCTTGCTGCTCCCAGCATTTGTGGAAAGGCCTTCTCAATACCTCTCAGCAACAGCTCAGTGTCCTTGCCTTGTTTTTCCTCTTTAAGAATCTGCTGTTTTAACAAATATCAGATACTCTTCCCACACTGCCAAGCTGCGGCACAATATTTCATTGTTATTTTAATTATTTACTGTTAGGACATTCTACCTTCTAGGAGTTGATTCATTATCAGTACATTTTAGATTTAGAAAGTCCATTGAATTTAGGAACTTAGATATAAGTGGATTTAAAGGGGATTCCTGTTCCTAAGTAGAGTCCATATAAAGTTATCAATTTAGGAAAGTAATAAAAACCTCTAAACAGACAGAAAAAATCATCAAGTCAAAAGCAAGTAGCAAGCCATTGGTGAAGCCATTCACAATTTAATAAACGTTAATAGGGATTTTGCCCACCAAAGAGAATAAAGTATTATGTATAAGATTGATATAATTATGTAACTATCATAGCAAAGGAGGTTGGATGACTCCACAGAGCTATTTCTGATTCTTTTATCTTATTACATTACTCACAAGTAACGTTTCTTTATGAGGCAGCTCATGTTGCATTTTGTTATAATTATGATGGTCATGTCTGTTGTCTGGCAGTGCAAGGGAGATAACTGAGTGAGAATATGAAAAGGGGGGAGGAAGTTATGGAGCACAATGAAGGCTGATAGGCTTAAAAGCCATCATCCAGGAAACAATAATCACTTCAGTAAATAATCTTGGGATTGGAAGATGTCTTACAACATTTATGCAAAAAAAACATTTCTCAGCACCTATTGTCTATAAAAATGGTAAGCATTTCAGCACTTCCAAGAAATTACAGATGCAAATATAAATCAGATCTAGATTCTGCCTCAGGAAATTTAGAATAGGGGAAATTTGTCAAGAATATGGATACTTATGATCATGGTTCAGTTAAATATGGTAGTTCAGAGTAGGGAAGTTATCTTCCTAAGAGTTTTATATTGACAGGAAATAAGTGACATTTTGAAAGCATAAACTTGATTAAGTCTCCTCCACCTTAAAACACAATGCTGTTGGCAACAGTCTTTTCTTACGAAACTTTTTATAACAAAACCAATAATACCTCCCTTCCTTTAACCCCAAGTATTTTTCCAGAATGCTTCTTTCCTGCTCATGCCAAGTTCTCAAAAGGAAGAATTATTAGTTCTCTTTTCTACCTTTTAGGCTAAAGCCCAATGACTCAACGATCAACTACAAACTGACTTCCACATCCACCACTTTGCCTCCTCTGCAGTCAGTGCCAAATACAACAAACTATGTTCCGTCCATTTATTACTTTATACATCATCTGCATTCAGCTCTTGAATTTTTTCCTTTGAAACTGTTTCCTCTCCTAGTATCTTAGATTTTGTCTTCTGGTTGATGATTCCTTTTAAGACTTCTCCTCAAGGTTCTCTTTCTTACCAGTACCTTAAATGTTGGTGTGCTTGAGAGATCCATCCTTGGTTCTTTCAGTTATTTCTCCCATCACATTTCTCCTGGCTGAAATCTCCCATCTTTATGGCTTTTTTTCCCTACAAATAACTTATGTCTCCTACAAAAGTTTCCTCTTCCATAATGCAGAGAGGCTTTTTAACCAAGATCTGTATTTTCCAGACCAACCTCCCTTGGATCCAGGAGATGGCACAAGAACTGTTCATGACAGTAGAATATAAGGAGAAATAACAAGTCATTTATGGACCTGGAGCTTAAAAAACACTCTTCTGACTTTTCCCATCCATCTGGGAGAAAATGGAATGACACAGTGTCAGTATCCTGGGACCCATAATCAGGCTGTGACTAACTACCAGCCAGCAACATTTGTAATTGACATTTATGTGAGTCAAAAATAAATTTCTATTATATTATGACACTGGCAACTTGAAGAATGGTGCTGTAATTAAAAACTTGAAATATGTGGAATTCAATTAGCATTTCGGTGGTATCAGAGTGTGGAAAGATTATGACAAAGTCACACAGTGGCAAAATATTTGATGACCTATTGCCTGTAATAATTTGGAAGACATCCAAGACTCCTGTCTGTAGTTAGTACTGTTTGTTAATTGTTGCTAGTTGAGTTTAACAAGGTATGAGAAGAAAAAAAATGAAGTTGGGGAAGAAAAAATCATTATACAAGCAATAAGTGAAAGAAGTAGAGAGCGCTCAAAAATATGAAACCTCTCAAGGTGATAAAACTTTACAACTTTTAGAGCCAAGTCAAAAAGAAATGAGACTGAAAAAGGCTTTGAGGAGATGCAATACCAAAGGTATAGTCCATGAAAGAAATAGTTGGTAAGCTGGACTTCATTAAAATTAAAAGCTTATGCTCTTTGAGAGACAATCAAGCAAGTAAGAAGACATCACAAACTGGAAGAAAATATTTGCGAAAGATATATTTGATCAAGGACTTTCACCAAAATATGCATAGAACTCTTTAAAAAAACCAACAATAAGAAAATGAACAACCTATTAAGAAGTGGGCAAAAGGTCTGAACAGACACCTTGCTAAAGAAGATATGCAGATGGAAAATAAGCATATAAGAAGGTGCTCACATCATACACTGTTAGGGAATTGTACATTAAAATGATGAAATATCACTACATACCTATTAATATGGTGAAAATCTAAACACTGACACCACCAAGTGCTAATGAAAATGTAGAGTAATAGGAACTCTTATTAACTGCTAGTAGGAATGAAAATTGGTACAGCTACTTTGGAAGATATTCTGCAGTTTCTTATAAAACTAAAGATACTCTTAGCATATAATCCAGTAATATTGTTCCTTGGTATTTACCCTAATGAAATGAAAACTTTGTGCATACAGATGTTTACAGCAGCTTTATTTATAATTGCCAAAACTTAAAAGCAACCAGAATGTCTTTCAGTAGGTGAATGAATAAATTAACTATGGTACAGACAGTGGAATATTATTCAGTGCTAAAATGGAATGAGCTATCTAGTCTTTTCATGGCTAGACATGGAGATGAAAGTGGAGACATGACAACTGATACCCCAGAAATACTAAGGATCATGAAAGAATGCTACCAACAATTAATTATACACTAACTGGCTGCTCTAGAAAAAAAATCAGTAGATTCCTAGAAACATGCAACCTGTGAAAGACTGATTCATGAAGAAACAGAAGGCATCCACAGACTAATAACAAGTAAGGTGATTGGAGCAGTAATCAAACATCTCCCAACAAAGAAATACCCAAGACCAGATGGTTTCATGGATGGATTCTATCAGACATTTAAAGGAAAATCAATATCAGTCCCTCTCAAATTCTTCCAAACAATTGAAGAGGACATTCAAACTCATTTTTAAGCCCAGCATTATTCTTATACCAACACCAGGAAAGGACACCACAAGAAAATTATAGGCCAATATTCCCAATGAGCATCAATACAAAAATACTCAACAAAACACTGGCAAACCAAATTTGACAGCACATTAAAAAGATCATAAACCATGATCAAGTGGGATTGGTCCCTGAAGTTTATTGCAGGCTACAAAATCCATTTTTTTGTGTGTAGATACAAGATGATACCTCACCACTTCTTTTAATCTTTTGAAGCAAAAGGGGCTCATTTTAGTTAATGGCTGTGTGATTTTCTTCTCCAGTGAAGGAGGGAACAGAATAAACAGGAGAGGGATAGAGTGAGTGAAGACACTGCGGTTGGCTAAGCACTCTGCTGGAATGGTCAACAGGATGTCTAGTAGTCAATTTTAACTTGACTGCACTTCCACAGTGCAAAGGCTTTCCGTCACCCAGGTCATCAGCAACTTCCACGCTGGAGAGGAGTTCTCATGGAATTGTTTCCTGTTGATTCACAAGTTTTTGTGTATGTGTGCCTATTTTTGATGAAAATCCAGTGAAGGTACTGAGTTTAGGAAATGGCTGCAAGTCATTGAGTGGAAAACAAGAATTCAGTGGAGTTTGAGAGAGGCAGCTAGAAGTTAGCATGAGATTCCCCGATTGCTGATTAGAATTTACAAAACTCTAGGAAGGAAGTTGTAACAAGATGGGAAAGTTTGGAGCTTGAGCTGATCTTATTTGGAGTTTAAGGAAGTGAGTGATTCTCTTTGATGCTTTGATCACATAAAGCAATGATATTTTAGCATTAATCAAAATGTTAAAGGATGACATTCCTTGCTTGAAATTTGAGGCTATCTCTACCTATGGAGTAGAGATAATTTTGGGTACATCTCAAGGGGCTGAGAGAAAGAGAGAAGAAGAGATAAGTGAAAGGAACATCTAGAGAGAGGTCACTAGAAGGAAGAGGGGAGATGTACGAGACTGTTCTGCGTGGCATGGACCGAGCTCCCACTCAGAGATGCACAGGACCCACGCCCACGGATAGGTTCTCCCGTGGGGAATCAGGTCTGCAATGTGCCTAGGCCGCTTTGAGTCTTGCTCTTGCTAAAAAACTCCCTCACCCTGAATTGAGGACCTTTACTGCAAAGTAACTTCCTAAAATCCATGCTAAACCTTCCAAGGATGAGTGTAACCAGTTCAACCACTTTTGCCTTTTCATTTGCAAATATCCCTCTTCTGTGATGTGATTAGCCGCATTGGCTCCTTTGTTTTCTGTAAAAGGTAACCACCTAAAGTGAGCCTGTGCATAGTAAGTGAGGACCATCGTGTAATGGGCAGAGAAACCCAACAAAGGCCTGTCATAGTAGGGGCTGCAGCTTTTGCTCCCCTTGAGAGAAAAGCCATGCTGCCCCTTTTCCCCCACCCAACTCAGTAGTTTGTGTGAATGTCTCATTTCATCCATAATGACTCGGACACTGTGGGCGGGTCATTAAGAGGAAGAGTCAAAAGTCATTTCCAAATGCCCATTTCCCCAAGATGCCCTTAGAGACCTGGCTCTTCTTATTCCTATGTTTTATTTCCTTCCCCTGTCCAAGCCCTGATGGAGACTGCTATTACTTACAGGTACCTGCTCTTCTTCCTGGGTGTACAGCTACATGACACTTCCCAGTGTCCTTGCATCTAGGTCGAATCATGGTATCTGAGCTATGGGCAGAATGTTGTAAACTACTTCGTGGGTTGGCCTTAAACTATTTTCTCTTTCTCCTTTCAACTTCATGGCCATAAAAAAAAGGTTGAGGGGATACTTCCCAGGAGAGCTCCTGAAAGGGGACATCTGCCTTTGGCTTCATGTAAGTGGTAACCATTTTTTGTTAAGCCATTGATATCTTGTTTTTGTTTTTACGGTAATGATTGCTACTCTGACTTGCTGTGACAGTCAGCGCTGACTCCACCTCTGTCTCTCTCTTCTCAACTGTCACCTCAATCTCCCCCTCGTTTTCCATCTGGCCTTCATCTTTCCTCTGTGCACGTGTCTTCCGTTTGGCTTATGTGACATTCAGTGGCAGGGCGGGCATGAAGAGGGCAGGAGAAGGGGCTGGTTTTAGGGAATGGTGACAAGTCATGCTGGAGAAGACAAGAATTCAATAGAAGCTGGACGAGGCAGCTGGCAGTTGCCGTGGGACTCCTGTCGTTCCCTCTCACATGATAGATTTGGGTTCTGTGCTCCCTGCGCTGCTGTGACTGCTCATGACTTGTCAGCTATGTGCAAAGTTGTGTTGTCTTCATAGAAGGGTTGAAGAAGTTGTGGAGGATTTGACTTTAAGCTAATTGAGGGCAGGGATTGCATATCTTTGTAGATTTATATTTTATTAATTAAGAGTTTGAAAAAACAGAGGATGTACCTTAACAGGCTTAATGAAATTAAAGAAAGCTCTAGATCTGTCTCCAAGATACTGATTTAAAAAATGCTTAAACTATGTCATTAAATAAAACCTAATAAATTTTCATTCTGTTATGAGCATTTTGTTAAAATATGCTTGTACTTCCCAAGGTCAAAACCATCTCCATTATGCAAAGGTCTTGACGTCAGCAGTTCCTGTCAAGACCAGATGGTTTGCCTCGAAGAACTTATCTACTGTCTCTTGTTAAGCACTGTGGGCTGCTTATGACATATTTTAGATTCTATAGTTAATTTTCAGGGCATTCATATATACGAGGTTCATTTTAAATCCTTTAACACATTTTCCTCATATGGATGTTACTGTTACAGTCCCTTGTGAGAACATGTGTTGGTTATGTTAGAATTAGACTTAAAGTAACAAATTGACTTCCTTTAAAGGCTGTAGAAAATTTTAACCCTCAGGAATAAAAACCTAATTAGGTGGTTAAGTCTTAGGGAATAAGTGAAAATAGACCAGGGGAAGTTTTCTAGCAGAGCCCCCCACTCTGAAAACCCACGGGGATGCGGAGTCCTCAGGAAACCACTGTTTTCTCCCCCAGTCCTCCCAGGCACCTGCCACCGTGTGGTGTCGAGCTCAGGGAAACATGCTGGGATGGGGGGTGGAGAGAAGAGGGCAGCGGGCCCGTGATGCTGGGAAGCAGAGTGCAGAAATGAATGTAGGGTCGCCTGTTCGTAAGAAGGAGACATTTAAGGGAGATGAATCCTATGACTATTATAAGCAAGGACAAAGAATTAGCTCATTCAGAATAATTTTTCTTTTCTAGGCCTGAAAGATTTCCTTAAATCAGACTCTTTTCCTACTCTTGCTTTGTCCCTCTGTAAACTGGACTCTCCTTGACCTGCTCTGGGGCATGCTTCTGTATTCCTAATATGCTTGGAAATGCATAATTTCTTATACAGTATCTCTTTTTATCCTGGCAGTAGGCATGTGAAGTAGGAGGTGTCTTTGGTTTATAAATCAGGAAAGGAAGGCTCAGAAGGCTTATAGGTATATTTTGAATGTCTTACAACTAGGATGTTTCAAGTTTGGGTCATTTGTTTCTAAACCTTATGATTAACATAATAATATGTTCTTTGCTAGCTTACGAATCTCTTAATAACCTAGTTCTTTCCTTCTCAAGCTTTGTGTCTCGTCACTTTCTCATTTTGCAATCTGTTACGTAGTCAGGCAGAACATCTTTCCGTGTCTTACTTCACCACAGCCTCTCTTGGGTCTGAGGATTCACTCGTGTGCCTGCTTCTGCCTTTGACACTCGGGCCACCGTTTTGTCTGGTGAAGCCAGTCAGTCTTCACATTCCGTCATATACGTCCTCACTTCCAGAGAGCCTTTGCTGACCAGTCCCCTTGTGGTATCCCCCAGAGTGCCTTGTTTGCCCTTTCTCTTCCTATTTTTCACACTTAATGTGTTAAAATTGTATCACCCACTGGTCTGTGACCTATGCGAGAGGAGCAGACCACATCTGTTTTATTCAGTGTTTGGATCATAGAGGGTGCTCAATATTTATTCTTTAACTGACTGAAAGAATGAATGAATGAGTAATTAAATATTCCTTATTCAAATTTACCCTTTCGTCTAGCTTCTTTCCAAGTCTCCTTTAATATTTTCTCAAATGTTTTAACATACTAAGGATAACAGTTAATTTAGCTTAAAGGTGCATCCTGTATTTACAAATATGAAGCCTTACTCGTCATTCCTCGGCTTTCTGAAAGCAATAGAAGACCAGACAGCACTTTGAGATGAAAGAATAAATAAAAAATCCCACATTGCTAGTTTTCTGGTTCCAGTTTTTCTCACTGCCTAAAAATAGCCTTGAACACTAGTCAATTCTGTTTTAGTCCATCTTTCAAAATTCGTGAATATTTTCTGTGAACCATTTGATACCTATACAGAGCTAAATCATAGGTCAAAATAACAATAAAAATGCAAATTCATAGGAGTTTCCCATTAAGCAGGAAAGGTTATTTGAATTTCTAGTCAGAACATATTGTAATCTTAGACCTTGCTGAAAACAGTCCCCTTGAGATTCTTCTATCCATGAGATTAGTAATTGTCTTCTTCCAATTCTTTGTTAGATTCTCTCAGTCCTGTCTTGTGACTTTGAAAACTTAGGCATTCCCTGATAGGGATTTAAAAAAAAAAAAATCAAATGAATAAAAGCTTCTCGAAGGTTATCTCTCTTGAACTATGTCCAAGTTTCCCACAAATGAGCTACATAAAATCTTGCCATATGTTTTTCTTCATATTGGTACATTATAAAATGATCTAGGTATATTCATTCACTGATTGATGAAAGTCATTAGTTTTTGAATATTTAGATAACTCACTATCTGGTATTGTTTGATTTACCTAGACAAGTGAAATGTGGTTAAAACAAACCTTTGGGTCTTATACCATGGGGCCCCTCCTTTGGCATGGAAAAGGTCTGGGAGCAGCTGGCTGCCAGCTGGAGCCTCATACTGTTTTATTGAAGTGGAATTGGGGCCGTAACAAGCTTAATTATAACAAGACATCACCTGCATCGCAGAGCCTGTTACCCCCCTGCCCCCAACAGCTCCCTCCCACTCTTTTTTTTCTTTTTAACACATTGCTGGTTTGTTTTGAAGCCTGTTTTCAATATTTCTACCCAGGCCTTATTTAATCTGAAAGCTTTTTCAGTGATATGCTTGATTTAGTTACAATGACATAAAAGGGTAAATTGAATCTAGCTACTTTTGTGTAGGTAAGATCAGGAATAGGGTGAGGGAACTTGGAGATAATGGTGTAATCCATGAACTTGATTTAAGTAGACCTGGCTAGATCATCTGTTTCATTGAGTTGATAAGGAAACCATGTGTTCATATCATTAGTATATGTTTCCTGAGGCTTTACCTTTATTTTGCTTCATGATTCTCTTAAGCATATTATATAATGTAAGCCTCACATTTGATTGTAAGCACTTCTAAGTACTTCCTAATGTAGGTGATACAGTTTTCAGCATATGGCACTTAGGAAATATCATCAATAGCTTGATTTATTGGAAGTCTGTATAAATTTGCAAAAGAGATGAATGACCACACATTTAAACATTATGTTATAAACCCTTGTATTTTCTTTTAACATGAACTGCTAAATGCTGATTAACAGCTGCTGTTTCCTTTGTGTTGTGTTTTTGGTGCATGAACAAATGATTGCTAACCTCTCTAAGACAATGACTTGGGGGAGGATTTAGAGACAGATTTCAAATTATCTTTTAACAGGAGGAGAAAAAAGTGATGGAAGTTTCTGAAGGTGACAATAGTAATGATACAATGTGAAAATGTTGGTTCAAAGTAATAATCCCTGTTGCTTTTTGTGCTAAAACATTTCTAGATCCTGGGCAGCCTGGAAATGCACAGGGCTACCTGAATAGATTAGATGTTAGCATAAAATAAGTGGAATTGACCCTTTTGGGCTTATTTTTATAGCTTTCTTGTCAATAAAGTAATTACATTCTATAAGTCTGTAACACTTGGGATTAGAGATATTTATAGGTTTTGGAAAAAGAATTGGGGACAGTTGGGTCAGTCCAACAATAATATTCCAATAGACAGGGTTTTCTAAACTGAAAATTGGATGAAAGGACCAACTATAATATTTACTGTATACTCTGTGTTAAGTTTATCTGATGCGTGATAGTCAGTGAGAGACAGGGAAATGCCATATTGCTTTGGACAATCTTATGAGAGAACATGGTCCTGTAATAGAAGAAAAGAAACCATGATTCTTGTAATTATTGTATGTATTGTACTACTTAGTCTGTTGTTCAAATATTTTAATGGTTCAATTAAATTTTTCTTGAACCCTAGACTCAAACATGATCTCTTCCTTGTAGCTTTTCCTGACTTTTCCTCCTGCTCACCCCAGCCTCTCCTCCAGCAGGATTACTCTCTCCTTCATCTCTGCGACAGGGCATTCCTCTTCGCTTATAGCACTTCTCAAATTGCTTCGTAATTATTTGTTTACATATCTGTCTGCCTCACCAGACTGTGAGCTCTTCAAGGACTGAGAGTGTTTCATTTAATTCACTTGGTATATCCACAGCCTGTCAGTGTCTGGCACATAATAGGCACATAATAAATGCTGAAAGAAAGAAAAAGGGTGGAGATTAATGAATGAATGTAAATTATTGTCATCTCTGATTTATTTGGCAGTCACATCATAGTGTGCAAAAAATATTCTACTCCTTCAATGTCGTGTAGTCTTTTCCAGAAAACTGTGGAGTGCTTACCAGTCCCCTCAACCCGTATCGCATAATTCCACAGTAATGACTACAGCACCGTATTTACAGCGTAAACACGACCAAGTCACTGTAAATATACTGAGTTGCAGTTCTGAAATCCAACAGAGCGGTTTTGGATTTCCATTGTAATTCACTCCTTTAGAAAAAACATAATGTTTCATGGGTTATATAAAACTTGTTAACTAATTGTTAGACTTTTAAAATTCATTTGTATTTACAAATAGTTTAAATTGGAATTCACTTTTTGGAAAATAAATAATGGGTTTATTAAGCAGACATTGGGGCAATCAAGTGACTAGGCTTGTTGGTAAAAGGTATAGTTGATGGTTAATAATAGTCAGTGCATAAGCAGGATGGTTGCTGAAAAGCCTGCTGGGTATTAGGTTCATCTTTTGAATAAATGTTTTGGTTTCATTAAAAATTAAAATGCATCCCATCTATATTTCCCTATTATTATGTAAATTAATGTGTATTTAAGAAAAATGTAATTATTCTAATTTCACTCACACTTGAGTCCTTAAAAAGATGTTCGGTGATGGAGAAGAGGGGCCTGGTTTTTTGCTGTGCTCTTTATTATTTAAGCCCCCTGTGATATTTTTTCCCTCACCTCCAACAAACCTAACTAGTTATGTGATCTGGCAGTAGCACAATTGCCTCCAATACCAATTCTGGCTGCAAAAATGTGGGGAAGATATTTCACTCAATATCCTTATTAAAAGATGTCTCATAGGTTATCTTGTTTTTATGAACAAACTTATGTACAATCAAGCAACATGTGAAACTGCAGCATGAACATGTGTAGATCTTTAAGAGCAGGGACCATGATTTCTTTGTCTCAGTTGTATTATCGGGTCCTAGCAGAATGCCTGGAACAAAACAGAAACTCAGTAAATACTGAATATGGATTAACTGATGAATACATCAACAAATGTCGAAGGATAGCATCCATTGTTCTGTTTGGTGATAAAGTCAGCAGAAGGAACTGCAAAGGGCATTTTTGTGTGTGAAGCATGTGAGGAATTTCAGTTGTGGTCGGAGGATTGCAGAGGGAGAAAACTTGATTTATATTCAATGCATATTTTACACCCTGGAGAAAACCTAGGAGGGTTGCTCTTAAACAGAACAAAGCAAAGATTTAATTAAAATGATAAAACTCCTGATTAGCCAACACTGGGACGAGAAAAAGGCTGGAATAGGAATATGAGCAGTGCTTGTTCTTCCGTCTGTCCCATATTTCTAAAATGGCCAGCACGATCGTGGTTACTGGGAAATGGGCAGCAGTCGGTTTCCCTATTTCCTGAGTCAACATTTTCCCCCTCCCTGGACTAGAATGTTCGAACTCTCCTGAACTACTGGCCGGGAGGGAATCTCTTCTACTTGCCATGCCCCAGCTCCACGCTAGTGTGTCCACAGGAAGGTGGGGGCTCCACAGTAACTTGCTGACTCACTCAGTAGCACGTGAATGAAACAACTGTCATTTATTTTTATCTAAAAAAATTAAGTACCTGAGTTAAGTTTCATTCATTCTTTGGAGGTTTTTTTTTTGTTTGTTTCTTTTTAATTTGTTAAGCATAACATGCATACAGAAAAGTGAACAAAAGGGGAAGGGAATTAAAAATATATAAACTTCTAATTATAATGTAAATGATAGGGATCTAATATACAGCATAGGGTATAGAGGAAAAAAAAAAAAAGAACAATGAAAGGTGTAGCATTAGATTGATTTTCACAACATGAATACACATGTAACCAATACAGATAAGCTGCAGGCATTATCAGCACCACAGAAGACCCCATCACATTTCCTTCCCATGACTATCCCTCAAGGAAATACACTGCCTTGAGTTCTAATACTATACATTTGTTTTGCCTTTAAACTTTTTTAGATAAGTAGAATCTTTCTGTGTATTAGTTCATATCTGGCATTATTCTACTTATCAGTATATTTATGGGATTCATCTCTGTTGTCCCATGTAGTTGTATTCATTCATTTTCAGTGTTACATATTACTGCATTATCTGAATGTAGCACGGTTTATCCATTTGACTACTGATGAACATTTGGGTTGTTTCATTGTTTCCAATTTCTGGCTCTCACAAATAATGCTGCTATGAACAGTACTATCTACCAGCACTTCTGTTGGATGAATACCTCGGAGTGGAATTCCTGGTTTTCAGGGTATGCGTATATTGTGTGAGTAGTTAATGCAAAATAGTTTTCCAACATGGCAGTACCAATTTATACTCCCAACAGCCATTTTATGAGAGTTCTAATTATTTCCTGTAGTTAATTAAAAAAAAATCTCATTGTGGTTCAGTTACAGTTGTCCCCATTTTTCCCCATTGCTCTCCCCTGCCCTGCCCACCTCCTCTCTCCCATATTCAGTCCCCCCATTATCTTTGTCCATGGGTCCTTTGTACATGTTCCTTGACTTGGCCCTTACAGCAATTCTTTTGTATCTGTAGTGATATTGCACTGTGGTTTTAATCTCTACTTCCCTCATGACTAATACTTCTAGCATTTTCTCAAATTCTTGATACCCATTTAGATATTCTTTTCTTATCCAAGTGTTTCACTCAGTTTTTGCTAGGTTGTTGGTCCCTCTCCTTATTGATTGTAAAAATTCTTTACACCCATCTTTAACTGATATATGTATTACAGATATCTCCACTTCTCTGGCTTGTCTTTTCACCTTCCTAAGGGTAAAACACTACTAATTTGTATGTGAAGTGACATTGACATCCCCATCGCACGTGCATGTCAGATGGTCACTTACCATATGCAGAACTGTGGGGGGTGTTGGGGGGCTGCAAGGTGAGCTTCACTGTGGTGCGCTCCCTTGCCCCCCTCCTCTCAAGACTGTCATACATTGTAATTTAATATGTGCAGGATTAAATTGATTGAATGATTTATTATCCAGTTTCTACTAGATTAATCTTAACAAAATGGATAAATGGTTTTAAAATATTTTTGCAGAGCTAATATAAATTAAAAATAGTGTAAATAGAGCAAGAATTTGAGCACTATAATGAAATGTTGACTTGCTATTTCTTCCCCAAATAAGAACTCTTCTTCAGCTTGATAAAGAAAATTAAAATCTAATATCTTTATAGTAGCTAGTCAAAAAGTGAAATTATCAGAAAAAGCTAGTTAAAATAAAGATTCATGTCTACCTGAGTTAACAGTGAGCTTTATCCTTATATATTTTCCTTTGTGTGTTAATGTATAAAGCTGCCACGATCAACAAATCATTAAGTATGTTTATTTCAATCTGATCCCTTAAATTTTCTAGTGTTTGTATATTACATATATAATTTATAAACAAGTGAATATACATCTATTGGGACCATAATCAAAATAGTTTGGAACACTGCTCTAGAAAATTTAAAATTATTGATGTACCGCTATGTAGAGGCATTACCATAAAAACTTCCAGGCAGATTTTAAAGTGGAAATTCACAAAGTATCTTTTTCATTTTAGTTTAGACTTGGCTCTTTGAAAAGCATAGCAGAGAGGTGTGCAGTACATGCAGTGGAGTGGAGGTGCCTGGAATGGAATTCTGATGGGTTTGTAAATAGTAGAAGCCTTTGTTCTGAAAGCTCCATCATTCAATAAAAGCTATCCTGAACCTCCTCGTATTCTCAGGTAAGAGCTGATCCTGAGAATGGAACATGCCTGCTGAGGATGGTAGATTGCACTTTGGAATAACCATGCCTTAGCTATGGCAGCAAATCACCTGGTAGAGGAAGCCACCACACAGTGCCAGGGGGAGCATTTTGGGGAGAAACCAGCTTCTTGGAAGTTACCTTAAAGGATAAAGTAAGCTAAGATAGATGCACATTTTTTAATACTAAAGAGTCTAACTATAAGTATAAATAATGTAAAGAGAAAAAGATAATGGATATACATTTTTCTTTTCATCATATGCTAGAGATTTTGTAAGATTTGGTGACACTAACTGGGCAAACAGTTTTGTTTGTGGGTACTTATTACGAATGTCTCCTTTCATCTGATGAACAAAAAATAGCCTCAAGAATCACCTAACACATCTGCCTGTCATTGGCAGGCCTGTGAGAAGCCACCCGAGGCGGATGAGTCTTCAAACTTCCCAGCAGAGGAGTTTCCAGGTCCTGTCGACAACCCACTGCAGTTGTTTTTGGCTGCAGGCTTGGTGCACACTTTTTCAGCTGAGCCTCGCATCATATACTTGGAATGATATGCCCTACTCTCACTCACATCCCAAATGCTGTGAGCACTTTGGAAGAAAAAGCTGTGGAAATGTGAAGCATTATTTTAGGAACAGAGTCTTTGTTGCCGCGAAGCTTTTGCAAAGCACTGGGTCTATAGGCGGTATATCTGCCACATCTGTTTTTGTGTGTGGGAGGCACACTGTATCATCTGAGATGAATCACCTCGTAAAGGAGCATAATCTACTTGAGCTTTTGTGTTTAAGCTGCTCTCTGGTAGAGTGAGCTGTAGTATTTAAGCTTTAAGTGGTACATATCCAGGCCTCCTGGTAGCACCCTGCCAAGAGCAACAATAGCTACAGAGGAGAAAAATCTTCCTTCCATTTCCTCTCAGTCTGTCTTTTTAATATTACTGCTGAAGCAAAGGCAATGAGGATCCTCAAGGGGTGCTGCCGTGAAAGCCTGAGCCATCCCACACCTGTTCTGGAATTAGAACAACTGAATCTGGCAAGACAAGAAGACACAAAAACGAAAGATAAAAAAGAACCCAAAAATATTATAAACAAGCAGTTAAATATCTCATTAAACATTCATAGTACTTCATATCAGGGTTTCTGAAATGTGGTTCTTGGAAAGGTCCTCAGTATGTAACCTTTGATATACATTATTGACTCTTTAAAGATTTTTCTTTAGTTTCCCAAAGTCTAACCAAAGAAACAAACAAACAAATAAAAACCCCAGAACAATGAATTAATCTTCTTTGCAGTTCTCTCTTGGAGCTTCTTGAAAAAAAAACTTTTTTATTACAGATCATTCATTTGTGCAAAGAATATTATTTTTTGACTCTAAAATGTTTGTGAGGTATTTTAGGAGCTGCTGATAAATTGTATGTATGAGGTAAGCACATCTTTCAAAAGAAAATACGTAGCTTATTTCAGTGGCGCATGCCCTGGCTTCCAATCTGTATAGTGTGTCTGAGGTTCACCTTCTGTATCTCAATACTGAGGTAAGACTTCTCACCTAGACCAACGTAGCTCTGTGTGACCTAAGTCATGGGTCAGTAGTGCCGGATCTGCGAGTGGGACAGAGGCCATAATGTTGTCCCATATATCCCCCATGTCCTACCTTTATATCCTGTTCAAAACAAAGAACAAACAAACAAAAAAACTGTAATCCAAGTGGTGCTCATGCCTGCTTCTCCTCGGAGAGAGTTGTGCAGTCAGGATATAGACCTGGGGTTTAGTTCACACCTTGCTATAGGATATTTGCCATTAAAATTGAGTGCTAAAGAGGCCTGGGTCATAAGTTTATTCCCCACTGATGCCCAGTTATCTCTGACAGTGTGGAGATAACCTCTTCTATGGCCTAATTAGCTTTTTGATGAAGTAATTGTGTTACTGTTCAGTTGATCTTCGAGGCATAGGAATGCAGTCTCGTTCTATTCTATCACAAGAAATGGATAGGCAACATCATCTTCGTTCCTGGTCCGGGCAGTCTCACCACACTCTTTCGTTTGGGTTTAAGTAATACAGTTCCTCTTGAAAAGTAAATATAATTTGAGAAGCATCAAATATCAGGACATCACCAACCTTTAAATTTTTCCACAGGATATTATACCATCATGTAAAAATGTGAGGGAATGTGACTCTATAGGGGCAATTGTGGTAAAATGGGAAGGCCAGAAATAGAAATACAGTGTAGTCTCTAAAAGAAAAATAGTGGTTATGTTAGAGGGCTCGGGGAAGCAAGTGGGAACTTGGTTTCTGGTGGTAGGAAGGTACAAATGATGAAAGAAAGAGCACAGAAGAGTGCCGAGGAGAAAGATGTCCACTTCCCAGATTCGCTCACCCTTCCTTTGACTTCTTATTCTTGTGAATGGGTAGTGCTGAGTACAACTGCACCTGTGGACAGGCTACACGGGGGCCAAAGAGGAATGCTGCCGCTGGTGGGGAGATGTGGTAAGACATGTGGCTGTAGGTCAAGAAAGCATTCACGACATATCACACAACGTAACTAAGACACTTAGCACCATTTCTAGAGCATAATATACATTTTATCTAAGTTCTCCTCCTCCTCCTTCCTCCTTGTCTTCCTCATCTTTTTCTCCTGTTTCTTCCTTTTCCTTTTCATCTCTTCCTAATCCTTCCCCTTCCTCTTATTGGTTTTATTGATATTTTTGTTACTTATCCTTATCACTTCTTCCTGGCTTTACTTCCAGTCCTGACTATTCAGGTCTTACCCAGCCACTACGGCCATTTCACCGGTATTTAAGCTGCATCTCCTTCACTAAGTTGTCGGTGAGTAACCCTCACTCACATCGACCTCCCATTTGGGGGTCAGCACTTCACTGTATACTGTCTTGAATTGTCCCTTGTTATTTCAAGTATTGTTTAATCTTTTTAGCTGGACAAAGTGAGAAATATTTTGCAGGTTGAAATCATATCCCCATTTATTGCTCTGTATTCACCAGAATAATTAGAACAATGTCTTAAGTAACTGTTTATCTACTAAATTATAGGTATTTAATAAATACTGTTTGATTGACTGTCTTCCCTCTGCATGCTCAAAAAGGCATACATATTTTAGTGTACTGTGAGGAAAAGGGAGAAAAGGATTTATTAATGTTCACAGTTTACTTGGCATACTCATATTTCTGTCCTGCCAGGTTAAAATCTATCCTTTACTCTCCAACTCTGGCCAAAAGAAACAAAGATAAATGAAGAAAGAAAGATCCCCAGAAGAAAAGAAAAGAACCAAACAACAAAAAACACAAAGTCAGAAAACACAACAAATCCAAATACTCATGAAATGAATAAAAATAATACATTTATAAGGTCAACATAGAAAATTAGAGAACAGATTACAACTGGGAAAGAATCACTCAGTCAAGGTTAGGTTATTATCCTGGAATTGAAGCAAATATTTGAAATGAATTAATAATGGATAGAGCAGCATCTGATTTTTCCACATAATCCATTTTAGATCGAGAGTACTTTGTGGCAAGAACATGAAATCAGTTGAGACCAGCTGACCTTTGCAAAGACTTGTGGCTGGTTAACCTCATAGTTCACTTCATATTGTATTTGAGACATGAAAGAAAAATCTTCCAGTCCCCATCTGCTGAATTATTTCACTCTCCTTCTTCAAAGCCCATGCAGAAAACCACCTCTACCACAGAGTCCTCCAATGGAAGATGCATGCAAATACTCTGCTCTGGCGTGTTTGAGCAGTGAAACAGCCATTCGGACTCTTGAATAATTCAAGCAAACAAGAAGACAATTCAGTTCAATATGATTCAATACGTAGCAAGACTTTTTTCCTTTAAAAAAATGTTTGCTTTGCTCTCATAGTTTGTCAAATCAGCTTGGAATTAAGTGTATGATAAAGCGTGTTTGATATTTTTTGTCATGTTTAAATTTTATGGGTTAAAGGTATAAACTCCATACAGTATCTGCTAAGATTACAGCATATTCTGCCAGATTCTATTTTAATTATAGCTTCTCTTTGGCTAAAATGAAAACTGTGTCTAAGTGCTTGGTAGCAGAATGCTCCCAGCTATGGTAGAGCTGTAACTCTTGCACAAGTCGAGTAGCACAGAGTTCTCTAAAGCTGAAAAAAGTCTTGCTGAGAGAGCTGTTTGTTCCTCCACCAGGTCCTGTTCCTTGATGCTTCCCAGGCAGGCGATAGCTGGATGAACACCAACACCAGTACACTCCAAATACTTGGCTAAATGAGATAGTTTATAGGAATTCTACCACAAAGACATTCCATTCGCGTGGTGGAATTTGGGCTTGGCACTGCACAGCGTGCTTTTCTGTCTGCATTTGTGCCTACTTCTTTGCATCTGTGAATTTGAACTGTTCTTCCTTTAACTGTTCTGCTCCAATGTGCCTAGTAGAATATTACCTCCTAAGACAAAATTATCCTTTTTCAAAAACTTATTTCTACTCTAATGGAAACATTGCTCTCTCACTAAGAATCTAAATTCTCATTATTCTTTTCCATGGAGGTCTCATTTCCCTCTGGCTCTGATTAAATGGGTTGAAGTGACAATTGGCTTTATTTTGTGTACCATTTCTTGATCAGTGAACAAGCTGGGTGAGCAAGTAGTATGTAAACCAAAGAGACATTATTTTGTTTTATATTATGTTATTTTTACATGTCCCACTTTCTCATGTTAATAGTTGGAGTAAAGGAGCCTTGTCTTCTGAAACACCTCCCAGGTTCATCATTCAAGGTCATAATTTCTCTGTGTGACCTTCCTCAAGACATCACTGCTGTTGCACCCCACCCTGGAATTTATTTCAGGTTATGTAAATGTTTTGTCAGAAAACCTTCTTTTTCATGTGTTTCCTGCAGTCTTCCTCAATAACTTCAATGCTTACACTTTTGACCCTGAAGATTCCATGATCTGATTGCTTTTCATTTCTGACACGTGGACCTGTAGTTCTTTGCTTCCTGAGCCACACAGCCTGAAATTTGTCATCATAGGCCAATATTTTTTCTTTCTGAGATCTTAATTCAGCACTCCCTTCCTCTCGTCTCTCCATTCTGACCCAGCCTTATATGCACAGCCAACTTTTTCAGCTGGCCTCTCTGATCCTTCTCTCCATCCAGCTCATCAATTCTCAACCCTGGATAACCTTCACCAGTTGCTTTCCCAGCTGCCTTTTTCCTTCCTTCCATCCTTCTTTATTTTCTTTCTTTCTTTATTTTTTTTTTTGAGACCATAGAATGTTTTTGGAGAAAGATAAACAAAATACAAAGACTTGCCTAACTATTGAAGATACTCAACTTCCACTGTCAATGCCCCCTAATATTAAAAATTTATTTCTCAATTCAGCTTTTACACCCAATTTAGAAGTATTGTTTTCTTTTATGCCCTAATACCATCACGATACCCCATTATTTTAGGGAGAGAAGAACCACAGGTTTTCCCGCTGTTGCATACTCCATGTCCCTTTCTTGTCTACTCTACTCCAGTTCAGATTCATGTCTCTCCCAGTATTCTATTCTCCAAACATTACCAGCCTTTTCAGGATATTATTATCACAAGTATCTACTTTTTATCTAACATATCCCAACTTTTAGACAAAAGCATTTTAAATTAAAACAAAAACAAAGACAATGCTCATTCATTCAACAGATATTTATTGGATACCTGCTGTGTATAGGCAATTCTGTGGGTGTCTAGGATGCAGAAAAATAAAACACAGACTTTCATGTACTTGCTGCCTTTCCTATGTATAAACTGGATTCTTTACTTTCTTCAAAGACTTTTCTTAAGTTCACTTCTGCCACATTTATTCTAACCATTTCCTTCAGAAGTCTCTTACAGTCTGATTTTGCTTCCACTGAGACCATTCTCTCAAAGATTAAGTAAAAATGATAACTTTTTTGTCTTGTTAGATTTTTTTCTCTGTCCTTCTTTTCCTTGTTCACTTTACTTTGTTTTATATTGTTTTCCATTTTTCAAGTTCTCTACTCATGTCTCAGCATTCTTCTTCATCTCATCTCACATCTAAATCTAGTTGCTCTTTAAAGTGTTGTTACAAACCCTATAATATTTTCTCTTTAGTCACTTTATCAAGGAGCAGTTGCATTTTAAATAGGTCTCATTGTCATCGCTGTATACCTGTGCCACAATTATGTCTTGGCTCTGGCCTCATACCTCCACTGCAGCCCGTATTTAAAATGGCCCATCCAGTAACTCTGTTTGGAAACCCTGCCATACCTCGCATTCAGCATGGTCATAGCTATGGTGTAGAATCTGGGACATATTGAACAATAGAAAGGCAGAAGCCCAAACTGGGATGACAGCATACAGAGACTCAACTCTTCTATAGAGTCAACTCCAGCAAGATCAGCTGGAAATGCTTCAAGGCATGAGTCCAGTGGGTATAGTCATATTATGCACAGTTCAGGCAAGGCCAAACCAGTAGGTCTGAGACATTGTTAGGGACATGGCTTTCAGGAAAAGGGTAGAAACATAGATGCCTGTCTATGATTATCAAGCCCTCAATTCATGGTTGAATATATGGAAAATATAAAGCAAATACAGAAAAACAGACCAGCAAGAGGCATAGGATGCATTTTGGATGAGTTTTTAGGTGAATTTCATAGAAGGGGGGGTCCTAGAACAAAAAGCAAGGTCACAGAATAGACTACAAAGAGACCGATGGTCAGGCCAAAACCTAGCTACAAGGATGTTGACAATCAGACTCTATGGTGCAGGAAAGAACGAGAAGAGGTCAGGAAAACTCAAAGGTAGGTTTCCAGGTTGTCTTATGACATCTAGACGGTAAGGGTTTAATTGCTGATGAAGTTCCTGTCTCACTGGACATCTCGTTGACACTGACACTGTCAACCAGGGCTTGAATCTTTAAAATCTCTATTGTACTAACATCTATGAGGTAGCTCTTTTTTGACTCTTTTTTTTTTTTCTCTAAATATTTCTTCTTAACCTTCCTTAAGTGTTATTTCTCTTTTTACACTCCCAAGTATTGTTTGTTCCCTTGGCTTCTGTCTTTGACCCTCTTCCCTTCTTTCTACCTCACTTTCCTTGGGCAAACTGACTCAGTTTCTTGTCTGTGACTGCCACTGTTTCCTGTTGATCTGTAATCCAGATCTACAGGTCTGGTGTCTCCCTTGAGTTTCCGACTCAGGTATTTCACTATCTCCTCAGTAAATTTGTTTCGATGTCTGAGTCATTCTGTTCAAATATGACATGTTCAAAGTGAATGTGAAATTTTTCCCTTTCTCTCCCCAAACCCACTCACTCTTCCTTCCGATGTTTATGTTAATTAATTGGAATATTATTTACCAAGTCACTCCAGCCAGAAATTTGGACTCGTCCTAAACCACTTCCTCTCCCTCACCCCCCTACCCTACCTACAATCAACCAACCAATCCTGTCAGTCTTACCTCGTGATTATTTCTCAGTGTCTTCTTATACTCACTCTCCTGGTGGAGTTTATCGTGATCGCACACCTGGCACTCTTCACTGTCCAAACCGCGGCGCTCCCTGATTGCTGACCGGGTTCTCCACACTACATTGTGCTTCAAACAGTCTGGGTGCTCCATCTAAAATTCAGATCTGGGCAGGTCACTTTCCTGCTTCTAACTTTGCCAAGGTTCTTCATTGTTTATTGAATCAACCTAAGTTTCTTAGTACACCTTAAAGAATCTTCATGTCCTGGCCTCTATCTGGGCTCTTAGTATTCTATCCTCTTGCACTGTATTTTAATCTACTTGCTTAAAACTGAAATCATGATTTGTTTTTACCTACTTCTTATTCCCTGAACACATACCTCCTCCTATATTCATTATAATTTTACTCAATCTTCTAAACTAGAAAAGAAGTCAACATATACTCCCTTGATTTCCACTTTAATATGACCAAACAATTACTCACCAAATTTGATTAA
This sequence comes from Tonatia bakeri, assembly GCA_004024845.1. Taxonomy (NCBI): domain Eukaryota; kingdom Metazoa; phylum Chordata; class Mammalia; order Chiroptera; family Phyllostomidae; genus Tonatia; species Tonatia bakeri. The sequence continues at coordinate 142,494 of PVIA01001937.1, forward strand.
TTTTCTGGTAGAATGCATCTCTAAAGTCTGGACCCTGCATTGGATTCCTCTTTTAATATTTCTTCTCTGAACTACAAAAGCATCCTGGTGCCGCAGAGGTTAACTTTCTAAGCAACTGATGGCCCCGTTCTGTGTTGTGGCTTTGGATGACTCTGAAAATGACCCTACAATTATTGAACATTTTTGGAGGAAAAGGACATATTACACATAAATCATATATGCCACCACTAGGTAGAAAGTAGGTACTTAATTGATATGTAATTAGCAGAAATTACACAGAACGGTATGTGGTCAGAATTTCTCAGCCATTGTTGATGGGTACAGTGTGACCTTTATCTCCCAGGAGTTTTTGGTAGCAGGAGGGGTTAACATAAGGATGAACGTTTTTATTCTAACAAAGAACCATGAAGAATTTATTATAAAAATAAGAGAACATGACAAAATGTTTATCATCTCAATAATCTTGATGTCGTTTACACTTTCTTCTTGCCCACACAGTGGTGCCAATATGTAGAAAGTGCTTTGAAGATATCTTGGCTTTTAGGAAAAATACAAACGGCTGACTACAAAATTTAGGATTTACGAAAAAACTCAAGAGAATTTATCTTTCTGAAGATTTGTTACCTATGTTTGATTTTACCAAAAAACACTACTGAGACAACTTTTTGGGAAATAGTATCTGTGAATGTTCTCTTACTTTCCTTTTTCCACCTGCGTATTTAGTAAAAACAGCTTCAAATTCAAGTCTTAAATTGAGTCCTGATTTTTAAAAAAACTACATGCTTTTAATAATTCAGTAGCTTCCCAAATGGTCCCTCAAGGCACGAATCTAACTGCAGTATATACTGTTAATGAGAATGGGGGACTGGAAAACAGAGAAGTGAGCCTGCTTAGAAATTGAAGATGGTGTGAGATGCCTTGTGCATCACCGTATAAGTAGCACTTATAAAAAGTGACTGCTTGCAATGTTCAGAAGAAATTTTTTTGCTTATTTTGTTGGAAAGTACAGATAGTTCACACCTTTCACCAGTTCATTTCGGGGGTCCTACTTTTCACCATACCTTTTACTGGACATTTAATCATAAAGACTCAGATTTCACTTTTCACCAATGTAGCTACTCCTTTGGTGGCTTGCACTCCCATCTGACAGCATGTGCATAATCAGGATGTAATACAAGATCAGCCAGACTGGGCCTTGCAGTAATCTTCTTGAAGTTGCATTTGCATCAAACACTCTGTGTCTAAAAGTGGGGACTGCCTTTAATGTCGGCCAGTTGATGACGATGACAGGGAAGAAAAAAGTGTCTGAGTTCTCTGAGAGGATAACCTTATCTTGAGTGTAAGTTTGTTTAGAATGTCAGTAGCCAGTATGAACAAAGAATTCCTTGTATGGTGAAGATGCCTTTTGAATTTCTTTTTTCCATTGAAGAACTGAATTGAAGACAATAGTCTCTGGGGAGAAAACAGGGATAAACCACACTTTAGATCACTGGCACTTATAATTAATACAAGTCTTATTTTTCCTGGCGACCTAAATGGCAGGTATATGCCATTTTGATTCAATTATCTTCGTTCAGCATTTTTCCCATACCACCAATTTAGGCAGTCTAGACAGTGTGGTTGCTCTCTGGTAAGTGGGCTTCTTTCTGGGAATTGATTTTTTTTTTTTTTTGGATCACTGTGGAAGTCTCAGCAGACCTGGATAACTCTTCCCACACACTTCCTTTGCCAATATATTTCAATATCTGTGACGCCATAATAAATTAATACATCTGTATCATATTAATACTACATTAGAGCAATGCAGCAGTAACACAATACAATAGAAACATTGCAAACCCCCTAAGACTTTCACATGGCTCTGCTGGACTAAAACCATTACTGTCAGTTCCAGCTCACAGACTGTATGTCTGTGAAAAGGCAGAACAGACAGTGTCCAGGGTGCCTTTGAGTAGTATAAACTGTCCTGTTATCAACACCAACACTGCTGTCCAGAGATAAGGAAAGCAGACACTCAGACTAGTTACTCCGTGAGCTCCGCATTTTTTATAACCCCAGGCACTCTCCTCCTCAGCATTGTTGCTTTGTCATTTTCTGGGTAATTGTTCATAAATCACTGCTTAAATTGTTCATGATTCCATGTTTCTTGCCAAAAAAGTGTTTCACTGAATATTTGATAGATTTTTCCAAAATACTTTACTTGTAAATTGCTTGGATTTTGCAAAATGGTAGAAAAAATACAAAGAGAAAAATTAAGACTTTTCTAAAAGCCTAGATAGTTGGATATAAGTGTTATTTCCAGGGGGTGGGGGAAGGTAGAAGAGGTTACAGCGGGGATAAATAGAGATGGAAGGGGAATTAACTCGTGGTGATGAACACGCAATACAATATACAGATGATGTATTATAGAATTGTATGTTCGTAGCCTGTATAATTTTATTAACCAATGTCACCCCAATAAATTCAATTAAAAAAGGTATGTAACAGATGCATAGATCTTAGCTAGGCCCTTTCTTTCTAACCACGTTTTTAACTATGTATCTCTTCTCCGTAGTCAGGCTGAGTTATAGGACATTTCCTTCCCATGGAAGTTGACTCTTCTTTTCCAAAAGTTCCCCTCCCCCACAAAAAAGAGATATTGTAACTTTTTGGGTTAATTGAATCTTCTGTTTTATGAAAACTTTACAAAGACTAACCTAAACCTTTATGCTGCATCTGAAATCCCCTGTCCTGTACTTCCACCATCATAAATAAAAATCAAAAACACCTGCTTACCTCTCTCTATTCCTTTTCACATCTTTGAAATATGTTGATAGGTTTGCCCCTTCATATTTCTACACTAAATAGGGTCAGTTCTTATGACCTTTCTTCGGGGAGACAATTTTCCAACCATTTAATCATTTTCATTACTCTTCATTGGACCTACTCCAAGTTCTCTTTCCTTGGGTGGGCCCCCATGGTCATAGTGCTGCGGTGTAGACTCCTGAGCCCTGCTTAGTGGGAAGTTACTTCATTGGAGGCACATAGCATAGACCTGATGTCACTCTCTCCACGTGGCTGTACCTCATTCTGTCCGATTCCACCATGTGAAAATCCAGATACAGCTGGAAAGTAAACTCCATAAGAAGATTCACGGTGGTGGAACTTCTAAAAACACTCTAATATGTTTAAAATATTGTCTATTTTCCAAAATCTATGTATGTACACTTTTTAGAGAATATCTATCACGTGAGAGGAAGTAATATCCATCTATGAATTCACTCATTCATTCTTTCATTGATTCAAGAGCATGTGTCAAATGTCTGGTATACTCTGGTGGCCACAGGGAGATGATAAAGACAAATGCCTGCTCTCTCTTATTTTGTCTTCTCACTTTGCGGAGTGGATAGCACAGAGAGACAGTGTGTAAACAGTCTGGGCTTGTGCTCGTTTCTGTGTGAAAACTGTGGCCCTCCCATTTAGTAGCTGCAAAGCATCAGCAGGTACTTTCTCCAAACCCCAATTTCCTCATCTTTAAAATGAACATAACGACAGTGCTATCTCATGGGGAGGAACAAAGTTTAAGCAAGAAATACATGTAAATACTGTGACAGAGAAAGTTGTTATTATATTCCAAGGCTTTTCCTATAGCATACAATTTTATTTATTGACTGAATTAATAAATAAGGGGATGAGTAAATAAGCAAAACATGAGAACTGATTATTACAATGTAGTTTAATAAACACTATGATACGATTATGAACAAAATCTCATGGGAGAACAGAGGAGTAGGAGCAGTCCTACTTGCAGGGACTAGAGTAGACACACAGGAAACAAGATTTAAGTGGCATAATTAACAACAAGTAGAAGTGTGCTGTGTGAAAAACATGGGGAGCAGCATGCCAGACAGAAGAAAGAATGCATGTGAAGGCGTTGAAATAAAAGTAATTATGGCAGGTGAAGGAATTGTGAAGGTCAGGTGAATTCTGAATGGAAGTGATGGGGCTGGAGAAATCATCTCTGACTAGGGTCCGGAGACGAAGGGTCACAAGTGCACTTTTAGAATTTATTTTTTTAGGAAAGGGGGAGATAGTAGGATTTAAGCAGAAGAATGAGGTTCCAAGAGATTTTGGGAATAGTTACTAGTAGTATAATTGGCAACGGTGTAAAGGATATAATTGGATGAAAAGAAACCGGTGACAGAGAGACAGGCTATGAAATGAAATCTATTGAGGTGATTCAGGGTTGAGACGAGAAAGGTCTGAATTAACAGAGGCAGTGCAATACAGAGTGGAGAACTCCCATCTGAGAGATATTTCCTGGCATAAAATTAATCAGATTTGGTGAGTAATCATTTAGGGCCATTGACGAGTGAGAGAGGAGTATGTGTTGGTCTTTTCTAGTTTAGAAGACTGGATACAATGATAACAAATACAGGAGGGTGAGAGGTGGATAATAATAAACCGTGAGCTCAGTTTAAGTCCAACAGTGTAAGGCTTTCTCTACAGAGCTGGAAATTAGAATCTGTGGCCTGAAAGGTTTGTCACAGCAATGTGGACTTGCAAATTGTTAATACAGAAGTAGCAATTGAAGTTTGGGCATGAACGAAGGTTCACATGGAGTTTGGGAACCTTTATGGTCCTTATCTAATTGCCATATGTAATCCATATCATACTTACAAAAAATAGTCTTCTTTTAAATGTAAATGAACTTAGACTTGTTCCTTTGGTGTAATTTAACCATATTTTTTTTTGTGCAACTGTCATTAATTCATTTAACATTTATTTCTGTTTCCAAGAGATTAGCCCCTTCACTAAAAGCACACCTCTGTCTTCAAAACCACTTGTAATGGGGAGGCCTGGCGGGGGGGTGGGTGCTGGGATGGGGATAAAAAACAGAAAACTGTACTTGAACTACAATTAAAAAAAAAAAACACTTGTAAAAAGGGATTTGACCCAGAAGTATAGGACTACATTAAGTGTAATCTATTTGTTGAAGCACTATTGACAGGAACATGTAGGAATACTGGACTTCATTACACGAGCAGGTCCCATGAACTAAAGTGGGAGGAATGATAGCTGCTTGTGATGTCACTGTGAATAAAAACGTTGACTGGAGATCCAGTTGGCACCATTTAGAGCCGTCCATTGCTCAATCGGTCCTATTGCTCCTGATATCCAGGTACATTCCAAACCTGCCTCCTCTTTCTTCTGAGCTACAGTAAAGTTATCACACCCACTCTGTGGCTGTTGAACGGCTCTATCAAGATTGCCCCCCTCAACCTCGAATTCTTTGTTCAGCAGTCATATGAGTGAGAAGCCAAAGAAATTCAGAGCTATTGTAAGCTGTTGACTTCTATGCATAGTATTCTTTCAAATAACATTACCTTTAAACTACCAATATATAATGTTTAGAGTTTCAATTTTAAAATTTCATAAATTTACTTATGTTCTTCTAATTTAAATAAATCTGCTAAGACCTTATTTTAATATTTTAAAATGCTATTTTAAATATTTGAATTGTCTTTGGACTCTTTATAGGATAAGAGACCCTCTTAATCATATCCCACTTTTACTTTTTTCTAGCTCTTGGGTAGAGAACAAGGGAAACAACTTGGCTGCAATTAAAAGTTAAAGTTCTAAGGATGTGCCTAAAAAATATCTTTAAAAAAATAAAAGCTAAAGATTGCTCTAGTCAGGCAAGACTCTGCAAGATGGAAATTTTTTATACTGCTAAATGTTTCTTCAATCAGCCATGCTGAGTGTGCAGCCTTTTCTCATAGCTGCCCTTTAGTTGATGCTTTTCTACCATTTCTTTTCAAAGCAAATCAGTTTGGAAAGTTTTTTTTTATAAAAAAGGTTCTTTTTGTATGGTAATTTTTGAAATAAATACACAATGAAGTTAACAGAAATTGGAAAACAGAAAACATTTCCTCTACTACAGATGAGATCCCATCACTTCTCTTTTACTAGACTCCTCATAACAAAAAAAATCAATTTTTATGACAGTTTAGGATATCTGTAATAAAGTCACAGACATTTTAAGATTTTAAATAAATTGATGCATTCCATATTTTTGGTAATAACACATATATTCCTCATGGCAGATCTTCAATCTCTAAGAACAGTTTTGCACAATTATTTAGTTATCAATTTTGAGAATATTCTTTGCGAGAAACAGAGATGCCAAGTAGTAATTTAAATTTTATGTTTTTGATTCCTTTTTGCCCAAGAACTTTAGTAACATAATTATTTAGTTCATGATACTTCCAGGTATTAACCCACATCTGTTTCATAAATCTAGAAAGATTCCTGAGACTTGTCCAGTATTTTTATGGGGAAACATAATAGACTAAACCCAAGCCTTTTCTTGTGCACATGTGTGTGCATGACATATGCAGGCATACCCTGGAGATCCTGAGGGTTTGGTTCCAGACCAAGGCAATAAAATGAATATCACAGTGGAGTCACACAAATGTTTTGATTTCCCAGTGCATATAAAAGTTACAATCACATTCTATGCTAGTCTTTTAAGTGTGCAATAGTGTTATGACTAAAATAGCAATGTATTATTCATACTTTAATTAAAAATATTTAAGTGCTAAAAATGCTAACCAGCTTTTGAACCTTCTGCGAGTTGGAAGCTTTTTGCTGGTAGAGGGGCTTGCCTCAGTGTTGATGGCTGCTGGCTGAACAGGGTGGTGGTTGCATGGTTGCTTGGTTGCTGAATACTGGGGGTGGCTGTGGCAATCTCTTAAAATAAGACAACAGTGAAGTTTGGTGTATTGATTGATTATTTCTTTGATGAATGATTTCTCTCTGGCATGCAATGCTGTCTTACAGCATTTTATCCACAGAACTTCTTTCAAAATTGGAGTCAAATCCTCTCAAACACTGCCTCTGGTTTATCTAAGTTTAACTAATATGCTAGGTCTTTGCTGTCATTTTAACAGTCTTCATAGCATCTTCACCAGGAGTATTCCATTTCAAGAAACCACTTTGCTTACCCATAAAAAGCGATTTCTTATATGTTAAAGTTTTGTCATGAGATTACAGCAATTCAGTCACATCTTCAGGTCCACTTCTAATTCTGCTTCTCTTGCTATTTCCACCACATCTTCAGTTGCTTCCTCCACTGAAGTATCAAACTAGTCAAAGTCATCCATTGTGGTTGGAATTAATTATTTTAAACTCCTGTTAATGTTGATAATTTGATCTTTTTCTATGAATCATGAATGTTCTGAATGGCATATAGAATGATGGATCCTTTCCCAAAGGTTTTCAATTAACTTTGACAAGACCCTTTAGAGGAATCACTATCCATGGCAACTATAACCTTACAAAATGTATTTCTTAAACAATGAGACTTGAAAGTTAAAATTACTCCTTGACCCATGTGCTGCAGAATGGATACTGTATTATTAGGCACGAAACAACATGAACCTTGTACATCTCCATCAGAGCTCCTGAGTGACCAGGTGCATTGTCAACGAGTAGTAATACTTTGAAATGAATCTTTTTTTCTGAATGCCAGATTTCAACAGTAGGCTTAAAATATTCAGTAAACCATGTTGTAAACTGATGTGCTGTCATCCAGCCTTTGTTTCTCCATGTACAGAGCACAGGCAGAACAGATTGAGCATAATTCTTAAGGGCCCTAGGATTTTTAGCACACTAAATGAACATTGACTTCAACTGAAAATCACCAGCTGCATTAGCTCCTAATAAGAGAGTCAGCCTGTCCCAGGAAGCTTTAAACCAGACATTGACTTCTAACTATGAAGGTCCTAGATGACATCTTCCATTAGAAGGCTACTTTGTCTATATTGAAAATCTGTTGTTTAGTGTAGTCACTTTCATTAATTATCTTAGCTAGAGCTTCTGGATAATTTGCTACGACTGCTATATTAGCACTTGCTGCTTCACCTTGCACTTTCACATCATAGAGATTGCTTCTTTCCTTAAGCCTCATGAACCAACCTTTGCTAGCTTCAAAATTTCTTCTGCAGCTTTCTCACCTTTCCCAGCTTTTATAGAATTGAAGAGAGTTAGGGCCTTGCTCTGGATTAGCTTTGGCATAAGGGAATGTGGTGGCTGGTTTGATATTCTATCCAGGCCACTAAACTTTCTCCATATCAGCAATATGGTTGTTTCACTTTCTTATTCATGTGTCCACTGGTGTAGCACTTTTAATTTCCTCAGAGAACTTTTCCTCTGAATTTATAGCTTGGCTAACTGTTAGGTTCAAGAGGCCTACCTTTCGGGCTGTCTTGGTTTTCAACACGCCTTCCTCCCTGAGTGTAGTCATTTCTAGTGTTTGATTTAAAGTGAGAGATGTATGACTCTTCCTGTCATTTGAACACTTAAGAGCCCATTGTAGGGTTATGAATTGGCCTAATTCCAATATTGCTGGAACAGAGAAAAGAAACAGAGATGCCCAAGGACAGGGAGAGAGATGAGGGAACATTGAAGCAGTCAGAACACACAATTTTTATCAATTAAGTTTGCTGTCTTATGTGGACATGTTTCATTGTTCTCCAAAACAGTTACTATAGTAATATCAATGACTAATCACAGGTCACCATGACAAATGTAATAATAATAAAAAAGTTTGAAATATTACAAGAATTATCAGAGTGAGATATAAAGGCTTGAAGTAAACAAATGTTGGAAAAAGGGCACCAATAAACTTGTTCAATAATTGCAGCATTGCCACAATAAAGCAAAGTATACCTATATATTCTTTTCTTGAGGTACCAGCTATATCTAAAAGGAGTAATCAGAGAAATCAACAGTTAAAATTTTGTTAATATTCAATACCTACTCAATTTAACCCAGGCCTTAATCAGTGAGATAAAATGAAAAACAATCAGAGAGTTTAAGTCAGAAGATCTGGGTCAAATATTTCAAATATGCCATTACTTTTATTCATTCATCCATTAAAATATTTATTAAATACATATTATGTACTGGGCACTATATTAAGTGATAAATATATGCTTACTCTATATGTAACTTTGAGCAAATTACTTAACCTAGAGCTTCAGCTTTTGGATCCACAAAATTGGGGGAATAATGCCTATGTAATAAGGTTGGGGAAGACTGAGTGTTACAGGGCACATATGTGTGCCCACTGACTCCCAGTTCCCAGGCTTGAGTGACCTTCTGAAGTAGGGAGTACTAAATGAAGACCTTCTAGGCCAAAGCACAGAGAAAGTAGTTGATGTTGGGCTTTGGAGTCATGGTCATCTGTATATTTGCAATAAAGAAAAGAAATTGGCATGAAGAATGAAAACATAGCATATTTTCCCAAGGAACTTTGGACAAAACTATGTTAAAGTCCTGAACCCACCTAATTATCAGCTGATGGACTTTGTGTTAGTTATTGGCCCTCTCCGAGACTCAGTTACCTCATCTGTTAAACTGAATAATAATATTCACAACATAAAATTGTTGAATTAAATGTGATGATCCTTATAAAGAATGTAACAGAGTAGATGGCAGTAATTATTGTTGTCATTGTTGCTGTTCTTAATAAGAATTATTTGAAAACTCTACTAAGTTCATCAGTTATGTAGTCATCTGACCTTTTTAATCATGCTTTTTTCTCCACCTCCCTTCCCTGATTCCACTGCCCCTCCTTGGTTTTGTCCACATGTCCTTTATAGTTGTTCCTGAAAACCCTTCCTTCCTTCCTGCCATTATCCCCTCCCACCTTTTTTTAAATAAGTTAATGGTGGAATGACAAAGGGAGTCACTGAACTGTAGGAAAATTCAACAGTCCATTTCTAATACAAATTGTTTTCCAGAAAAGTCTTCCTTTTTTAAAGCAAATGTAACTATAAGAACAATCCCTAGATGGAACTGCTATCCATTCGGATATGCAGGCAAGGTTATACATACACTTACTGTTAGACCTCTAGGTAGAAAAAATAATCAAAGCTTTTCTATTTAAGATTTCAAGGCTTTCTTTGAATAAGTTCATAGAATCTCATAAACTTAAGTAAATGCTACTTCCTCTGAATTAAAAAAAAATAGTATGTTCTTCTGTTTTATCTTCTTCAACATTACCTAGCCCAGTGAACATTACTTGTTCATCTATTCATATTTTAAACTCAGTTTATTAAAGGACTATTTATTTTTCTATGTCAGCGTTCTGTTCTTCCTCATGCATGCATTGCTTATCTAGAGAAAATGATAGAAAATCCTCCATGTGAAAGGTTTAGTGGAAGTAATAGTACCAGCATTCTTTTATCTGTGATGATGGAAAGATAATCCACACGTGAAAGCACTTGGTTCTTCAGCTTATTTTGAGTGACAGAAGCATAATAGAATCGCCTCAGCATTAACATTCTACAATAACACAGCATTGTCATCCTTTGTCTGATCCTGGCTCATACTAATCTCACTCAGTGTTTCAAATTCTTAACAAAAACTAGAGAAATACACCTCAAAGCTATTATGTGGAAATGGATTAGGAATTGCTCTAAATCTTTAAACAAACCCTTAATTATATAAAAGTCCTATTTATACACTTCTCAAGGGGTGTTTGTGGACAGGATGAGAATGAAGAATCTAGATCTCACGAGCAATTTGCATGGCTAACTCCTGTATATATTTTGCTTCTTAAAGTATTAGCCTTTCCTGTCCTTCACATTTGGTATTTTGTCTCCTTAATGGCGTTCTGCAAAATGTTTTAAGAATGCTGAAAGGAAAATTCTAGATCCATTTGAATTTTAATTAAGCACACCATGTCATCTTCCATTATCTCCTGATTTCTTATTTAAAAAAAAACAAAGCTGTTACCTTTTGTTGTGATCCAAATATAGCTATCCTTTGGCAATTTTTGAAATAGGAGGAATTTGTCACCCATTTCTTCCCACATCTCCTTTCAGTGCCCACCTCCTAAGACCTGAGAACGCCTGTATTGCTCCCTGGCTATCCTGAACTCTTGTCGTATGCACTAAATATTTGCCTCCAAAGTCATCTTTCTTTCTTTGTTTCTGTAGAACCTTAACCCTCTTGATGCTTGTTTTTGCATCTTTCTACTCCTAATCAGTGCTCAGGGAGGCAGCATGGCAGCAGAAGAAAGAACACTGGGCTGGAGTTAAGAGATTTGAGTCAAAGTTCTGGTCGAGACTTGTGGTGTGCTCACCAGGGCTAGGTACTATTTTAAGTGCCTGCCATGTGATCTTTCATTCAATTTTCATATATAGTCCCATGAAAGCAAACACAGGTGGGGTAAATCATTTGCCTAAAGTCACGAAGCTGGCAAGATGCAGAACCAGGATTCTCATCCAAGTGGTACCTTTCCAGAATATATGTGTTTAGCAACTGTGTATGGTACCAACAGTTCACCCTGCAGACTTCTCTTGGCCTCAGTTTCTACTGTCAAATAGAAGAGGTCAGAGAATAGCAAATATCACTTTCCACTATAAAACTGTGCAGTTCTAAGGAGGAACTCAATTGAATCAACCAACTTACTTCTAAGACTTGACCTGCAAGTGCTTTTTAAACATTTTTTAACTTTTTAAATTATTTTTATTGAGGTACAATTGACATACAACATTATACAGTTTCAGGTGTACAGCACAATGATTTGATATTTGTATAAATTATGAAATAATCACCTCACTATAGTAAGTGTAGTCTGTCACCATACATAGTTATAATGTTTTTTCTTTCGATAGGGAGTTTTAAGATCTACTCTCTTAGCAACAGTCACATTTGCAGTACAGTATTAACTACAGTTACCACGCTGTACATCCCCATAACTTATTTATTTTATACTAGAAGTTTGTACATTCTGACCCTCTTCACACATTTCATCCACATCCAACCCCTGCCTGTGGGAATCGCCAATCTGCCCTCTGTATCTTGGGGTTTTTTAGATTCTATATATAAGCAAGATGAAATGGTATTTGTCTTTCTCTGACTTACTTCACTTAGCATAATGCCTTTGAGGTCCACTGTTGATCTTGGTAGCAGTCTTTCCTTCTATCACCATCAGAGGGTGTACAATTGACAGCTGATAACTGAACATATAAATAAATATATGCACACCTACAATGATGAAGTACAATCTAAGAATTCAATTTTGTTGCATGTAGAGAAATCCCAAAGTACTAATGTCTTACACAAAACAAATTTATTCTTCCATGTAAGTGTTCAAGAAGCTGAGGTACCTTTAATCATCCAGGTTCCTTCTGTGTTCCAACTCTTAGCTCCTGGCTTTTATCCTTGAAATCAGCTCATGGTCTTAGGTCACTGCATTTCATACAGAAGGACTGAGAAGGCAACAAGCACTAAAAGCTTTTCTCCCACATTAGTCAGCTGTCTTTAAGTAGCTTTCATTGAAGACTCATCAAGCACTTCCATTTAACCCTTCCATGTATATGTCTTTGGCCAGAATGTGTGGCCAACCTTAACACCAAAGCAGGCTGGGGCATGTTATCTCTTAGCTGGGTACTTTGTGATCCAGAATAAAATGGACCGTGAGTGGCGAAAGGGAGTCTTGATAACCATCTTTGAGGTAATGGTAGAATCCTATGAAAGAATAATACGAGTGACATAGAGAAATCACATTTGGAAGGTGTTTAAGAAGAGTTAATAGAACTTGGTAATTGATTGGATGTGGAGAGTAAAAAAGACAGAAGAGCCAAGATCAAAGAGTAAATTAAAGTGACAAAGTGGATGGAGGTGTCATTTTCAGATAAAGAAGAACATAAGAAACTGATTACATGGAGAAGATGATCAATAGCATTTATTTTTTGTTGGAATACAGGTATATGCAGAGAAATAAAAAAGAAAATACCAGGAGGAAGTTGGATGTTCAGGCCAGAGCCCAGTAAATTTATCTGAGTTAGAAATATGTAGATGTGTGAGCAGCCGACATTATAGATAGTAGCTGAAATCATCAGAAAGGGTAAATTCACCTGGAAAGAGTGTGAATGATAAGAAGAGACTAAAGATTAGGATCCTGCTGCTGAGAAACAACTACATGTAAATATGAAGAAAGAAAGAAGAATCGGTAAAGATGCAGACAGATAGTAGGAGAGCTTGCGATCATTCAAGCCAAATTAAGTTTCAGGTAGAAGGGGATGGATAATGGTATTAAATCTACTGAGGAGCCACGTAAAATAAGGACTAAAAAAATATTTTTTTCAATATACTTTTTTTCTTTTTTGTTGAATTTATTGGAGTGACATTGGTTAATGAAATTGTGTAGGTTTCAGGTGCAGAGTTCTGTAGTACATCATCTGTACATTTTATTGTGTGCTCACCACCCCAACTCAGGTCTCTTTCCATCATCATTTATTCCCCCATACCATCTTCTATCTTCCCCCACCCTCCTTAAAAATTTAGTCTCACTGAAGTTCTGGTTCTGAGTGGCCTTGAAGAAAGTAAGTTTGTGGCCTCTTAATGAAGAAACAAGGAAATAATGAGATAAGAAGTGTACAAAAGGCAAGGATGTAGAGATGGTATGTTCAGATCACATTTTCAAAGTTTTTTGTGAAGAAGAGTAAAAGAGGATGATAGCTAGAAGAAGATATGGAATGAAGGAAGAAGAAAATCAATACACCTGAAACGTATATGACTTTATTAACCAATGTCACCTCAATAAATTCAATAAAAATATAAATAAGTTAAAAAAAGAAAATCAATATAGTGAGGTTCTCTAAGGCTTCTGCACCGTTAAACTGATTACTTTTAAACAGGAGGAAGGTCATCTATTCATTGTGGTAGGAAGGAAGAGTTAGAAGCAATTCCATTTATTTGTAGAAAATAGAAATTTAAAGGAGCTCCAATCGATGGCTTTATTTTCTCTGTGAAGTAGCCATCAAGTTCATTCTCTGAGAGAAAGAGGGCAAAAGTTAGAAGTTGTGGGACAGTCTGAAATGACTCTGGAGAATGTGTGAGAAATTTGACCCACAAAGCACAAGAGACCCACCAGTAAAGGGGAGGGCATGATTAAGATTAAACATATCAGAAGTATTGTGAGTCTCTTCCTTTCCTTTTGCTTCCTAACAGATACATACTTCTATATGTATATGTTAATTTTCCCTAAAGTGTTTCATGTCTTTATTTCTATTAGGAGATTTTAAAATAATATTTTCAACTAGTTATCACCAATATAAAATAAATCTATTTTAATTTTATGTATTCATTTCCATTCCTCCATGTTAAAATTTGTCATCTGGAATTATTCAGATAAAAACTACCTCTACAAATAATCCCTCTTTTCTAAAACATATTTCTCATGCTTTTCTGTCTTTATTCAGTGACTGCAACTTCTGAAAAATGATGAATAAGAAAGGCTACAGAAATAATCATTTTCTTGTTGCTGACTTTAATGGGAGTGGCTCTGATGTGTCATTATTTATTAGGATTTATTTAACCCATAAGTATTTATTGAGCGTCCCTCATGTGTAGTCATTATGTTAGGTACTGGTTATATTGTGATGAAATAATTTGACACTGTTTTTGACATCATATAAATCAAAGTCTCATGAAAAGATGAAAATTTTAAAGATTATTAAAATATGGCCTCATAATTATAATTTGTAATAAGCATTATGAATGAAAAACAGGGTGGTGCTATAAGAGAAAAATATGCAAGCCATAGTTTAGATTGGAGGGTCAAGCAATTCTTCTCTGAAAAAATTACATTTAAGTTATAACATAAACGGAGCCAGAATTACAAAACAGTCAGGCTCAGTCATCAACATAGGGTTGAGTAAGAGTTGTGGGGAGTTAATTAATATAGACTATTAAATGAGTGTACAGATTGAGATTACTTTGTACAATGGAAGAAATATATAGCATATACTAAGTGCTTAGTAAATGTTAACTCTGCATGTAATTTTGCATGATAACTTGAAACCTTTCCTTATGTTAAGAAAAGAAAATTTTATGATTTGTTTACTAAGAAGAGTTTTTAATAATAATATTAGAATGTTATTAACAGAGCCTACAGTAATATCTTGAAATGATCATATGGTTTTTATCTTTTTACTTATGAGTGTAATAAACTATGTGAACTATTCATTCATTCCAAGAATTAATATCAGTGGACCATAATTTTTAATTAAATTTTAATTTAATTGGCTTATTCACTTAGGTATTTTGTAAATATATTAATAAATAGGTTTGAAGAGGTTTTTTATTATTGTTTTTTTGTTTGGGTTTATTTGGTATATTTGTCAGATATATCATTACTAATATAATGCTAATTTTATAAAATCAACTGGAATTTTTTTAATGTTTGGAAATATCTTCATCGATATAGAAATTTTTCAAATAGCATTCCCATGAAACCACTTGAGCTTTATATTTGGGAGCACACATTTCTTTGATAACTGTATCAGTTATTTCTGGTTATATGTCTATTAAGATCTTATGGGGGGTTTTGAGTCAGTTTTGGTAATTCACATTATCCTAATCCAGGTAACCATTATTCTCCGCTGGGCTGATTACAGTGGATATCTCACTCACTGGTTTTTATTCCTGGTCACTTCTTTCATAGTCGGTACAATTGGTGTGATCTGTCAGAGCTGTCCTTTAATTAATTTACTTCTCTGAAAACCCTTGAACAGCTCTCCATTTCTCTCAAGATAAAATCCTTACACAAGCTATGAGTCATGAGTCCCTTCTATATTTCTAAATTTACATCAATTATCTTTCTCTTCTTTTATTTCAATTCCAAGAATATGCTAGATTCACCCTCCCCCTGGGCATCTGCCTGTGTTTTTTCCCTCTAGCTAAAATTTTCTTCTATTTCTGTTTCCCAAACTCTGGATAACTCTCCTTGTCCTTCAGGTTTTTGCTCAGATGTAACCTTCTCCAGGAAGTCCTCCCTAACTCAAGATTATATTATGTGCCCCTCCTATGGAGGACATGTGCCTACAGAGGGACAATAAGAGAGTATTTGGCCCCTTGTGTTGGTCTCACACAAGCGACTGTAAACAGATTGAGAGGAAAAATATTGCTTTATTCATTTTTGTATTTTCAGTGTCTAGAACAAAGGCTGCCACATAGAAAATACTCAATAAATATTCATTCAATGTTGACTAAATGATGGGTGTGAATAACATCTAATTACACTGAAATCACTGAAATTTTTAAAAACTTACACTTATTTAGCCTTTCCAAAATATTCATCTTAGTTACTGTAGAAATAACACTTTTATTTTCTTTTCCTACTCAAATATTGTAATATTCATCAAATATAATATTGAATTTAATTATGTAATTATATAAACAACTGCAACTGGCATGAAAGGTGCTTGATTCTTGTTGTTAGGAGTAAAACCTTCACTCTTGCTAGGCACATAGCTGAACACCCGAGAGCAGACCACTTCTGAGCCACCAGCGCAGGGCTGGGCAACATGTGTTCACCTGTGAATTGATTCAGTGGAACTCCCTTAGAGCTTTAGTAAGATAGAGGAACAGCCCACAGTTTAGACATAGTTGTTGAAGTTTTTTCATAAGTAAGAAGAGTTGGATCCTGAAACATATTCTGTCATGCAAGGTAAAAAATGGACAAGAATCACAAGATTGGCAAAAAGTCCTCATTAACTTGGAAACTGAACAGATACTACACTATTAGAGCCTGATTTTTTGATCCAAGGAGCTTGGGACTGTCTAATAGAAGAAATGATAATGAAGAAAACTTTCTTTTAGTACTGGAAAGGCTCTGGGAAATTTTCCATAATATATAAAAAAAAGATTGTATTTGTGAGCCCAAAAGCTTCTGCACATTTTTCCTATCTCCTATTTAATCTCTGTCTTGGGCATTCCAATGTTTTATTTTCTGAAATTATTTGCAAGATTCTGTTTGTAGAATTGATTTCTTCTTGTTCTTTACAATGGTTAAGCACCACTTAACCAGTCGACTGATACATTATGCCAAAGAAATTTTTCTAGCTAAACTGGGTGTAAGTATGAAACTTCTGTTTTGGCAAATATTTGGCCTGCACATTTTGGAACTCGACTTTGGAATCAGTCACTCTGTTACTGCCACTAGGGTCATGCAGATTTTATTTGGAGGGTTCAGAACTCAAGTCACCTGCCAAAGGGATGAGGGAACTGGATGGAACTGATTGACAGTTTTATTAATTCCTTTTTATTTATCCACCTATCTCTGCGATATTAATTTATTAGACATGCCTAATCAATGTCTTCATTTTCATACATTGCTCTTAGATAATTTATCTCACATTTAATGTCTGTTGAAAAACTTACGCAGATATCTACCAGGCAATTCTTTGCTGGACAGTTATAGAATCAATCTCTCTCTCTCTCTCCCCTGTCTCTGTCTGTCTGTCTCTCTTTCTTTTCCTGTATCTTTCAGGAATTGGGAGCCAGCATATTGATTCAGGTTTTGTGGATATTTAACTGGACAACTACCTAGATGTGAACTTTAAGTTTGTGCCAAGACCAATAAAAGCTGCATTTATGAACGAGCTGAAACTAAAGAGACTTTATTTAAAAAACAGGTTGGAAACAAAGCAGACATGAAGAGAGAAGCAGAGATGGAATGTGGTTACAAAGAAAAACCTATAAGTGGAACCTAATGCACAAAACAAATGAGCAAAATAGAACCAGAGACTTGGAAATAAGGAACAAACTGGCAGTGGCCAGAGGGGAGGTGGGAGGGGGATAAATGGAGGGAAGACAGGGAAGGTCTAGTCAAAGAACAAGTAGAAAGGACCCTGGTCATGGACAACAGGGTGGGGATTGACTGAAGGAGCAGGTTGGGTGGGCGGGGTGGGGGAATTGGGACGACTGTAATTGAACAACAATAAAGAAAGAAAAAAAAAGGCAAAGAGGCTGCCTGATGACTTTTGGATCACTTTATTTCCTTGATATTCTCTAATATCTTTTAGTCGACTTGCTAATTTGCATAGTTTAAGCAGGTGTGTGTTTCTTGCAACCAAATGTTTCTGGCTCATTCTTTGTACCATATTGAGAATTTGAAAACAAATAAGTAAACTTTCAGATGGAAAATGTGACTCATTGAAGAGACATGGTGAAGAATGAGAAAAACATCGCCTCCTCCACCCCCACTCCTGCTTTTGATGTATTTTTCCTTATAAATTGTAGGGCTCATGTCCCATACTGGGCAGATATCAAAGTGAGAAGTTTGCCTTTCACGCTCTCGTTCTTTCTTTGTATTCATTCTCTGACTTACAGAAGTACTACCTTCTCTTTTTGGTGCTTAGGGATCCATGCCCTTATCCTTCTTCCTCTTATTACAATCACTTTCAGATATCATCTGATACATTTATTTACACAAAGAGAAATATAATTTTAAAGGTATTCTCCCACTTCCATTATTCATGCATATATGTCAGAGAATATCCCTGTTAACAGTATTCAAATGTTAAGATTCAAAATAAATATCAGACTGGGAAATTTTAGCCGGTACAAGGACTCGCATTTCGTGGGCGACCTGAACGTGTCTGCAGTCACACTGCAGAGATGGTTGTCTTTCCTGTTTCTGTGTTAAGTCTTGCTGTGATTTGAGTATGTCTGTGAGTGCGTGGAATGTGAATATTTGAGAAGAGACCACCCTGCCTGTTTGGATTAGTGTCTGTATCTATTTTAACAAGTATAGTGCCTGGGAGTTCAATTATTGTGAGTTAAACTCTAGTTAGGGGTTCTGCATACATTTCAGGGGTAAAGGGCAAAGTACTTGTAGTCTTTTCTCTATATTTCATAAGCCTCTTTGAAATATAATATTTTCTCTTAAGTGGACATGTCTTCAAAATGAGCCAGCTAGTTGACAGATAGCTTGCATATGCTTATGGATAAGTATATTCATAACACACAAGTATTCAAAAATGCCAGAATTGTTTTCTCAAAATTCAATTTTGCATAGTTCTGGTAATTAACTCACTGTCACGCTCTGCATAAATTTGAATTGCTTCAGTCTGCAGTTTCCAAGTTTCTAAAAAGCTTGAATGGAGATCAAACAAAAACGCTCAACCTCGTTAACGCCAATGACAATATAAGACTAACTCCATTTTTTCCATCATACAATCAATAAAATCATATGAATTTATAAATGTGTCAAATCTCTGGATATATGTATTCTCAAACTTGAGATAATCTGTAAGATCACAGAAAAAAGTCTGAGGAAATTTGTTTTTTTTGCTACACTCATTCAGACTCAACTTAATCCTGGTGTGTTTAGATTTGTTGATTTTAAGGTATCAGGTCACAGTTTCCCGCTACTGAATAATGATGCCAGAGGAGATTTACTGGAATCTTCTTTCTGGAAAAGGGTGCACAATAGAGTCACAAAAACCCAAGTGAGGTCATTAAAGATTAGGACTTTATTTCAAGCTAGATTCTTGACTCATGATAGAATTGTCCATTTTGTTCTTAAATCTTTCCATTTGAGAAACGGGATAATAACATTAGCAATGTCCAGAAGTGTCCAAGGAATTGTAATTCTGGGTGACATGATGAGTTCTGGTCTCACCCCAAAGTCAGGGAGCTTGTTTTTGTCTCTGACACCACTGTCTTACTGCAGATTGCTGTCACAAAATGCCATAGTTTGAGTGGCTTATAAACAACAAAACTTTATTGCTCACAGTTCTGGAGGCTAGAAAGTCCAAGATGAAGGTGCCAGCAGACCCAGTGTTTCGTGAGGAGCTGCTTCCTGGTTCGTAGATGACCATCTTTTCACTGTATCCACCTGTGGCGAGGCGTGAGGAATCTCTCCAGGGCCTCTCTCACAAGTGTGCTAATCCCGGTCGCAGACGATCTGTCCTCATGACCCAGTTACCTCCCAGAGCCCCCAGCTCAAATATCCTCACATTGGGATTAAGTTTCAACATATAATTTCTGAAGGAAACACACTCAGTATATTCAGTAGCAGCTACTATGCAATCAGTTTTGAACATGAGATTGTTAATCCATTCGTTTATTCGACTAATCTTTTTTGAGTTCTATAAGATGCCAAGCTCTGTATGGGGAAGAAGAAATTCGGGAATAAATAAGTTATAGTCTAAAGAATTTAAGGTTGGCAACGATGTGGAATTACAGTGATAGGAATATGCGAAGGTATTATGTAAATTCGGAGGAGTGGCACTTACCCATTTTAGTGGGGGATTATAGGGTGAAGGAGGAAGAACTGAGGAGGTGTGATGCTTGGGTCAAATCTTTAGGGATACCTCGGTGGAACCCAGACTTAGAAGACAGCTTGAGCAAAGGAACCCCTGGAAGAGGTAGCAGAGAGTGAGCTTTTGGTGTTCTGATGTTAGGGGTGAGGCAGGAGCGCTGAGGGACTGGAACGCTAGAGGAGCAGGTGGGGGCCTGGTAGTGGAGGACCACAGGTGCCGTCAGTTCTCGTGAGCTCTCTAGTGCAAACATCTTCCATTAGATGGGGGGAAACAAAACATTTCTTAATCATCTTTCTAGCTCCCAAACGCAATTCAGACCTACCACTGAGTAAAGGCTTAACATATACTGCCTGGTGTTATTCTCAACCTCTAGCTCTTTTTATTTGTTGTTGTTATTTAAAAAAAAATAGGCATTTTTTACTTTTAGATAGTATCACAGATTTTAGTTAATTATGTAAAATTGGCTGAAAATTTTGAGTATACAAAGTAATGTGAAACCTAACTTTATTTTTTCATGTCTTACAGAGCACAAAATATTCAAGGCAACACAAGGCAATTCACAAAGACGAAAACACACACACACCTGGTGGGTGGGACTAGGTGCTGACCCCTGGTGCAGCTTGGCTACGACTTGGCCTGGGAATTATTTAACACATGCAAAGTCTCATCAAGCAGGCCCTATCTGCCTCACTTCACGTATGGGAAAGTGGGTGTCAGAGGTGTGAAATAACTTGTCCACATTTAGGAAATAAGTACAGAGGCAGGGTTTGAACCTCAGTCTGCTGGCTTCAAACTTCTAGTATATCATAGCACTTCTAGTGCCAGGTACACGAACAGGATAGAACCTCTGTTTAGATTAATGTAAACTTTACATACACAAAAAAGGTAGATGTTTTTTTCATGATTTGGTGATATTTGAGTTTAGATTACTAAATAGTTTTATGAAATGTTTGACCAAAATTTTTAATATAGTTACGCTTTATATTCCTTTAACTGATCAGACACTTCTGGTTTGGGAATGCTGAAAAAACTCAATATATCACTCGAAAATCTTTTGAAAATACCTCTTGACTTAAGTTCCTTTAAACTGAGTTGAGAGAGGAACCTTGTCTTTTCCTCCTGTAGTTCTTGGAAGGCTTCTGCTCTCTCTGTGGTTAAACTTGCCCTTGGCATATTTTCCTTGCAGGGAGATTGTCTGAATGGTGGCATTGAGGTTGGCAGTTCCCTTCCTGCCTAGGACTGTAAAGTCAGGGCTTATAATGTACAGTTGGTTATTTAGAATAATAAAAATAATAATACAGAGAGGGCTTATGATATACAGTTTATTGTTTAGAATGAACACCCAATGTCTATTCTGAACAGAAATGAAAGGTAAAATAAATGAACCATATCCCACTGAGACGAGAAAATAATGGTAGCCAGACAAGATTTATATTTGGACTGAATGTCTGTAGGGCGATCGTATTCACATCTTGTGTTGTTTATAATGTCTGTGTTTTGTTTTTAGTAAAAAAGATAAAAGCAACTCCAACCTCTTGGCATGGGGCTCAATGTATTTCCAATTTTGAGTAATTCTTTCTTTAAAATGTTTGAATAAAGACAAGTAAAGAAAGATAACAATTTATTTTTAACCTGCCAGTTAACAACTTTCTTTTTAGTGATTTTTTTCAGTGTGTTAGCCAAAGAATGATTTATTAAGCTTTTCTGCCTTTCCTGGTCATTCTTTTCACTTCATTTTTTAAATACTTGGACACTCTCCATACTCCTCTGTGAGAGATACAGCCCCAAGTTTCAGAGCCTCAGCAGAAGGCCCACACTCCACGTGGGACTAATCAGCAAATCAGTAATGTGATGGTTAATGTTTGTGTCAACTTGATTGGGACCTGGGGTGCCCAGATTTAACACTACCACTTCCAGGGACATGTCTTTGAAGACATTTCCAAAAGAGATTATCATTTGAATTGATGTACTGAATAAAGCAGTTTGTCCTTCCCAGTGTGGGTGGTGTCATCCAATACATCGAGGGTCTGAAGAGAACAGAAAGCTGAAGGAAGGGCAAATTTACTCTCTGCACCTGACTCCATGAACTCAGACAGTGGTCTTCTCCTGTCCTTGGACTTGGACTTACACCATTGTCATTTCTGTTTCTTGGACCTTTGTCTCGGACTGCTATTTATACCACTGGCTTTCTTGGGTCTCCAGCTGGTAGATGGAAGATTGTGGGACTTCTCAGCTTCCATAGTCACATTAGTCAAGAACTTAAAATAAATCTCATTTTATACACACACACACACACAAATGTATGTATATATTTACATATATATACAGGGTCTGCCAGAGGTGTTGCTTGTTTGAATGTGGTTGGTAGGATAATAATTTGGGTGTAATAGTTTTTAGTTTTAATTTGAAAATTTCACCTAAAATATAATATAGTATGCTAGAGTATAATATTGTTATGTTACAGAATTGCATGCTTATGATTTTATAATGAAAACAGGGTGTTATTCGTGCCAGACCCTGTATAATATGCTACAGGATATATGCTATTGATAATGTTTTTCTGGAGAACTGTGACTAATGCAGAGGGCATGTGCATCTTTATGTCTGTTCCAAGAATATTATCTTTTCTCTTTTTCCCAATGTTTGGGTTTGAATCCTTTGTACACAGACCCGACATGGCACCCAGGCAGACAGTGCCCTACACTTTTGAAGCCTTTAGCATTCCTTTTCCTCCCTGCCTTCTTCCCCCTTTGAAAGGTCAGATGTGACTGGAAAGTAAGCCAGTTTTGTCCCAGCTCTCATGTCCTTCCTCTCTTCCTTCGCCTTTCCTTCCTTTAACATGTCCCCACCCTGACAGCTCTCTGGGACTCTGGCTCTTTCTTTTCTTATCATCATCACATCTCTCTCAAGTTCAAGAGCAGTTCATTGGTAAATTAATTGCAAATACATTATTAATAGCTGATAATAATAGTATATTAAAATGACTTAATCTCCCTAAAGGAGTGAGTGATAATGATATTTGAAACCCTGTCACAAGTGAAAGCAGCAGCAGCCACTTGGCAGCCCAAAGCATCAGGCCCCGCCTCAGGAGACCACATCCTCTGACCAGCATGGGTTGGTCCTGCCACTCAAATGTCTCAGCCCTCACATGACTTTTCCCTGCCTCTCCTTTAAGACTGGAAAAAAAGTGCTTATCAACTTTTTACATGTTAATGAAAAGTATTCAGCAGTGTGTTTCCACATTGAATTTTTGATCTTTATCTTTTAGACCTAGCAAAAATAAAGTCAGATTTAAAGATTCTGTTATCAGATACCATCTTGTTAATGTGCTATACATTTATTTTGCACAGTAAAATATCTTAATCAAAATTATAACCCCTAAAGTAGCCACATAGGAATACGTTGCTCTTACACTAAGGGAAGCATGAGGAATTCAGACCGAAGTGTGGTGTTTTATCACACAGCACATAGATCCCAGCATTCACTCTTGCTCCAAGTGGCCTTTGTCCAAAATGTGCACTTCTATCTGAATTTTTTTTGAATTTTTTAAATAAACAATTGACATCCCACCGTAACTTTTTTTGTAACATCTTCTAAAAGACCTATGAGCCATTATTGCATTGCTTATAATATATATAAAGGGCACTATTTTTCTTGTACTTTGGTAAGAGTCTTAATTTTCAAAAAAAAATCTTATAATTTCAAGAATATAGACTATGTATATAATATAAAGTAAGAGCTACACCAAACATTTAAACACTTGTATTTTCTCTCTTAAAAGGATATACTTTTTAAATGTTGTTAGAATGCCTTAAAAATCGTGGCCCCTTGGATTTAAACTTATCTAACAAACTGCTGAGTTTCCACGTCCTGTTTTATTTTGTCCTGGGTGTGTCACTGAAAAGGATAGTTTAGTGCTTAACAGTAATGGGAACGTAAAAATGTCAGCAAAGCAATTTCAGGGATTCTAATAGCAGTTTCAAGTGATTCCACAGTTCGTGTGAAATCGTTCAGGACACAGAAACTGAGAAACTAAATTATATATTATAGCAAAGCAACAATGTACTATTCACCTAATACGGACCAGACCTGGGTTAGACACACTGCTGTCTCTAATCCTCACGACAATCCTGGGAGGGAGGAATTCTTGCTGTGCTTTTCCTGGAAGGGAAACAGGCAGAGAGTTAAAGCAACTGTATTAAGAATATGAAGTTCCCAGGGTTCAGAGCAGTGATTTAAAGTAACGCTTAGTCTGTTGGCGCCCAAACCCTTGCTCTTACCATTAAACATCCTACGTCTTCATGATTAAGGAAGATATGCCCCTGAAACAGTGTTTGGTTTTTCAAAAATGGGAGCTGTCTTCATTTTTATATGATCTAGTGTATGGATTAAATTATAAAATAATGATATCTGGATTAATGTTTCAGAATCCCAGTGAAACATTTTAAAGTCTTTTCTTGGTAAAGATAGTTTTATATAGTATATAAAAATTTATATAAAAGTTATCATCCTATACATACTGTTTTGCAACTTGATTTTTTTGTTTCAAAATTGATTTTGAAATCTGTCTATATTAATATCAGTAACCTTAGTTTTTCATTTATTCACTTTTTTCAACTTTTATAGCTACAGCTAAATTATTTTTTAACGTCTGTGCACAATTACAGTCCTAGTAGCAGTATCTGAGTATTCCCGTTTGTCCACAGCCTTGCTGTGGCAGATGCTACTAGTTTTCTATCCAGTATGTGTTTGCCATGTTTTTCTTACTAATAGAAACCTGGTTTTTTTTTTTTTTTACAGTGGCAACAAGTACAAGTTCCAAAAGTGTATTTCCCAGCCTTCTTTGGTAACTAGAGGGGGCTGTGTGATACAGTTCTGGCCAAGGAGATGTATTCAGAGTCTGTGGGGTGTTTCTAAAAATGTTTTAACCTATCACATAGTCCCCCTTCTTTGGCTCCCTCATTTCTGAACTATCCTGGAGGGCAGACATGGGGTTGGAGACAGAACAGTGATCTTGAACCCATGAGGTACCAGTATGAGGATGAAAGATTTGCAGTAAGGATGATGTAACAGAAAGATAAAAGGATTCGGGGAAGCTGATGGGGCTGTTGTATTGGCTACAGACTGCCAATCCCTGTACTTCTGGTTGATGAAAAAAGTAAACCCTTATTAGGTAAGATCATTGTTCAGAATCATTTATGGAGAAAGATGTATTATTCTGACTGTTTCCATTACATTCTTGGCAGGTTACTGACATATTTAAAAAGATGATTTTTGTACTTAATCCAACATTTTTAAAAGTTTTATGCTTAAAGATGTCAGAATATCTAATAACCATTTTTGCCAAGAAAATGAAGCATTTTTAACTCTTTAAACTTTGAACTTTTAATTATATCAATGCTTTGCTTTCTGATTTTAAAAAATTAACTAATGTTTAGAGTGACTTAATGATTCCTTTCAATTATTTCCCACATTTCATATAGATGAATGTGCCTTCTGGTCCATTGTATGATAACATAACACTATATTTTGTGTGATTTCTGTAATTAAAAATTAGTTGGGAGGAGAAACATTTCTGGAGGGAAAGCATCACGTGCTCACTGACCCTCTCCCCAGTACAACAGTCCAAACTGGGGAAATTCATTAAAACGGCACCCTTTACAGTCTCTGGAAATTGTCCTAAGGGCAGAGAGCAAATGGAGAAATATTTATTTAGGAAAATCTATTAAATCTCAGAAGAGTGAGAGTCTGTGCTGTGCAAGTCATGACCCGCTCTGCCCCTCCCGCTCCGCCCCCCCCCCCCCACAGCCCTCTACGATGGAAGCTCTACTCCGAGCTTGTGCGGCCAAGACGATGGGGCCCCCTTTCCCCGCAGCTCCCAGTGTACACTTACCTTTTATCTCAGTGAGGAGCAGGCGTTCCTCGTTTCTCATCCTCCCCAGTACTCTGTGGCAGAAACTTAATTCAGGCAAGCGCTGAAGTCTGAGACTCCCTTATTCCACCAAATTCCCAACGATAGAGTCAGGGATTGCTTTTACCCCAGTTTGTTCATGGGACGGAGATACCACCCTGGGAAAGAAAACCCAAGAACACCGAGGTCTACCACCTCCACTTAGACCCTCCTCACAGAGAAGAAACGTCCCTCTGAGACGCAAGCAGACCATTCCATAAGTTCTGCACAGGAAGGCTGTTAAAACAGAGAGGTCCATAGCTCCTCTCCAGGGGACCAGGTTTATTTGGAACAGAATGCGGAGTAGCTCAAGCCTAAAAATTTGGTGAAAACCAAAAAAGGAATTTTGGGTGGTGAGCAGTTAAGGGAGGGCTGGTAGCTCCGGGAGAGCAGTAAGTAAAATGGGAGCCTAGCTGGAAGTCCAGTAAAGAGGAGCAGGAGAAGAGGAGCTTGGAAGAGCTCTCCCAGGGCGTGACCAAGCCAGAAAGACTGACCTCAAAGACTGCCCTTGCTGAAAAGCATTTTCCGGTAGTAATAATAGTAACGATAATGATAACAATCAGCTAGCATTTATTAAAGTTTAACAACCAGGGAATGGTAACATCAGAGGTACACAAGCAAGCATCTTAGCATGAAGGTCTGAGAAAGACAGCCCAGCTAAAACCACCGTCATCTCTGAGCAAGGTGGGCTTCAGGGTGACTGTGCACCTTGGGAGTTTCACTCTAATGTAGAAATGGAATTTACTGAAATAGCCCATAATGTCACTAAGCAACCAAATATGAAACAAGTACAATAAAGCTCATGTTAACAGAATATCACTGTCTAGAGTTGTTATGTCAGGTTTTCAAGAAAAAATTGCAGGACTTGCAAAGAGATAGGGAAATGTGAACCATATAGAGAAAAAATCCAACAAGCATCGGAAACTACATTTGATATAGGCCCAAATGTTGGATTTAGCAAAGACTTGGATGTAGCAGCTATTATAATTATGTTCAAAGAACTAAGGGAAACCATCATTAAAGAATTAAGGAAAGATGTGATAACAATGTCCTATCAAAAAGAGAATGTCAATAAAGAGATAGAAATTATAAAGAGAGAATTATATGGAATTTTGGATTTGGAAATTATAATAAGCAGTATGAAAAATAAAATTAACTTGTGGGCATCAATGGTAAATTTAAATTGGCAGAAGAAAGAAGCAATGAACTCTAAAATAGACCAATAGAGATTATGTAATCTGAAGAATAGAAATGGGAAAAAATGAGAAGAAATCAACAGAGCCTCAGAGATGTGGGATAATATAAAGTATAATAGAAGTACCAGAAAACATTTTAAAGAGAAAGGAGCAGAAAAATCACTTTAAAAAACAATGGCTGGAACCTCCCAAATTTGATTGAAACTCAATCTGCATATCCACGAAGCTTAAAGAATTTTAAGTAAGAGGAACACAAACTGATCCACATTTAGCCACATCATATTCAAAAAAGATTGAAAGGCAAAGGCAAAAGGGAAATCATGAATACAGCAAGAGAAAAACAATGCACCCAGAACTTCGGTTTCCTCAATAAGACCAAAGCTAACTTATCATCTGAAACAAAGGAGGCTGGAAGACATACTCAAAGTGCTGAAAGAAAATACTATTAACTAAAATTGTTGTGTCAAGCAAAAGTATCTTTAAAAAATGACGGCAAAATAAGAACATTCTCATATACACAAAACAGATGATTTTTTGCAGGCTAACCTTATAAGGCATATTAAAAGAAGTCCTTCATGCTGAAGGCAAGTAACCTCAGACAATAATTGAAATCCATGTGAAAGAACAATGTTGGTGAGGTGATTATGCAGGTAATTATAAAAGACATTATAGTTGGATGATTTCTCCCTTCCTCCCTTAACTTATTTAGAAAGCAGTTTTACAAAACAATGTATTTGAAGTTATTTATTTTTTTCTTGTAAAATACAGGAATAGAATACAGGGGTGGGCAAAAGTAGGTTTACATTTCTGAGTGACATTCTTTTGAGTTAATAAAGCTATTGTACAATCATAACCTGCATGTCTCTTTCCATACAAACAATTGTAAACCTACTTTTGCCCACTTATGTATATTCACAAAGGAAATGGGTGGGAGCAAAGCTGCACTGGAGTGACAAAACGACACCAGATCATAACTCAAATTTCTAGGAAGCAAAAGAGAACCAGAAATGGTAAATCAGAAGTTTAATATAACAAACCCTATAAATAAATATTTTTCTCCTTTCTTCTCTTAGCCTTTTAAAAAGACATAAAGTATATAAAGTAATAAGTATAATAATGTATTGTTGTATGCATAATATGTATAACAATGTAGAACGATAGTAGCACAAAAAAGAGAAGAGGGAAAATAACATTTATGGGGATTACACTTTCATATCTCACTGGAACTAAGTAGTATGAAACCGGGGTATGTTTTGATAAATTAAGATCCAAATTGTAGACTTAGAGCAAAGACTAGGAAAGTAACTCAGAAGAGTATGGTGAAAAAATTATTACAGAAACTAAAATAATAAATGCTTGATCTCCTTTACTTTCTTGACTTCTTATAACATTTATAATTATGTAAAGAAACAGTGTATTTTAGGGTTTGTACCACAGACGTGTGTATGGCAGTAGGAGCATAAAGAGAGGGAAGGGGGAGTGGTGCTCATCGGAGAACAGTTCTGTATCTCACTAGAATTAAGTTGGTGTGAATCTGAAGTGGGTTCTTATAAGTTAATATGTCCACTGTAAGCCTAGAACAACCACTGAGAAAATAACTTAAAAGTAGAGCGAAACAGTGAATAAAGAAATAAAAATGACACAGCAATCTTAGTAATAAAATGTTAATAAAATTAATGAAGAAGAAAGAAATAAAAAGGGGATAGAAGAACTCAAAAGATATGAAACAGAAAACAAAATGTAAAATAGCAAATGTAAATTCAAACATATCAATATTAACCTTAAGTGTAAAGGGATTAAACATTTTAATCAAAAGCTGAGGATTGTGAGATTGAACTAAAAAAAATTCAATTTAATTTTTGGCCCTTCTCCTTTGACAGATCGGCCACCTTTCCTCCCCAAGCAGATCATGTCTTGGTAGACTTATTCTCATCATGGTGGCCCGGGGGGCGGGAGGGGGCCCTGCAGGCGGAGCCCCTCCACACCATATCAGATATATTATAGAAGTGCTGGGCATATCGAATGAGTTGGAAAGTATCACCTCCCCTTATGTTTTTTTTTAAGTTTATGAAGAATTGGTATTACTATTGTCTATAAGAGACATATGTTGTCTATAAGAGACATATTTTAGATTTAAAGATACAGATAAGTTCGAAGTCTGGATATGATATGCCACAGGAGCAGCAACCAAAAGAAAGCTGGAAAAGCTACAATATTACTGGGCAAATAGGCTTATGTACAAAAATGTGTTACCAGAGATAAAAGAGGCATATTTTATAATAATAAAATTGTCAATCTATCAGATATTATATAATAATTATAAACATATGTGTACCTAACAGTGTCCAAAATGCATGAAACAAAATCTGATAGACTTAAAGAGAGAAATAAAATATTAAACGATAATAGTTGAAGACTTCAGTACTCCCACTTCCAGTAACAGAACAACTAGGCAGGAGATCAACAAGAATATAGAAAATTTAAAAACACTGTAAACCAACTAGACTTAATAGAAACCTCTGGAATCTCTTATCTAGCAATAACACACATAAAATGTCCCAGGACAATCATAAATGAGACCATAAAGCAAGACTCAATGCATTTAAAAGGATTGCAGTCATATGAAGTATGTCTCCAACCAAAGTGGGATAAAATTAGGGAACAATAATAAAAGAAATTTGAAGACACAATTATATTGAAGTTGAACAACACACTCCTAATTAACCAAAAGGTAAAAGAAAAACCATACAAGGGAAATTCAGAATATGCTATGAAATGAGTGAAAAAGAAAACACGCAACTTAATGGGATGTAACTTAAGCAGTGCTTATAAGAAAATTTATAAGTGTAAATGCCTACATTAAAAAAGAAAAGTATCAAATCAATAATCTAACTTCCACTTTAAATCATTGGAAAAGAAGGGCAAACTAAATCTAAAGCCAGCAGAAGGAGGAAAATAATAAATATTAGAACAGAAATTAATTAAATAATTAAAATCCAGTAGAAAAAAATATCAATGAATCCAAAAATTGGTTCTTTGAAAAGATCAGCAAAATTGACAAACTTTTAGGTGGTCTTGCCAAGAAAAAAGAGAGAAGATGCAAATTAGTAAAATCAAGAATGAAAGAGGGGACATCACTCCTGACTGTACAGAAATAAATTGGATTACAAGAGAATACTATAAAGAACTGCATGCTTATAAATTAGATAGCTTAGATTAAATGGACAAATTCCTAGAAAGATGCAAACTATTGATATGACTCAAGAAAAAATAGAAAGTATGAATAGACTTAACAAATGAAGAAATTGGGTAATTGTAAAACTTCACACAAAGAAAAGTCCAAGTATGGGTAACTCTACTGGTGAATTCTATGAAACATTTTAAAAAGTAATACCAATTCTTCATAAACTTAAAAAAAAACATAAGGGGAGGTGATACTTTCCAACTCATTCGATATGCCCAGCACTTCTATAATATATCTGATATGGTGTGGAGGGGCTCCGCCTGCAGGGCCCCCTCCCACCCCCCGGGCCACCATGATGAGAATAAGTCTACCAAGACATGATCTGCTTGGGGAGGAAAGGTGGCCGATCTGTCAAAGGAGAAGGGCCAAGAGCCTGTTCCTCAATGGGCTTTTATTGGGTTCATTTGCACAGGAATACAGGTAAAGCTCGTTAACAATTGCCAGGCAATAAGGATCAAACAATAGATAACAATGAACTCTGAGGACCTATTTTGAGTCAGGGTCAGATAACTAAAGAGCTGTAAAACTTCGAGGAACAAACTTACTTTTTGTTTGGACCCTTATCATTTAATTGAGAGCATTCTAAACAAAGCAGGTTTCATAAGAATTTTACATATTCTTTCCTAGGCCTGATCACTCAGGGAACCTGTCCTCTCCAGCACAGGACTGCACTGCCCTCTGTCATTGTTTCAGGCTTAGGTGGAGCAAGGGAACTAAGCAAGAGATAGGAGATTTCTCACAGACGATGAGGACTCAGGCTTTGTCAAAGCTGAGGGGTGAGGGTCCATCACCCCCTTTTGCTGTAGCCCCCAAAGTTCTTCTTTGGGGGTCTCCCACGTGATCATGCCTGTCTTAGGTCACTCCCACCTTGGGGAGTCTTACCCGTCATTGACTAACCGATCAAGCATTGAGGGCCAGTTATGGATGAAGTAAAAGGAACAGAAGTGGCACTCCTGCCAGGGAGATAAGCTTTTGTCTCTTTGGTGGCTTAAGGTCCAAGGTCGCTCCCTAAACCTTAGCCTTGGTGAGGGTTACAGCTTCTGAAACCAGACAGGGCGGTTCCCAACAATACAGGATTTTTATCCAAATATATAAAGGACTCTGACAACTTAGAAATATAAATAGTCCAATAAAAAATGGGCAAATGATCTAAATAGACATTTCAGTAAAGACATACAAATGACAAATAAATGCACAAACAGGCCGTTAGGCAAATCAAAATCACAATGAGATGCCACTTTACACCCATTAAAATGGCTAAAATTAAAAAAGACAGTTAATGAAAAACAGTGGCAATTGTTTTGAGAAATCAGAACTCATACATTACTAGTAAAAATATGAAATGATACAGCTGCTTTGGAAAACAGCCTAGCACTTTGTTAAGGCTTAAATCTAAAGTTAACACATGACCCAACATTTTCACTTCTAGGTATACACTGAAGAGAAATAAAAACATGTGTTCATACAAAAGCATGTACATGAATGTTCATGGAAACATTATTCATGATAGCCAATGATAAGTTCCTTCAGCTGATGAATGGATAATGTGGTTTCTCCACACGGTGAAATATTATTTTCTTATAAAGTATATTGAAGTTACAACATGAATGAATCTTAAAAATATTATGCTCAGTGAAAAAAGCCGGTCACAAAGGGCCACATATTACATATTTCCACTTAAACAATATCTGAATTGGCAAATCTATAAAAGAGAAAACATTGGGAGACTGAGTACTAATGACACAGGAATTTTTTGGTGGCGAGTGATGCAATTTTCTGAAATTAATTGTAACAGTGGTTGCACAAGTCTGTGAATATATGGAAAACCATTGACTTATATACCTTAAGTGGGTAAATTGTATGTTGTATGTGAATTACAGCTCAATAAAGCTGTTAAAAAAACTTAGGAAAGCTAGCTGCTAAAGCAAACATTGCATTTTTAAAAATTTTATGTCTTTATTTGCTTAGCATATACTGATGAAATTTCTTCATCTCGTAACTGATATACTGTAGTAAAGTGGAAATGAGAAAAAATAAGGATCAGAAGAACCCCATTTATTCTTCTTAGCCGGTAGTTTACATGATAAACTCTGAAATACCGATAGCTTCTTTCTCCTGCAGATGGTTCAGACACAATGGAATGCTTAAGATTCAGAGGACCTAAGAGATTGTATGTGCTCACCCCTCTCCCTTTTAAAGTAAATATGGAAAAAACAAGACCTTGAAAGATAGGGTGACTTACCAAAGCCCTGCAGTGCTGAAGCCTAAACTATAACCCAGGTCTCTTTTCTAGACTGTGACTTCATTAGTTTAGATTATGGTTACAGTCATGATGCACCTATTCAACTCATTATTAATTTGTACTTGGATTCACCCAAATTTGAAATACTTGTGCCTAAGAACCATAGCTTTACC
This sequence comes from Tonatia bakeri, assembly GCA_004024845.1. Taxonomy (NCBI): domain Eukaryota; kingdom Metazoa; phylum Chordata; class Mammalia; order Chiroptera; family Phyllostomidae; genus Tonatia; species Tonatia bakeri. The sequence continues at coordinate 175,410 of PVIA01001937.1, forward strand.
CCTAAGAACAGGATTTGTTCTTCACTTCTTTTCTTTCAGATTCAAGATTTCCCATTTGTCAATGAAACCGCAACATTTATGCACGCATAATTCATTTTATTTAAAATGCATCATTGAGTGCATGGTACCACAAATACGAAAAATAGATATGCTACCTACAACATGGGGTACTAAGGTGGGAACAAAATATTATCCAATAACATCAAGCAGATTGAATAAAGTGATATGGGAACACAGACTAGGAAGCAGTTGACACTATTTAAAGGCAAGACTATTCCTACTAGAGTTGCCAGGTGAGAAGGAAGAAAGGATTGTTCCAAAGGGAGGGAACAGCATGTGCCACAGTTAGAAAAGTGGGTGGAAGTGCAGTGCAGGGGGGAAGGTGGAGAAGTACTTGAAGAGGAGCTATCAGTTTTACATTTTTAATTAAAGTATAACATACAAATAGAAAAAGGCACATATCTAAAAGTAGGCCTAGGTATATTATTACTAAGAGGGCAGGTTGATGTAGTCAACATCAGGATAAGAAAATGAAAGCTATCAACCATGCAAGAATCTCCTTCTGTCCTTCTAGATACTACCTCCCTGAAAAAGTAACGCACAAACCCATTGCAGCATTTCAAGAGAGGATGAGACACCAATGCAGAGGATCAACCAGAATAGGCAGGGATTAGAAGGGCAGGAGAAACATTTTTAGCAAGCTATTAAGTGGAATAGGGAGGAGATAAGAAGTTCAAGTAAAGTAATTCCAGTAGGGCTGGAGAGAATAAAAGAAATTAGAAATTTAAGGGCAGTATTTCTCCAACCTGATTGTGCATCACAGTTATCTGGGAGCTTTAAACAAAATGTAGTTCCAACGCCCTCTGAATCTCCAGGTTTGAGTACCAGGCATCAGCATTTTCAAAGTTCTCCTCGTGTTTTCTCGTGTGCGAGCACATTTAGGAACCACTCACTGGCTTCAGAGACAGAACTCACAGGACACTGAACTGCAAGAAATGAGGAAAAGGGCCAAGTCAGTGGAAACCATGGAGTTTCTGTCTTGGGCAGCGGGGAGAAGAAGAATAAAACATTTGTTTAGAGTGATTCTTGAACATCAGAATTAAATAGATGCTAAGCTACTGAAATTATTAGTTTTGAGCTAAAAATAAACTGTGATAAAAATTTGGGGAATTTTAAACATGGCAATTGATTCAATTGTATTGAGAAGATTATTTATTTCTTTAAACCATTTCTCGATTTCCTTGGTGTCGATGACAGATGACTGCTTTAGTAGTTTTGAATTAAATGTCTACTGTCTTCCAAATGGAGGATTAGGTGACTTAGAAAGGTTTAGCAAATAGGGATTTCTATGACATCTTTGAATATAATTAATAGCCATGGGTATTCTAAATTTAGTTCTTTCTGCTATATCTGTCTCTAGTGTTTTGAGATGAAAAGAGGGGTAATTAGAGAAAACTCTAAATGTCACGCTAGTGTTGTACCTGCAGATTGCATTTTAACTTGAACCACGGGTGACCATATATAATTAGGTAGTAAAACAAGACGGACAACTGGTGTGACTAGTGCTCCTTCATATGTTAGGAATGAATACTAACAACTCGCTCTAAGGAAAAAGATTTCAATGAAGGTTGCTTTACTCAAAATATGAAAAAGAAATTTCTTTGTCTCCATGGGATGTGACCTGGAGGCTTCTTTCAAATTTGCAAATATGTTTTGTTTAACCTAGTGGTTAAAGTAACTGAAGTAAATATAATCACAAGGAAAAATATTGCAATCCACTTCTAAATATTTTTGTCTTACAGTTGGGTTAAGATACTTGAATAAGCATACAGACCTAGTCCTAGAGTTCTGTATTTGTTGGTTTATACTGTAAAACTAAACACTGGATTGGGGAAGCCAATCCTGTTTCACATTTATTACTGTACCAGTAAAAACCGTAAAAGGAAAAAATACCTGCTCTACCAAAGAGTCATTAATTAGATGGGGTCAATCTGAGTTGGCCCAGTGGGAGCAGATTCTCCAGTTTATGTAGCCCTTAGGTGCTGGATGGCCATGAAGGGCATCTTTCATTTCCCCATCTCTTCCCCCTCCCCTGATATTTATTAGCAGAAGAATAAATAAATGAAGGAATAATAGATGAACTTGGTGAAAAAAAATATGACTTGACCAACCAGGTATTAATCCTGTTCCGTTATTGAGTCAGTTCAGTTCTGTTATTTTCATCTGATGGGATTCAAACTGATAATGATCTCTTTAACTTTTAGTGGGTTTTCTTCACCACTTAGCATGATGTAACATTTTGCCTATGGTCAATACTAGGAACGGTCACCTGAAATTATGATATAACCACTATGAAAGTACTATTTGAATATTTTTAGGGGTTTTCTTCAAGCAAACAACTTAAGCTCTCTTTTTTATTGCTTGATAGTTCTCCATGTGTGTCAAAGTGGATATGAAAATGTGTTTAGTATAGTTTAGATTATTTATGCCCAGCTGTATTATACATGTTAGGATAAATGTCACCATTTTTAAACCACTTTGTCACTATCAATACATTTCACTAGGCTCATTAATTCTTTGTCTTAATAGTGAAAATTTAAAAAAATATTTCAAGGGAAATCCATCATTTCTGTTTCTCTTGTTTGCTCCCTAGGCCCTCTGTGCCTACTTCTAGCCTAATGCTTATCACCAGGATCTCTATGCTGCCCAGCTCTAGGGGGGCTTTCACCCTGTGGCCTTCTGAATAGTGTGTGTTCAGCTCTGGTGCGTGTCATTCATGGGCTGCAGTGCCAGCGTGCCCCTGGAGTCGCACAACATGGCGCCTCTGCTTATACCCTTAAACCAGACTACTAACTTCATTTTCTGTTTGCCCCACTAGAGTGAAAGCTACCTGAGGACAAGAATCAGGTCACACTCAGCTTTCCATCCCTGTCTCTAGCAATCTTCCTGGCATATTAATAGTACTCATTATAAATATTTAATGTACCAGTGAATGGCCAAATGCATTTGATTCATGGAATAGCTCTCTGGAAAGCCGCCATGGGGCATGACATGCAACATATGCTTCAGATGCTGTTGCAATTATGTTGCATTGTTAACCCAAGACTTAGTCGCTTAAAATAAGAACCATTTTATTGTACCATGTGATTTTTGTGAGCTAGAAATTTAGGCAGGGTTCAGCTGGGTGACTCCTTTGTTCCACATGACATCAGCTGGGGCTAGAGGTCGCTGGTCTGGTCTGGAGGGTCCACAATAACTTCACTCACATGCCTGCGCCCTGCACTGAGGTGGCTGGATCAGCCAGGAGTTGGCTAGAGTTGATTTTTCGCTCCACATGGCTAGCTTGGGCTTCCTTATAGCAGGGTAGTCTCAGAGTAGTTGGACTTCTTATATGGCAGCACAGGGCCTTAAAAGCATGTGCTATAAAAAAGTGCTTGCAGAAGGTGCAAGGTTTACTTCCATTGCATTTTGTTAGTCAAGCGAGCAGCCAAGGCAGGCTGAGATGCAAAGGGAAGATAATTAGACACTACCTCTCAGTGGCAGGAAAAGAACAGAATTTTTATCTATCTGTAATCTACCAAAGATATTTGTATCCAACCTGATTTTCAAGAACGGGTTAAGTAAATTGATTTTAGGAATGTTTACATGTTCTGTGACTTCTACTACAATTGGCACCTCTTCCACTCAATGTCTCAGATCATCTACATCTGCATCAATAGCTGCATATTTGTATAGTTTAGAATGTAAATAAGGAAAGAAATCTCAGTAATCTTTGAGGTCAATTTCACCATTATAAGTTTTATTTACAAGTTTCCTGAAAATTATCCTAAAAGTTTAAAATAGGTTTTATGCATTCTGTTAAGTAATGCTGATTATAGGTAGCATACTTCATAAATATTTGCATTAATGCCCTGGCTGGTGTAGTTCAGTGGTTTGAGCACAGGCTGCAAACCAAAGGGTCGCCAGTTCAATTCCCATTCAGGGCACATGCCTGGGTTGCAGGCCAGGTCCCTAGTGGGGGCCACATGAGAAGCAACCATACATGATGTTTCTCTTCCTCTCTTTCTCCTTCCCTTCCCCTCTCTCTAAAAAATAAATAAATAGGCCCTGGCTGGCATAGCTCAGTGGATTGAGCGCAGGCTGTGAACCAAAGCATTGCAGGTTCGATTCCCAGTCAGGGCACATGCCTGGGTTGCGGGCCAGTTTCCCAGTAGGGGCCACATGAAAGGCAACCACACATTAATGTCTCTCTCTCTCTTTCTCTCTCTCTCCCTCCCTTACCTTCTCTAAATATAAATAAATAAAATATTTTTTTAAAAAAGAAAATAAATAAAATTTTAAAAAATACTTGCATTAAAATTTAGGGGGAAATGTCAAAGGTAGTCTCCACTGTCCATATATAGAAATTTAAAGGTGTACTTTTGGGAATATTTGATTCTTACATCTTAACTGGCTAAAGAAAGGTATTGCAGAATACTTTATGGAATCAAGTGTCTGGTGGTTCATCTGATTCTGTTAGAATGGTCCAAATATGATTTTCTGAAGGTAATCTTGCTCTGCCTATTTATTTCCCTAACTCACCATAAAAGGGCTCTCTGGTGGTCGTCTTCTCAGGGGCTTGTATTTGTTTGTTTTCTCAGTCTTCAGGGGAGAATATCAATTCTACCCTCAGCTCAGCTGCTAAAGCCTGAACTCAACTGGCAACAGAATGCAGCTGTTTTCCAGCTTCTTGCTAGGAAGTGTAATCCTTGCCACTAAATACCTTTGAAACCTGTGCTGAAAGAAATGTTATTTGTGAAGGATGTCCTGGAAAACCATTGATCCCATCATCTAGAAACTCACAGCTCTCCCCATGGTTAAGCCGTAAAATCTGAGGATTGCATCTTAGAATGCATCTTACTGAATTCCAGCAGATGTGTTTATCACAAGACACAATCTTACAAAACTCCTTGCAACAAAATAAGAATGCTGAGTACATTGCACAAAGTTCTTAGTACATGTATCAAACAAAAATTCCTATGTTGTTTCAGCATCAGGATCATTTGTGAGCCCTTATATTTGTTTTTGCATTGTGGATGCCGTGGATCATGTAATTGATCAAATTTCTTTCTTCTGCTGGCTGGTAGCAAGTTCGTGGACAGTGGCCTCACTCTAGCAAGTGTGAGACTTTGTGGCCTTAGATGATGGGTATGGAGGTGATTCCTGGTCCCACTGAACTCTTCTAACCTCACTGGCCTACTTTTTCTTAATTCTAAAAACATGGATTTTCTTGCTCTATTTTAAGTGAATCCACGAATTGTTTTAAACCATTTGAGAACCAATTAATAAAAATTCAAATGAACAGGTGCTGAGGACCTATTGACCTATTTTTCACTTACCCTGAGATAAGATAGCTGCTTCTAGATTTGAATTAAAAACCTTTGGTAGGATAGCTTTATTCTTTTGTAAATAGAAAGAAATAGTTATGTCCATGGAGAGATACCTTTTATTATGCAATTATGCAGCCTCAGAGAGTTAGCAAATTTGGGGAGTAGAGAGGACACTCCTCCCATTTTCAAACAGCACTACGTTTTACTGCGGGGCTTGTGAAAGGTCTGCTTCTGCTGCCTGGGCCTGAGGCAAAGGGTTCCTGGCAACCCGACCTGGCAGAGGGACCATAACTCCCACAGAAGCGGTGTTGTAGCTTGTAGTTTCACGTGGTAAAAATAGTACTACCATGTGTGTATATGATATAAACACATACATACATGTATCAGTAGATATTTTAGACACATGCAAAATACATATACTTTTGAGCTTATCTAAATATCTAATCATAATTTTGCAACATTGTTTCTATGAAAAATACAATCCTAGTACCAAGTAACCTTATTAGTAAATTTCCTTAGCAAAATTTATTTGTGATCTGGGGACTTCTTTGCCTATATTTGTGTGTATATTGAACACATTTTTATGGGATAAGAAAATTAACATAGGCCATGTCTTCATTTAACACAATGAAGGGGGATAATTTATTAAGAGTATGCTACTTGCAATTACTTATACAGAAAATGAATTTTCTTTCATGGTATTTAGCATTTGTGTTTCTTTTCAAAACTATGTCTAAATCTTTATGTGTAATATCTTTGTACAGTATGCCAAATAATTGTATAATAACTGAAGTAGAAGAGAATTGAAAATATTTAAACTATCATTTATTTAACAAATATTCAACTAGAAACTGCTTGGTAGTGAAATCAAACTGAGTAAAAATGTTTGGGACAACATTTAAACAAGTAAAACTAAGGAAATAGGAATGACTTAAAAAATGCAATTCACGAGGAGAGTGGCACCTGTCAGAGAAGTGGCTGTTAGCTCTGCCTATTTTGAAGAGCAAATAAAGTCACATTCACTCCTCTTCTTCATATGATAACTCCATTGATATTGTAACGACTGCCGTGCTGCTCACAAGATCAGAGTGGGTGTTGAGAAAGGGGCACAATAGCCCCCAAAAGGTAAGGCCCTGCAGAAAGAAGGCAGGGGGAGCACCATAGTGTTTTTCTGTACATTAAAGGGAGATGTGTGTGTGTGTGTATGAGAGAGAGACAGAGACAGAGAGAGAGAAAAAACTGAACAAACGTTTATCTATTATTAATCTCTTATTGGCAGGGCATTATTCCAAGAAATCCAGAGTGAGAGGAAAAGCAAAGTGAGACAGAAACGAAGGACAGCGAACAAAAGCAAGGAGGTCTGTTTCCAGGCTGACCACGGCACCTCAAACCGCAGAGCTCACTGCTCTGTCCCATGTGGTACCTGAGAGGCCATATACGTACCTCAGAACAGCCGGAGAAGGTACCCCATTCATCTGTCAGTCTTTCTGGTCTCATATCTCTCAATGTTTGGCCCCGTGGAGCGCTGTCACCCCTGAGTCTCGCCTTGTGTTCTGGGATGGCTCTAGGCAGCTTCTGGTGACAGCTGCTTGTGAGGAGCTTCTCTGTGGGTGGCAGTGAAGATGGCAGGGACTGTGTGACTGCAGGGATAAGGTGAGTTATCTCTCTGGCCACTCTCATTGGGAAGCAGGAAGGGCTGGGCTGAGCTGGAGTAGTGTACAAACTGAGGTCGGTACACTCCGCAGAAAATCTCTACTCTGAAATTTTGCACAACTGCCAACAACAATGTCTAGCATTTATATTTGCTACTTACTATATTGCAGGTTTCATTGTAAGCATTTGATTTATATTACCTTCCCAGTGCTCAAATAAAGGCATGTTAGAAGGGTTCTATTGTTATTTCCTTTTTGTAGATAAGTGAACTAGTGCACAGAGAGTGCACGTGGAGTTGGGTGGAGTTGCCCAATAAATCTCGATCACAAAAGTTTTAAGCCTTACCATACCAAAGTTGTGTAGAGCAAATTAAATCCATGGAATGAGGAATATATCTAAATTTTACACTTTTCAAATATCTGACTCAAACAGTTTTGGATTTTGTAACAATTTTATGGATAGCAATTAATTTACAATTGTTATAGATAGGTTTTTAGGAATTGTTGCCATCAGCGTCTCCTTGACACAGCTGATTATTTTGCACAGCTGATTATTTTATTATTCAACTGAAGAATAAAATGGATGTGGGATTGGTGTTATGATTAATAAAAGGTCACTTGGTTATGTATTTTGTGCATGAAGAAAATTGCACATCTTGACCTTGAGAGAAAATAGTCCTGTAATTTGGGGGGTAGTCTTAATGCAATTGTTACCATCTGGGCCTGCCACTGACTTTTCCCCCCATTTCTAAATCTGTTAGCAGCAATATCCCTGATTCTGTTATTGAGGATCCCTTGCAATAATAGTGACCTCAGAGAAATGATTAATGACTTAATCAGAAAGAGGAAGAGGCTTCCCAGCGCCGATTCGAACACTGGGTATAATTAGCATATTCACTTTCCAGAAGCCGGTCACTTTTTATCGTAGCTTGTACTTGTAGTTCTTTGACCAAAACTTGTAAACAATTATTTCACATCCCTTCATTTATTGCCCTGACCTCTAATGCTAAGCATGCTTTTAATTCTGGGAGAAGAGTGCCTGTTGTGTGACTTCTTAGGGTCTATGCTTTTGATGTTGGATAGTTTATCTTTAGTAATAGTCTAATTATCCCTCTGGAGGAACTGTTTTGTTTTCAAAGGGGATTATTCATGGCTTACATCGGATACCCCAAAGCTGCCAAGTTATAAAAGAGATGGTTAACATTCTAACTCATCTTGCCTAACTATTAACTAAAAGCCAGAAGTGTTGGTGTTATTTTGGTGACCACACTACTGCATTCTTCTTGCAGAACTGCGTGATCGAAGGGGTGGGGTCTAGTTTGCATTCCGTCTGAACAGGCCGTTACAGCCCTCAGGGAGCTAGAAGTCTGCCTCCTGTCTAACATCTCTTTCCAGAACAGATTCAGTTCGTCCGCTTTCCACTTAAGTCACTGGAAAATTTCAGCGTTCGGTTTTTTTCAAGCCTCAAAGTTGTGAAGACCCTCAATATTTTTTATTGAACTATGTTCCAATACAATCTTCTATTGTTTGTCTATTGCTTTTGTATTCAGTCTTAACGTGCCAAGTAACTTCGTTCCAACTTAATTTCTTAATAAGTAGTAAACAACACTTCATTGCTGAGCAAGCACATGTTCAGCATCTGCTTTGGTGAGCTGGAAATTTCCCACCTTGCGGGAAGCCTTCCTAAGCATTTCTCTTCCCTACCCTGTACTTAGCATGGAAGAAACTTCTCGATTCCAGGATGCAGTTTCTGTCTCCCTTCCTCCCTTCCCTCACCTAGAGTTAACATTAGATGGGAACAAAAGAAAAATCAAACACTGAATCCCAGTGAAGGACCAGAAGTAAGTATCTGAGCCAAAAATCCAAGTTAGGGAAAGCACTGGTATAGTAAGTGATGAAAGGAAGAATTAAAGAGGAATGGCAAATACGATTAAGTCCTCCGGACAGTCTGCCAAAGCACCATGACTGAATGTCCTGCCAGAATCTCTGCTTCTCGCCCCTAAACCATTCCATATGGATCCAGCTTGTTCTTGAGGGAGGCAGAGTTTCATACCTGCCTTATGAGTGTTTCTGGGCCTCACTTATCTCTGTTCTCATCTAACCTGAGAGTCTACTGCCACCATTGAAGGTTACTTACTATTGTCTTTCTGAAAGAAAGAATAACTAATCACTAATTAGGATTTAATAGTTCGTTTGTGCCCAGTACAGTGACCAAGTTACCTTTCAAATACCTTCTAATCATAATACACTGATTTTCAAATACAATATTCCTAGGCAAATTACAATGTAAAAGTAATGTGACTTCTAATCTTAGTCAAATATAGAAAAAAGTTCTTCAGGCTTTGTGCCATTTTCCCCATTAGCAATATATTTTAATTTGTTTTTCTTTATTCCTAAAATATGGGAAAATTTTTTTCTTATAGTTGTATTTCAAAATGGCCCCAATGTCCTTGCCCAAGTAAATACACTAGGCTCACTAGGCTTATTATCCTTACGAGTTCCCCTGCCTTTAGTCCCATTTACTTCTTTTTTTAAAACCATGTTTTGGCTCATTTTTATTACCTTTCCCCCAAAAAACTACTTTTTAAAATGTGAAATTTCTGGCTTTTAATTTTTTGCCTTTTACTGGGGTTTTAACCATCTGTAGCCTCTCTTATGCAGTTATGTAGTGAATGCTCCCTGAATTCTAAAACCAAAGTAACTTTTTACTTTTAAATTAATATTTTGTTCAATTCATTCCAATTCATTCAAGTTTTCCCAGTTCATTCAAGTTTTGGAAGATTTTCTTTACCTTCTATTAACACATAGACAATTACAATTCTTGGTCAAAAATACAAATAAAAATATTTGGCTACTTAAAAAATACCTTTTTCTATACAATGGATTTTTGTTTAATTTAGTTTTTTAAGTTGCAGTGAAATTAACCTCTTCCTCTCAGTCAGTCCCCTCACACTGGATAATGTCACGCGTCAGGCATCTGGCTTTCAGGAAGGACCCATCGCCCACCCGCTGCAGCCAAGAGTGAATGTACTGGTAGGAACAGTCGGCAGAGACGGAGGAATGAACAGGGCAGGGACAAATGCCAGTCTCCTGGGAGTTATCTCAAAGTCCAGATCTCATTTTACCTACCTATATAGTAAGAAGGTGCTTTGTGAGGAATGAAAGTCTATAAATGTAAATCCTTTTCCTTTTATTTTTTGATATTTTATAATGATAATAATAATAACTGCTTTCACAACTGATAACAGTTCTGTATACTAGAACAGGTTTTCGAGCCAGGCATGTGCAGGTGTGAACTCCAGCTGAACCATTGTGTGGCCTTGGACAAGTGAGTTTGCCTCTTGCAGTCTCAGTGTCATTATCCACGAAGCCGTAGGTAACATAATCTACTTACCGTGATGATAGAATTGTAAGCTTAAGGCATTTATTCTATTGCCTGACAATGCAAGCACAAAACTCCTATTTTTTTCAATCTTTTTTTAAAAATTGAAATCAATACCTCATGTACTTTGAAAAATGTTTAGTAATGCCAAATCAAAGTTTGAGAGCCAGAAGAACTTTGAGAATCATTGCTTGTAAAAGTTTTCCCAGTTGTATAAGCAACAGGAATTACCTTTTATGTCCTCAGAACCTTGGGCTTATGAGGAAGACAACATGCCTGAAACATTTCTGTAAACCCAGGAAGTGTGAGAAGCAGCTTTCAGGGAGGATTTAGGGTGCACTGCAAGATTTATATAAACTAGTTGAAAACTCCTACTCACCCAGTCTCCTTACTTAGAAATGAGGAATCTGGATTTCAGAGAGTTTATGACTTAGCCAGTTAGTGGTACTGCTGAGAACTCAAAACTGGTTTGCTTCCCAAATGAACACTCTTTCCGTGTGGAGTTATTTTGAGTCAACCAGAAAATCTGCAAGAACATCAAAATAATGTTTTCTTCCTCTGACCTCAGTAATAACTGGTTAAGGATTTAGAATGCTTTGGAGCAAATCCTCAAAGCAGCTGCAGGTCCTCAGTGTTCTAGAATAGATATTTTAAGTTCTTCAAGCAAAAATTCCTGATAAAGACCTTCTTTTCATAGCAACTAAAAAGGCTTCCAGCAGTCTTGTAACAAAGTGGCTCCCAAGACCTCAGACACAAGGTGGTCTCCTTTGAAGTCGCAGGAGAGAGTGGTCAGAGCTCCAGAACGGACATCAAACAACACCTTTATCCCAGTTCTAATTCAGATTTACCTTGTATGTGGCTTGAGGTGAGCTTTCCATGTCCCTAGATTTTAAATTATTTTTGACTGTTCCTTTTCTCACACACTTTGTATCTAGTACAAGAGCAAAACTTGATAGCACTATCTTCAAAATATATTCAGAATCTGACCACTTCTTACCATTTTCCACTGTGACCGCTTTCATCTAAGTCACTATCATTTTTCCTGTATGTCATCAAAGAAGTCTCCTAACAGGTATTGCTGCTCTGTCCTTCACTCCTCCACACATTATCGATAAGGGCAATTTCAGAGTTTGTTAGTGAAGCTTCCACAATGGACCTGTCCCTTGTTTAACAGCCTTAAATCATTCCTAAAAATCCAGCCACTAGTGAAAAACCATTATATGAGAAATAACTTTCATCGATATTAATGGAGACATTTTAATGTGTTTTCATCCCTACCCAAGATACACAAATGATGTCTACAGATAAAAAACATTTTAACTGAACAATAAAAATATCACTCAGTTGTCATTCCATTATACATGAAATTAACATCAAATTAAAAATAAATGAAATAGTTTGTGCATAAAATGTAAAGATGTAAAGATGCGTTTTGCTCGCTAGAGGACTTGATGGTGGGCGCTAGTCGGCAAGAAGTACTGAAGGCAGTGGCTGTCCTCTGTAAGCACAGTCTTCTCTCTCAACACTTTTTCATCAATGTTTTCAACCATCTGGAGAGTCGTGGTTATCTTGCATTCAAAATTATGACATAGAAAGGATCATTAGTTAAAAAAAATAGCTAAAGATGACAGCATGAGAACACTTGGAAGGATAAGAAACTTATTTAGCATGTAGAGGATGAGAAGTCACCAGAAATGTTACCTCTTCATCCTTCGCATTAGGCATACTTAGGCAAAATAAAGTGCTTTCAGTGTATCCAGTTCTGGCACACATAATCAAATTGGTTTTACCTGATATTTAATAACCAATTAACTGTCAACTCATATGACATAACAGGCTTTTTCCAAAATATACAAATATTGTGTGTGTGTGTATGTGTGTGCATTTACTGATCTTTTTGTTAAGGTTCCCAGCTTTCATGTGGCAGTGTAGGGCATTGCTGATTTGTGTGTAACCCGGGAATCAGAAGGTAGAAAAGGGTGTCCACCTAGCATGATTATGAACACAACATGCATTCTTTAGAACCAGTTTTATACAAGTACCCCGATAAAAACAGGTCAGCCAAAGAATAAAAGAGTGACCTAATCTTCAGGGAGTCCTCAGTTGGAGGGGAACAGGGAAGTGGTAGAAACTCTGTTCTAATATTCTGAGCGCTATAATACAGAGGAGCAAATAGGAGGGAGACACCAGTTCTGCCTGAGGAAGAGTAGAACTATTAAGGGATAACATGGAGGAACACGAACCTTGAAATATCAGATGCCTGAAAGTGGAGTTGTGGGCAGGCCAGGTGAAAAAAGAGTGTCTGCAATGGCATCAAGTCAGTAAAAAGAACCTTTCTTCAAGAGGTAGCACCTCTCTATAAGCTTTCATCAACATTGACTGTGTTTTGACTCACACTGGGGCAGCAAAATCTTCTGAAAGATTTAATGAGGAGAAAATGATAATCATCTCAATCTGCTAGGATGTTATGAAAATATTGCTTACTATCAAGCAAGCATATCTATTGCTACAAAAAAATTCACCTCAAACTTGAAGGCATAAAACAGCAACCATCTTATTATACTTAATGCATTATGTGGGACAAGAATAGCAGGGAAGACTTGACTCAGCTTCGTGATATCTGAGTACTTACCTGGGAAGACAGGAACGGCTAGGGTTGACACGAATGGCTTGAAGTGACCTAAGTAGTTGGTGGTTGAAATCATCCAGTAGCTTCTTCATGCGCACATGAATCACTAATGGTTGAGGTGATTTGAAAGCGAGGTGCATCCAAAATACTTCCACATGAATTCTGTGGGTTGCCTGGTCTCCTCCCAAAGTGCATGCTGGGTTCCAAGAAGGAGTGTCCTAAGAGAAAACATTTCAAGAACAAGCATTTCAAAGAGCTTGGGTGGAAACTGTGCAGGCTTTCTTGAATTAGCCTTAATAGTCACAAAATGTCACTTTGTTACATTCTGTTGGTAGACACAGTCCCAACTGAAGAAAATCCCCTCTTCCTGTGTCAGGAATATAAAAAAATTGTAGTCATTAATTTAAGTCTCCACATTCAGCACATTACAAAATGTTTAATAATTACACAGTGATGTTTTCTCTGTAGGTTATAACAGGAGAAATTTTTTCTGGTTTAACTGTCTGGTACAATCTTTCTTCATCTGAGCAATTACTGTCTTTTTACTTTATGGTGACTTAAATCAGATAGCTGACTGTATTTCTCTCTTCAGTTTAGCAAACTTTGATAAGTTTTATGTTGTGCTTTTTAAAGAAGGCACAGAGTGAACAACTAAAATATGTTTGTAGGAGACTGTAGTTTGAGTTCCACTGCACAGGAAGTAAGGGCAGAAGTTGAAGGTGTGGACAGGGACCAGATCAGAAAGGCCATGTATGTCCTGCTAAGAACTGATGTACTTTGTATTACCTAATTTAATCCTCATATTCATCTGGTAATGTAGGCATTAACATTTAAATTTTATAAAGAAAATAATCAGGATAAATGATATCTTACTTTAAGGTCAAGAGGAGTGAGATGGAATTATAATGATTCAATTTTTATCTTTCATTTCATTATAATTGTAATTTAAGCACAAACTTATAAAATTTCCTACTGAGGTGAATTAGAGCAATGTTTCTAGAAATATCTGGGCTGAAAGATCTATTTTATTTATTATTTTCAGTCTGCCACTCACTACCATTTTTTGTAAAATACCATAAAAATAATTATAAGAAAAATGAAATTTAAGAAGATACACAAAAAACAAGCCCAAGTTTTATTAGATTTAACAGGTATAAAATTACTTTGTCAAATTGCTGTCAAGTATCTGAGTGCTTACTTTCAATTTCTGTACTTTGATTCCATTTGCAACAAATTGTTCACGGACTACCACCCACCTGCAGACCAGAGTAACATTGACTGGAGAATTAGATTTACGCAGAGACAATATCACTTTTCATGCCTTGAGCTCTCACACAAAACACAGTTACTAGTCTACCCTGGGTGGTCACTTCAGTCACCTTTTGCAGCTTGGTTTTTCTCAAGAATTGCAAACAACTTTCTTTCAGTGACTTATGCTGAAGGGTCTGCTTGCTGCAAATTGCCTGGGGAATTGTTAGTGCCCTGCCCATTGTTCAGCCTCAGCTGATGCTTGAGGGCCAGAGCAAGTCTTCCAGTGATTAAACAATGGTATATATACACTATATTGATCATTTATAGGCAGCCATTCCCTTTATCCTACAAGGTTCCTGTCTGTATGGAAAGGTAAAGAGAATAGATCAGCCTGGGCGTGGGATGGAAAGCAGAAGATAGCTGTATATTGATGCCGTATTCATGCTGCCAGAGGAGCACTCCACAAATTATCATATATCTATAGAAAAATGTGTGAGATGGTGGAACAAAGGGGAAGGGACTAGTCAAAGAACATGTATAAGTGACCCACGGACATGGATAATAGTGTGAGGACTGACTGTGGGAGTCGGGGGAGAAGGGGAGTGGGCTGGGCAAAGGAGGGCAAAGCAGGAAAAATTAGGACAACTATAATAAAATAACAACAAAAAAGGAATTTTTATTTCCATAGATTGGCTTACTTTTTGCTAGTTTCGTGGTTGACTATCTACTACATGAGTACTTTCTAAGCTCCTTTTCCAAGAAAGAAAAAAATATGCAGTTTCAATTTAATATCAGAAGAATTTGCCAGTCTTAGATTCCTCATAAGGTTTGGGAATATAAAAATGGCATCACATTTTCCAAGGTGATTTTCAAGGCATGAGAGTCTTTTATTCTCCCCTAATATTTATCCTTCAAAAGATGATTTCCCAGAATAAGACATTGTCGAGAAGACTATGGTGGATTAGCACAGCTAACAAGTAGGTTATCAACTTGGATAATGGGTTAGTATCCCTAAATGGAGTTGTCAACCCTTGTTGTACATTGAAAACACCAGGGGAGCTTTTAAAAAGTGCTGATGACTGGGCCTCACCCCAAGATCTGCACACATTATGTTGGGGCTGCACCTGGGCATGCACACTTTTAACAGCTCACAGGCTCGTTCTGCTCTTCGCCAAGGATTGAGAACCACTGCCCTGAGGTGAAATATACAGTGATGGAAGAGCCAGTATCATTGGGGTCAAATTCAATTCTCATTGTGTTATAGGACATTATTAGTTCAGTAACTGATGAAAGTAATATATATGCTTAATACCTTCATTGTTATTATATGTGAAAGCCCAGTCAACTTGAGAAAATAAAAGTCATTAATTTGTAATAAGATTACTACAAATCAATAACTAAAAAATAATTTGTTGAGCACTGGTGTAGACTAATTACATTTTCCCAGTTTATCCTATGGTAGATAAATTCTAGAGACATTTTATTTATTAAGTACTTAATACTTTTAAGTCAATGTCTTTTTACAATGGATATTTTTGCTTCTATATTTTTAACCAATTGTTCTCATTATAAAATATTTTTCCAAAAATAGGATTATTTATTAATATTTTTAAAAATATTCTTCAAAGATATTTTAAATTGTTTCAAAATTATAATTCATTGTACTAGACAATATTTATTTGAATTTGAGTTATCATTAATTGTACCACACAATATTTAAGCTTAAACAATAGGTATGTCCTTATTAATAAGTTCATTGGGCTAAGTTTAATAAGTTATAGGCAATATTATTTAGTGATTTTTTAATTACAATTGAGTCTAAATACTGCCTTAATTTCTTTCCTAGCAATGGGCTCATTCATTTCAAACCAGATAGATTCCAGTTTCTTACCCACATTCACCATGAAATCACATATTTTAGGCTTACCACAAAACAGACAGCACTGATATTTTAAGAGCAAATATGAACAACCATGAATACAGAGGCCTCAAACAGTCTCTCCTGGAAGATGCCTGGCAATGCGGCAGATTACACTAACCAGATGCCCAGCTTTCTACCACAAACACATAAAAAAATCATGAATAGAAGAACATTTTTTTAAAAAGAAACTAAAAACATTTTAATTAAATAGGATAACTCCAAAAAAGTTATCAAGTAAAAAAATCTAAGCTAAAAGGGTAAGCACAATGACATTTTATCTGCTTCCAGAAGAGTTGGGACCTACGGTTGGTCTTAGACACCAGGGTTCTAACACTGGCAAGGACACAGGAAATGGCTCTTTTAATATGTGGCGGCAGAAGCCGAAACTGAGTCCCTTACATAAAATCTAGAGCCTTGTAGGCAGCAATATGGCTCATTTGGTCAAGAGCTTTTTGTAAAAAGAGAAGAAAAATCAGACTCCTGGTTGAAATCAAAATTATAGTTAGGATGTGAGCCCAGAGTTGTCATCTGTTAAAACTCCTGTTCTTTGCTTTGGTTTATGCTCTCTGTTGTTTCTCTGAGTTGTCTGTACATTGATGGAGAGTAATAGAGAATTTTTCTCTCCAATCCAGAACCAAAGCTTAGGATTCTTTATGTGCAAACAATTCTTAAAGGATTTTTAAAATTTTATTTTAATTGTTGCGGTACAATTTTCTATCTTTCACTCCCATTCCAGCCCACCCGCCCAGCCCTCCCCTTCTCCCCCATATTTCTACCCACCCCTAGTTTTTTATCCATGTGTCCTTTATACTTGTTCCTGTAAACCCTTCCCCTTTCCCCTGAAATTCCCTCTCTTCTCCCCTCTGGTCACTGTCAGCCTGTCCTCTATTTCAGTGTCTTTGGTTATATTTTGCTTGTTTCTTTGTTTTGCTGTTTAGGTTCCTGTTAAAGGTGAGATCATATGGTATTTGTCTTTCACCACCTGGCTTATTTTGCTTAGCATAATGCTTTCCAGTTGCATCCATGCTGTTGCAAAGGGTAGGAGCTCCTTCCTTCTTTCTGCTGCATAGAATTCCATGTGTAAATGTATCACAGTTTTTTTATTCATTCATTTACTGATGCACATCTAGGTTGCTTCCAACACTTGGTTGTTGTAAATTGTGCGGCTATGAACATTGGGGTACTACCTTACACCAGTCATAATGGCCATCATAAACAGAGCAACAAACAACAAGTATTGGAGAGGTTGTGGAGAAAAGGGGACCCTAGTGCAGTGTTGGTGGGATTGCAAACTGGTACAACCACTATGGAAAACAGTATGGAATTTTCTCAGAAAACTGAAAATGGATCTGCCTTTTGACTCAGCAATTCCACTCTTAGGATTATATCCTAGGAACCCTGAAACACCAATCCAAAAGAACGTAAAGGATTTTTTATGCATGTCAGCCTTCTATCCTTTTAAAATTTCTTTTTGGTAAAGATACGCTATTTCTCATATTTTTTTCTGCAATTATTTTCTAGCATAGATCTATCTCAAAGGTTTGTAAACTAGTGAGTACCATACTAATCAGTGAAACTGCTGCCTGCTCCCTCAAAGCTTGAGTGAGAAACTGAATCCCATGGCGCATGCTCCAGAGCACAATTTCATTGATTTTCCCCTGCCCCCGCCCCCAGTGCATTTGAGCCAAAAAGCATCATTGCAATTGCAAAACGTCCCAGGCAGAAAAAAGCTACATTTTGAGAAAGGATGAAGGTGGTATAATATTAGATTTGGGTATTGAAGTTACATTATGAACAATCTTGATGTTACAATTGCATTTTGAAAAATGGGAGTTGGGGAGCAACTTGTTGCTCATGGAATTCTGAAACACTTCTTGTTTGTCCAACACAGTACCACATAAGCAGAATCATCTGTGAAACTATCCACTCAAGCATCAAACATGGGTTAAAAGTAAGGAGATTATTCATTCTTTCATTGTGCCCACAGATCCTTTTATTTTTCTTCTCTAACTGTTATCCTTACCATCACAGTTTATTGTGAATTTGGTAATTAAAATATTCCAAAATGTAACATGAATAAATCTATATGTAAAACTGAGATAAAATAATACAGTTTATGGAAATTAACTCTAGGGTAATTTACAAGCTAAGCAAACTTAAAGCAGGGCCTCTGATTGGAAAGAAGTTTGGAATAGAATAGTATTTTTTAAATTATAGTATTTAGAGTCATGTTTATGATTTTTCTATCTAAATAACTCCTGAACTATTATTACTATTGTTGTCATTACAATTATTACTATAACTAATAGTACTGTTATTATTACTTTCCTCCAAATCTACTGTTTTTTTAAATTTATTTAATCAATACATTTTTTCTCTCAACTTTTATCTCAAAACAAAAAAAGGAAAAGAATAAAACCAAAAAAAAAATTATTGACACTTAACAATTCAAGTGGAGAGAGAGGAAAGGAGGGCCTTCTTTGATGGCCAATGGGCTGAGGCTGTCAAAGATCTCAGGACAGTAGCGCCCCATGGTCACTTGGCATATTTGCAGAGACACTCATCATAGAGGCAGGAGATCTGGGTGATCTGGCAGCTCTCCTGGTTGCCCGGGATCAGGGTGAGAGCAGGAGGAGGCATGTTGTAATGCCATAGAAACCAAGATCCCCAAAGTCTCCAATGAAGAGGCAGTTGCTCCCAGGGATATCACCACCCACTCCTTAAAGTCATAGAATTGTGGATGAAGGTCATCACACATCGTGACTGGCGAGTCCACCCCTTGCACGTTGCTCTCCTCTACCGAGGTCTCTCTGGCCTTAGTGCATAAGGCCTTGACTTTGCCCTCTCTGATGGTCTTGTGACATGGCAGTTGCTGACTCTGCACACCGTGGCTGCAGATCTTCACTATGGCCCATCCCTCACTCCTGTGAAGGTCGGAGCAAGGACACCACTCCCTCCACACTGCACAGAGGTTCCCACCACTGACTCTGGCTCTGGGGCTCTCTGCCTTCCTCCTTCCCTCTGCTTTGGCCTCTTGCCATGCTCCTCAGTCTTCCATTTTGGATCATTTTGTAGTTTTTCTCCCATCTTACCTCTGGTCTTCCCACCTCACTTCTCTGGATTTCTTCTTCAGATTTTGTTTATTATTTTTTATTTTTTCCCCTTTTTTTGGGAAAAAATAAAACAATCTTAAACAATCTTAAAAAGCAATCTTAATTATTATTTGTTCCACATTGCATCTCTTGTTCAAGATATTTCCCCAGATAAAAACAGTTAACTTCCTAAAAACTGTTTTAAGGTGTCTACTATGTCATATTATTATATTTAATGAAAAGTTACAGGCTGACAGTGACCAGAGGGGAGAGGGGAGGGAATTTCAGGGGAAAAGGGGAGGGGTTTACAGGAACAAGTATAAAGGACACATGGACAAAAACTAGGGGGGTGGAAATGGGAGGGAGGGAGCTGGGGAGGGCTGGGGGGGTGGGCTGGGATGGGAGTAAAGGGCACAAAACTGTACTTGAACAACAATTAAAACTTTTTAAAAAGGAGAAAAAAGTTAGTAATATACAGATAATTAAAATATAACATTTACTGAGAACTTACTACATACTATGTACTTTTCTATGCACTTTTATATGAATGGACTTGGAAAATACCTTGATTGATATATTATTATTAATCCAGTTTATAAATAAGGGAATAGAAGCCCAGAGACATTAAATATTTTGCACAAAACTATGTAACTGATAAGGTTTGGGGCCAAGATTCAAACTCTCACATTTTTACTCCAGAACATATGTTCTTAATATCATGCTATAATGTACCCAAAACATGTAAAAACTGTCCCTATTAAATCTCAGAAACACATGTTATGCATTCTTTCAAAGAAAATACTATGGAGAATTATATTTCATGAAAAAAGGCTTAATGTAAGTAACAAGAAAACAAAAAGTACACACTAAATGGGTAATAAAGCAATAAATTTATAGTAAGAAATATGAGTATAATGGACAAGACTTCATTTTACATTATTGTCTTTTGAATTTGAATGAGGGTTTTGAGTTCTTTTGAAAATAAACAATGGCATGAAAATTTTCCTTTCATTTAAGTTAATGAGTTTCACCATGTCCTCAATGAATGTTAAAAATAGAAAGTATGACACATTGTATATACATTCTTCCTTTTCCTAATTACTAGTTTGCCAAGGAAGAGTGTTTAATAGGTAGTTCAAAATTTCAGAGAATTGAAATTAATCCTGGAAAGTAATTATGTGCAATTATAATGGACTTTTCCAAAAACGATGGATACGCGCATATGTATGTTTCCTCCAACTGTAATTCCCTAGGCCAGAAGGAGCGCTCGCCATTTGTCCATTGCGGTCTACATGCAATGTCAATAAATGTTAACAAAATTTATTGTAGTCAAATACAGACACAGCAATTCTATAAATGCTAATAGTAACACATTTTATGCCCTTTAACTTGCAAATCGAATAGGCAGGTTCCTGAAAGAGGATTTTTAAAATGACAAAGTCATCTATGCACACTCTGGAAAGGTGTCAAAGAGCTGAGTTAAGGGAGGGAAAATGTGAAAACCATGATCGGTCTTTATAGCATAACAAACAATCATGATATATATTAGGTTCTTCAGGTAGGGAAAAAATTAGCCCTCAACTAACTATACATAGTAGCTTAAACATGAACTGCCCTTACAACATCAGAAGTGAGACAAGATGAAGGCATGCCTTTGCTTTACTGTCTTGGACAGATCTGAATGTGCAATGATGAAAAAGATTGATGGTGGTTAGATCCTAAATTTGTTTTTCCACCTTTCCTTCTCATACCATCTTTCTCAATATGTTTTCTTCTTACTGCTCTGCCTTCAGATGCCTTAATTCTTTGATATGTTATTATACTCCAACAAAAGAACAACCTAACCAAAGTGTAATAATTCTGCAACATGTGAAAAACTATGTTTGCTTTAAAGAATTCTTCCTAGTCTACCAGAAAATAGTTCTTACAAAAGAGCAAGTTGTTTCTACCAGGGAGAATTTGTGCTTTTGTCTTATGTTTTAGATAGTATGAGTTTAAGGAAATTTCTGAAGTTTAGATTTCCATGAATTATGTATGATTCAGGGAAATAAGATGTGTCTGGTTCAAATGTGAAGATGCAATTAATTTCAGAGAACTTTGTGACATTTTAATGTGCACAGCAAGGATTAGGAGATATATAAAGTAGGAAGCAAATGCCAAAGAGAGAACAATTGTGGTTTGCTAAACACTGCGTAAAAGGTTTTTATGCTGTTTATATGTCTGTAACTGCTAGGATTTGAGCTCTTACAAAATCATGAAATGTCCTCAGCTGAATTATTAAGTGTCAGGGATGGGGTATAAGGAAGTTACATTTAAAGTATCATCTTGAAAGAAGTTTAGTTTTTAATTCTCATGACAAGGAAGAATAGTGACAAAAATTACCTCACTCCCTACTAGACAAATTTTCATTTTAACAAATTTTAAATATTTGCATTTGACATCTAAAGCCAGACTAGATGGCAGATGACTATACAAGGTGATTAGACTCAGGCGGAGACATCTATATTTTCAGTACTGGTGTTACAATACCCAAATTTAAGCTGAATTTATAATATTGAATATGTATTACTTGCCTGGCAGTGAACACTCTAGTAATTTAATAAAATGTCTTTCCATTATAGAAACCTATTGCTAGGGAATTAAATTTTCCATAGAATTTTGTACAAACTTTTTAAATGTTACTTCTTGCCTCTTTTTAGAGGATTACAGATACTGCAATATGTAATCTGGTTCTATCAGAGTGTATGAGCCTACTCTCCCTTATTTCAAACTTTGATATAATAGTTTCTTCTTTTAAGCTTTTCTACTGCAATAGGATGCTCATAATAAAAAATGCACAGCTAAATATTTATGCAGCAAGAAATTTCCATTATTATTTAACTCTAGCTTCCTGACTATTGTAGATGATAATATTTTTTACAGTTCATTCTCTTTTTTCCACATTTTTAATTGTTATTTCCATACAGTTGTCTCCATTCCCCCCCCCTCCACCACTCACCCAGCCCCAGCCAGCCCCACCTCCCACCCTGAATCTTACCTCCCTTTGGCTTTTTCCATGTGTCCTTCATATATGTTCTTGATGCCTCTTCTCCCTTTTCCCTTCATTACCCCCTCCCCGCCTCCCCTCTGGTTACTGTCAGTTTATTCTTTATTTCAATGGCTCTGGTTATATTTTGCTTGCTTGTTTTGTTGATTAGATTCCACTTATAGGTGAGATCATATGGTATTCATCTTTCACTGCCTGGCTTATTATTTCAGTTAGCATAATGCTCTCCATATTCATCCATGCTGTCATAAAGGGTAGGAGCTCCTTCTTTCTTTCTTTCTGCTGTGTAGTATTCCATTGTGTAAATGTACCACACTTTTTTGATCCACTCATTTACTGATGGGCACTTACATTGCTTCCAATACTTGGCTATTGTAAATTGTGCTACTATGAACATTGGGGTGCATAGGTTCTTTTGAATTGGTGTTTCAGGATTCTTAGGGTATAAGCCCTGCAGTGGAATTGCTGGGTCAAAAGGCAGACAAAGACACAACAAAGAAAGAAAACTACAGGCCAATATTGCTAATGAACATAGATGCTAAAATCCTCAACAAAATATTGGCAAATCACATCCAGCAATACATTAAAAAGATCATACACCATGATCAAGTGAGATTCATCCCAGGGATGCAAGAATGGTACAATATTCACAAATCAATAAATGTAATCCATCACATAAATGAAAGGAAAGACAAAAATCACATCCTATCAATAGACATGGAAAAATCATTTGATAAGGTATAGCACCCATTTATGATAAAAACACTCAACAAAGTGGGAATAGAGGGAGCATATCTCAACATAATAAATGCCATATATGAGAGACCTACAGCCAACATCATACTCAATAGGCAAAAACTAAAAGCTTTCCACTAAGATCAAGAACAAGACAAGGATATCCACTTTCACCACTTCTATTCAATATAGTTTTGGAAGTCCTAGCCACAGCAATCAGACAAGAAAAAGAAATAAAAGACATCCAAATTGGAAAGGAGGAAGCAAAACTGTCATTGCTTGCAGATGACATGATAGCGTACATAGAAAATCCTACAGACTCCACCAAAATACAGTTCATCTTTTTAATGACTGCATGATCTACCATAATATGAATATATTACATATTGTTTATCTGTTTGCATTTAGATTTTTGTATTTTTTCCAGCTCTCCTGAGATATAGTTGACAAATAACATTGTGTTAGATAAGGGTGTACAATGTGTTGATTTGGTACAATTACATATTATAAAATAATTAACACCATACTGTTAACTAACAATTCCATCATGTGTCATGTTATCATTTCTGTTTTTGTGGTGAGAACATTTAAGATCTACTCTCTTAATTATTTAGTACAGTACTGCTAACTGTAGTCACCATGATGTATGTTAGAGCTCCAGAACTCACTCCTCTTAGAACTGGATGTTTGTACCCTTTGACCAATATCTCCACTTTTCCCCGTGCCCCAAACCCTGGTAATCACCATTCTACTCTTTATTCCATGAGTTCCCCTTTTTCAGATTTTGTGTAAAAGTGATACCGTAAAGATAATATTTGTTTTCTCTAGTTTATTTTATTTAGCATAATGCCTTCAAGGTTCATCCAAGTTGTTTTACATGAAGTATTTTCTTCTTTCTTGTGGCTGAGTAATATTCCATTGTTTGTAGAACAAATTTTTCCACAAAGTTGTTGGAACACAAACAACTTCATCATTCTTTATCATTCATCCTTTGAAGGTGAATGGTAGGGGAAGGAAAAAATGGAGTAGGAATTACAACTAGACCCTCCATGCCTGAACATTTAAGATTATGCTAGAAAATTAGGGGGGTTAAATTTTTCCATTCTCTTCATCAGGAAAGCTCATTTGGATTTAGGATTTATGAGCTCTTTTTCTCATTGTGTGTTTTATAGACATTAAGTGACTCATACTTAAACTTTCTGCAGGAATTTGAAATTTTCTTTAAGACTTCCTACATAATTAGTGAACTGCCAATTAAATGAAATACTAAGTTATGAGACTTGTATTAGCTGCAGAATTTTATAAGAAATGGACATGAAAGTTTGAGGACAAATGATATAACTAAATACATGGGAATTATAGGGACACTGCTATCTCATTTGGAAGATTTACAGGATTTCTTTAAAATATGTTAGAAACTGTAGCTATTATCCAATGTACCACCAAATAATTAATTAATAGTGACTTTTTTTGTTATGGTTAATGAGCAGATTTTAGTAAAAAGGTTGAAAGGGAGCAGTATAGCAGGCATAAAATCTAGGGGAAAAATAGATTTGGGCCTAAAAGCCTAAGAATGCCTGGCACATACTACTTTATCCTCAACAGTACATTTTATAAGTGTGAATGATTATTTTTCATAATGAGACAAACTAGTTAAATACCTTCCTTTCTTTCTTCCTTCTTTTGACCATTTTTTATCTTCATCACCCACTTGCTTTTCTCTCCCACCACAAAAAAAATTAAATATGCAATATATCATTTGGGGCTTTTTAATAAAAAGCCCCATGAATTTTAATTTAAGTGATAATTTTGTGTATGTATATTTATATATGGACATTTGTACATACATCAGTTTTTTACTTTTTAACCCCAAACTACATTTTCTTAAATTTATTTTTTAATTTAAGTATAGTTGGTATACAATCTTATATTGGTTATATTAGTTTTAAGCATACAATGTAGTGATTTGACAATTTTATACTTTCTAAAAAATTATTTTTGAAAGTGTATCAAACTGTAATATATATACAGAAAAGTACATAAAATGTGCAGCTTGAAGAATATTTACCAAATAAACATACATACATTGCTCATATCCAGATCAAGAAATATTATATTATTAGCATCCCAACTGCTCCCTAATGCCCCATCCCTGTCACTTTCTCCCATGAAGGGAACCATCACCATGACTTTGAACACCTAAATTGGTTTCACCCATTTGAACTCGATATACTTGGGATTATATGATACACCTTCTTTTGAAACAGCTATACATTATATCTCCAAGATTCATCCAGGCAATTATATTTATCAGTCTTTCCTTCTTTTTTCTGTATAATTTTCTATGTTATAAATGTACTAGACCCACTTTCTTTTTGGACTTTGAGATTTTTCAGGCGGGCTATTACTATTAGTCCTACTTGTGCATATAATCTGGTAAACACATGCACATATTTCTCCTGCTGTATACTTAGGAGTACAATTGGTTGTGCGTAGTGTATGCTACAAGCTCAACTTTAACAGACATTGTCAAAGAATTTTCCAAAGTGGTTAATCACATTATGCTCTCCTCAAAATGTGTGAGAAGTTTGCTTTTGCTAATACCTGGTACTTGTCTGCTTTTAATTTTGTCTATTTTAGTGGCTATGTAGTATCTCATTATGAAGTTAGTAACAGCTTTATTGAGGTATAATTGACCTACAATAAACTCACATAGTTACAATGTAGAATTTGTTGAGTTTTGTTAAATGTACACACCTGTGAAATCATTATTAACACAATCAATGTAATGAACTTATCTATGACTCCTAAAAGTTTCCACACACCCCTTTTTCATTCCTTTCACCTGTTGTCCTTGGGGCAGCCACTGACATCTCTGTTCCCAAGTACACAGTGTTTCTTTTTTTTCCCTATAGCTGCTTTTAAGATTTTGCTATTTGTCTCTGGTTTTAAATCATTTGATTATGATGTGTCTTGCTGTCAATTTATTCATATTTCTTGTAGTGGGCTCAGTTGTACTCCTATGGACTGTAGGTTTATTATTTTTATCTAATTTGAAAATATGGGGTCATTATTTCTTTAAATAATTTTTTTCTGGCTTCACTCCACTCCACCAGGGATTTCAACTGCACATATGTTAAGCTGTTTCAAGCTGTCCCAGAGCTCACGGATGTTCTATTGTTGTTTTTTTCCCCTATATTTTTCCTGTGTTTAATTTTGCATAGTTTATTGCTACATATTTGAGTTTACTATAACTTCTGCAACATCTAGGACCCCATTCACCACATCTGTTTTATTTTTCTTCCCTGGAATTTTATTTTTCTCTCTCTAGAATTGTAGAATTTCCATTTTGCTCATTTTTATTTTATGTTCTGTATCTCATTAACACTCATGTTTTCTTCTACTTTCTTAAACTATGGACTATCATTTTAAAAGTTGTTTTAACATATTTTTAAAAAATATTTTATTTAATTACTTTTAGAGAGAGGAGAAGGAAGGGAGAAAAAGAGGAAGAGAGACATCAATGTGTGAGAGATATATTGATTGGTTGCCTCTCGCATACCCCCAACTGTGGACCTGGCCTGCAACCCAAGTATGTACCCTGACTGGGAATCAAACTGGTGACCTTTTGGTTCACAGGTTAGCACTCAGACCACTGAGTAACACCAGCTGGAGCTGTTTTACTATTTTTTTGCTAGTTAAGTTGCTAATATAAATAGCTTTATATACTAATATAAATAACTTTTTTACTAGTTACATTACGAATATAAATAACCAGCTGAGTAATTTGGGGGTCTGTTTCTACTGATTGATATTTCTCCACATTCTGGATAATTTTACTATTTCTTTGCATACTTGGTAATCTTTGATTGAATGATAGATAGTATGGATTTTAACTTAATTTGTCAAGTGCTGGATATTTTTATACCTCCATAATTATTTTCAGGGTTTGTTCTGGGACTCATATATTACCCGGTAACTTGGAAACAAGTTTAATCCTTTCGAGGGTTTCCTGTTAAGATGGAATAGGCATGATCAGAGCCACCTGTATTGTAAATGTCTCTATAAGTTGTCTGCTTTTCTGATGGATTATGCACCTTTTCATTAATGATTTTTTTAAAGATTTTATTTATTTATTTTTAGAGAGGGAAGGGAGGGAGAAAGAGAGAGAGAGAGAGAGAAACATCAATGTGCGGTTGCCGGGGAACATGGCCTGCAACCTAGGTATGTGCCCTGACTGGGAATCGAACCTGTGATGCTTTGGTTCGCAGCCCGCGCTCAACCCACTGAGCTACACCCACCAGGGCTCATTAATGATTTTTATAAGATACATTTATCCTCTATATGGGCCTCATATTGAACATATATGGAAAATATTCTCTCTGACTCTGTGACATGCTGTTTAACTTTCCCTCAGTCAAAATATCGTTTCCTGAGAAAAAAATAATAAATATGTCCCTCCCAGAATAGGGCTGTCTGCATGGGAACACGGAGATAAAGAGATAAACAGGTTGTCGAACGCGTGAAGGTGTAATGGTCAGAACCCCACGACCGGTTCACGCCACTGGGAAGGTTACTGGAGCCCTTCCTGGTGCCTGTGCAGCCCCAGCGCGAGCACGCTGTGCGCCTTCGCCACTGCGAGGTTGGGCTGATCCTGTTGCAGAACAGTAAAGACAAGCTTTCCCTTGACATGTGTTTGCCTAGAAGGAGTCCTATAGATGTTAATAAAAAAACTCTGGAAATTTTTCACCAAGAAACAACATAAAATAAATGCACCAGTCTTCCTTTTTATTAAAAACATACTTTTGAAGATTAATGTTTAGTCAGAGATAAAAATGCCTCTAAGAATATTTTCCTGGAAATATGAATCATCTAGTGCTTCAGGTTTTCACAAAAATAAAAAAAAAGAATAAAAATGAGTTTTTCTGCTTAAATGCATTTGAATGGGAACTTGTTATATCAGCTATTTGTATTTCAAAGGGAAAAGGGTTAATTAAATAGCTCCAATTTAATCACATTAAATTAGGTAATTTCCATTTCTTTGTCCAAATAATTTCAAATTTTCATTATTCCAAAATGATAAGGATTGGGGAAATGACCTCTTTTCCTTCCACACCCCCCATCTTCCAAGCCAGATAACATGAATCCATTTATTTTTTCAGAAGTAATCACCTACTCTGATATAAGATACACTAAACTAGACCCTAATTCCCCCAAAGGCATTTATAATTTAAATGGAAGAGATATGGATAAATAGGCAATAGAGATCAGTACAGCCTTGCAGCACCAGGTGCTGGTTAGAGACCCATGCTTAGAGGAAGAGGCATCTAACCTGACTTTTCCACCAGACTTTTAAGTGTTATATCCTAGCATGTAATGAAGTCAATGGAGTCTCTCCAATCCAGGACTTGCTTGTTTTTTCCAAGTAAATGGATATTGCGCATCTTTAAGTGTGATTGTATCTGCTGTGCATGTAAGGAGAATGGAAGTGGAAAAGGAGTAGGAGGAAGAAGTCTGTAGAGGATTAACTAGGTTCTTTTAAAGAAAACTGTGTGAAACAGAGGAGTAAGCTATCACTAGTCACCATCATCATCACATGACCGTCATCAAAACCACCACTTACTGAGCTTCAACCCTATCCTGGGTGACTGACCTGCATGCACTGAGACCTAGAGTCCATAATGACCCTGGTTTAAGGTTTTGCTGCCAGTAACTAGCAGAGCAAGGACTGGATTCCAAATCTGTGTCATAAAGACATGCTCCTTCTTCTTCACTGGGGTTTCTCAGACATCAGCTTGTGTAGTACATTCTAATCCAGTAAACTGGCAGTAAGGGAAACATCTAATTGTAGAACTTGAGGGCCCAGGTACATAAGAGATATATATGTATAATGCTCAGACAAGTTGAGTCTTTTATACCTAGAAACCAGAAGAGCTACTAACTAGGTAAATTAAAGAAGACTGGTAAAGCTGTGATGTAGAACCATCAAGGGGCAGGGCCTGAACAGAAAACCTAGAGAGTGAATGGAAGGGTGGGGGTGGTGGCTGGTGAATGTTCCCGGAGGAACTGCCTAATGCCTTTATTAAGTTAGCTAAGCAGTGTAAAGCCACAGTGGTTACCTACCTGTACTCTGTTGAAGGGGAGCAGGATATATACGCCCAAACATGGCATAAAGATTATTTTGAGCTGAAGGCAACTCAGAATCAACAGATGCAGGAAGAGGTCTCTACCCTCCCCTTGTCTGCCTAAAATCGGGGCATAAATTTTCCTTTGAGGAGGGTGCAGGGGAACAGATGACCCATGCTTATCACTGGAAACAGGGAGTCTCACTGAGATGAATCTGCATAAACCAACATCACCAGAATATCCCTTATTTTCCATTTTATTTAATCCTGTGTATTTCCTAATCATTTTTCCACATTTGCCCCTTAAAGCCCAACCCCCCTTTCCTTTTTCTAGTCACTTCTCCACAATTTATTGCCCTTTGTGAAAATGATATATATCCCCTAAGTCAAACCACTTCCCTGAGTTTTCACTTTTCTTCTGTAACATTCTTATGCACATAAAATTATTAACATCAATAAAAATTGTACCTTTTCCCCTATTAATCTGTCCTTTGTCAATTTCATTTGCAAGCCCCACCTACTTAATATGAGAATAGAGGAAAATTATTTTTCTACCCTGTCAATGCATACTTTAGTCGTTTGATTTTATTTTGTTTCTCTCAGGTGGAAAACTATGTGGCGAGGGGTTGAGATACTCATCAGCTTTAGCTGGGACATTAGTTACTTCTGTAACTAAGTTAAAGGACTCCACTACAAGTCTTTGTGCCTTAATTTCCTTATCAGTGTAATAAAAGGGTTAGACTAAAAAGGGTGGCAAATAAGATTCACTTCGTGACTAGAGGGCTTTGTCAAAGAGGATCGAGGAGCCACACGTAACACGATAAATTACTAATGTCTATAATAGGCACTGGAGCAGAGTATTTCCAGTCTGTACAGAATATATGTCATCTCTAGAATAAAAGATCGATAAAATTTCTTCCACTTCTAGCATTGAGTGAATTAGTTTGTACCCTTTAATGGGTTGTTGATACAGGCTGGGAAAATTCAGCATGTTTTAAAATCCTCTGGAGGGAAAAGTGGGCAAAGGTGTAAAGCAATGATATAATGTTTAGGGGAGAAATGAAATTCCTTCGGAGTCTTGGGTGGTAAGAACAGCAGCAATCCAAGATCTACCAAGAATGCAACATCGTATTTTCTCCCATGTTGTCCAAAAACTGTGTCTGGGTGCTTCAGGTGCCTCAATTAATGTATAATTAATATGTAGAGATAGACCCCTCTACCTCCTCCATCTCCTCAATTCTAATGTTCAGGTTAATCGGCTGTTCTGGGGGAAAATGATATCTCCAGGAGGAATCTATATAATATTATCAATGACTTGGTTTCAACAAACTAATAATGAACATTAAGTTCTCTCTGTGTGAAACAAATTGAATTTATTTAAACATGACCATCTTTGTAAATGTTGCATTCAGTTTCAGAAACTTGTCCCAAATAATTTCAGTATACTCCCACCTCTTTCTCCCAGATGCAGATGTAATTTATGTAGAAGTAGACATTAAAATAAGTCACTCAAGACAGACTCACTTTCATTTACATAGTGTTCTTTGGGGAAAGTATTAAATCAATTTTAACCTGTTTGGGCGTGCATCCAAATAACATGCAGGCCTGTTTGAAGAGAATCAGTTTTGAAATTTGTAAAAGAGATCATATGAAATGCATTACTCAATTAAGTAAAGGACTTTATACTTTATTATAGAATACTGTACCATCTGCCATGAATATAACTAATTAAATTTGACTTGGTATGTGATTTTAACAAACAGTTGAAAAATGAAAATTCTACAGTGAATTCTTCAGCAGCACCTGAAATGATAGATACCCACTGGGAAAGATTGCATCCAGCCCCGCTCAGGTTGCAAACAGACTTTCCATTGTCTGGCTGCAGTCTGCATAATGTTTGCATTAAAAAGCAGGTCAGTTTCAGTAACTACTCACAAGCAACACAGAAAACCCAAATGCAGTGTTTGTCTGCTATTGTCAAAGAAATAACAAGCTCACATGATGAAATCGAAATGGTTGCAGAGCTTCCCTGGCCACAGAACAGAACCGACAACTTTGCTCTGCAATGTATTGCCAAAAATCTCTGTTTAAGAGGCCCTAAAAGAACCCTGTACAAAATGTGCATTGTTTAATACTGCAATTGAATTGAAATGTGACAGTGACAAACCAGACTTAAACCATACTCCTCATCAGCCTTCAATATGAGGCAGTCCAAAGTAGCCGTCTCTGTACGGGTCGGTTGTATCTGTCACATGGGTGTAATATTATGTCGCTCTGTCAGGAGAGCTGTTGGGGAAACCGGATGGTTTAGAGTGTGCCTCAAGCCACACCTGGTATAAGCTTATCTACATGAAAGCTGGGATAGCAAAATGACCCCTTAAGAAACATTTCTACCCAGAATGTGACTGCTCAGTGTCAACTACTGAAGCATCATGACCTTTGACTTTCTCACTTTCCACCCAGATGCCCTTATTCTGTGTGGACACAGCTTTGCTACTTTTGTCTCAGTGGGACAAATGCGCCATTGACCGAGAGCCAGCTTTCTAACTTTTATGAAAACTAAGTCTTTTGAAGATCAGTCATTTCTACAGGGAACTTTCGTAAAATTAATGCGTTTTGATATTTAAATGATGCTGTGTCTTTATAAAAAATAACAGCAAATTATGTTCTTAAGAAAAGAAGTATATCAAAGCACTCCTTGATTTGTTCTAACAGTTGAACAGTAGTCCTTAAGAAGCAGAGATGGATAAGTGAGCTGGCTCTGGGATCCATAAACCTGGGAATAGTGTCGAGAAGCTGATCTATAAAATTTGGTGATAAAGTAGCATATGCTTCCACTTTGGCTGATGGTGTTTATGAAGCGCTCAGCATCATCACTCTTCAGAGAGGGTTGGAGTTGAACAGAAAACGAGAATTGTTTGAGAAACAGAAGGAGTTGATACCATTAAGGCCGATGTGAGAAGTTTCTCAAATTTCATTGGTTCAGGAATTAAGAATCTGTGGGTTATAATCATTTTTGTAATTAACTAGCTCATTCAAATACTAAGGTTATTTTTCTATGACTACTTTCCTGGTATGATAACCATGGTTATCTTGCAGGGTTGTGTGTGGGGGGGCAGCTACATAAGACAACTGAATTCAAAGTAGCCTGTTGACATATGGGAATGATAGGAACAAATGCCAAATGGAAATAAGCAGAAGGAACATATGAAATAAATCACTGCAAAGCTGAACACATGTAGGTAGAGCTGGCCAAATTGAACTTGGGCAAACCAAGAAAAACAGAATGAGATAAATGCTTGGGGCTGCAGTCAGGGAACACAGGAATTCTCCTGAGGTCAGAAGAAACTCCAACACACAAACCCGAGCTATGGGGTTTGAAGGGAGCTACAGCAAATGTCCATCTAGGAAAACCATCAAGCCTTACTCTTCCATTGTATATTTATCAAAGGCATTTTACAGGATATCCCTGTTAAGCTGACCTGCCTGTATACAATATGTGTTCACTTAAGAATGGATTTATAAACATATATTATTTGCCTAGTTGGAAAATCTCAAACATCTTGTATAAATACATTATCCAGGCGTTATTCAAAACTGGAGCTGTTGTCCCAGTAAGATGATTTCTGGCAGGTCTCTATGGGATTTCCTGCCCTAGTACTGTCTGAATGGGTGACGACCCACGTCAGTCAGGAAGAGTAGTGACTTGCACCTGTGCGCACTGGGGACACATCCTGTGCAGTAGGGGCACTGGGCATTCCTTCTGGTAGCCTGTGTGAGGTGGGGCCAGCTTGAGGAGAATCGAGTCTTACTTCTGAAGTTTCCCTTTAAAATTGTTTTGAGCCAAGCTGTCAACAGGTGTATGCTTTTTCTGCCAGATAGCAGCAATTAAAATATCAACTGCTATTTCCTTGATTGCAGAGGAGGAACAGGAGGCTAAGATGTACTCAGCACGGTTTAGGTTAGAGGCAGCACCTGGGTTTCTGTAAGAAATGGTTTCATCCAGTTGAACAGTTGATTTGATTGAGGAAATGTATCAAGTGACGCCTTTCAGGTCACAAAAGGCAGTGTGCAAAAGAAGCTGAGAAAGGACAGCCATTAAGACCAACTGTCCCCACTGTGAGTGGACACAGCCTCTCCTCTCTGTGCTTAACAAGAGGTTTAGAACTTCCATAATAGAGATATTTTTAGACTACGTTTTTAGAGACAGGTCTTTGGTGTACATACTTAATTTTAGAAAAATTGGTATTTTTTGGAGCTGATAACAGTCCTGCTTTTCTTTTCATCTGATGCCTCTCGCCCAGTGCCGTTTGGGAAGCACTGCCTGAGGAGCACTGCTGGGAGGCATTAGACCTCCATGACTCCATGTGGCTTGGGTCCTTCGAAGCAGGAACTGAGACAATAATATTATCATTAATAATAATTACAGCTATCATTTATGAAGTGCTTACTATGTGCCTGGCACTGTTCCAAGCACTTTACCAGTATTATTTGATCCTCACAAAAACCATTGAGAGATGGTTACTATTACTTCCATTGTATTGACAAGAAAACTGAGGCACAGCATGTACTTCTAATATTATTCTATTTATCTTTGTAACTTTAGCTAATATATCCCCTAGCACAGAGTAGTCACGTGGTAGAATTATGTTGTAATCTGTCTCTGGTAGCCTGCTTTCAGTCCCTACCTTGGGTCGTAACCTACTGATTTCCAAACTTGTTCCGTACCAATTATTTTTCACCTCTGGCAACAGTAACTCCTATTACATAAATCTAATAAATATGTATAATATTAACATACTTCTTGACATTCACTTTCAAAATTAATCAAGTAGATGTCACTTTAAGCTAAACAAGACTGATTAATCACTTCACTTATTCTCTCATAAGCTCAACAACAATTCGCTGAGTGGTGAAAACCACAATGTGGGTGTCTGGACCTGACTTTAGATCTGGTTTCTGCCATTTATTTCTGTGACCTGAGGCAGGATCCTCCAGCCAAAAGAACTGGGTCTCTGGAATCAGGCAGACCTCAGTTCTTAATTGCATGGCCTTGGATAAATTCTCTGGGCCTGTTTCTTCAGCTGTGAAAATCACAGGATTATTGTGAGGAGAATTAACGTAAGCAGAGTACCTGGCAGTAGGCTGAGCACAGAATGTTCACATAAAATTGTGCCAATTGTTACTAAAACTTCTCCGGGAGAAAATATTTCTGTTGTATTAAGGTAGATGCAACTTAATTCTCAGGGAAAAGCAAGGGTGGTGGGACAAGGATTCCAGGGTCCACTCACCCCAGTGCCTGCCCTGCCCTTCTGCCCTGGCTCTCAGAGGCCCAGAGCCAGAGGAAACAAGCACTGGGGAAGGCGTGCATTTGAAGGAAACTGCCCAGTTCATCTCCTGACTGGCCTGTCTGCGCCTCCCCTTCCAACTTCAAAATAAAGCAGCCGCGAGGGGCATCTGTGGATGGTGCAGTCCAACACTAAGTGTAAAATGGGCTGCAGTCCTCAAAGATCACTCACATGGATTTGACTGATTATGAAGATGATCATTGACAAGTACAGATGTAGAATTACTGGGCTTCTTATTTGAAGAGAGCCAGGTGTCTGAAAAGCCAACCACAGATAGTCACAAGTACAAAGATAGAAGGAGAAATTTTAAGAAAAAAAAAGAAATGAAATGAGACACTGCTCTTTTTTTCCCTTTCTTAATGGTCTCTGCTTTGAAAGACAATTGATTAAAAAGAAAGCTTAATTTCTTTCTCTCTTTATAAATACTACATTGTCCTGTGTACATATGTTATACAACAATAGTTTCTCCTTAGTAGTCAAAGCTGAAAGTATTTGAGAAATGGGTCAGGGACTAGACTAGAAGCAACAATAAAATGCTGGAAAGACATTTTCAGTATCTCCAGGTGCAGGAGTAAGGGGCGGCATGAGAGAGAAGAGTCAGCACTTGACAAGACTGTGGGGAAGCAAAGTTTCCATAAGGGAGATCCAGGTTTTAGAGCCTGAAAGTGAAGGGAAAGCAAAGCAAAAAATGTCAAGGTTAAGAACAGTTTGCTGATGACTGACTGTGACTTATGGAGGGCCAGGAAAGGGCTCAGGACTTAGGAGAGGGTAGAAGACAGGTCAGAGAAGGTGGTACTGAGGGACACAAACCGTAGAAGATGTGGAATGACCTGGAAGTCCTAGGCCATAACGAGGTTAGTCCCCAGGCCTGAGGGTAGGGAAGGGCGATGTGAATAGTGGGGGAAGGCTTAGAAAAACAAAGACCTTACAAAGTTGGGAAAATCTTCAAAAAGCATACAAGATCCAATGTCTCCCTCAGATTACTAATTCTATTTATGTGCTCACTTATTATATTTATTTAAATTTTTGTTTTACTTGCTTCAGTAATTCTGCTTCAGGGTTCGCATGTTGTTTAGCTGTTACTATTTAAATAGGATTTATTCCTATCAGAAAAGGGCCAAAGCTCAGGTCTCTCTTGCTGAATTGAGGGGAGCAGCCCAGGCAGCGAGTTCCCCAGGGCAGGCGACTCCACTTGTCTCACTCCAGCCAGAAATTTTCTTGTCCTGGATTCAGCCTCAAGCCCTCGAATAGCAGCAGGAGGCTGGCAACTCTTCCTTGGCTATAATCTACCAGCCCTGTGGGCTTGGAGTGGAGGGAGTAGAGCAATGGCTTTCGGCTTCTTTCATCCAAATGGCCTTAATGCCCTGGTTGGTTCCCTTGTCTGGAATTCTCCCCTTCCTCCTCCCCCCTTCTCTCCCAGTGAACTGCAGCTCAAGGGTCAGTTTGCCAGAGAAGCCCTCCCTCTCGACCTCCTTGTTTTATTGTTTTCTACAACCTTGTTCCTTCCCTTCAGGGTACTTATCTCAATTAGTAATATTCTTCGAAATGTCAGTTTATTTTACATTTGTAATTTTTAAAAAATAAATAGTTAAGAAGTGAGCAATTTTATTTCACAATTAGGAAACATTCATTTTTATGTTAAAAAGAAAAGCAGGAAGACATATTGGGGTTCAAAAACAATAAACCCATGTTTCTCTAGAAATGCAGAATTTTTTTAGCAGTCATACTAAACCACTAAAAACTTTGTTAATATATCCTTCAAAGAGAGAGACAAATTTCCAATAAAGTTATATACAAAGCACAAAATTAATGTAAAAGGAAATTTAAAAACCTGGAAAGATAATCATTAAATGTATTTAATCATCAATCAACAGTTTATCTCTAATATAAAGTCACATATATATATATAAACTTATATGACCTAATAAAGATACAATGTTTGATAATTGGTTATTTATATGGAAAAATGATATCCTGACCTTATTTCATACACAGGAATCAATTCCAAGGAGAATAAAGTTCTAAATAATGAAAACTTTCAATATTTTTATGAAAATATATAAATATATTTATGGAATTATGATAGGTGTCAGGGTGGTCTGTGGCACGGGCTGTGGAAGAATTCACAGAGAGAAGAAAGCACAGAGAATAAAGTTCTTACTCACTGTCCGAGAAAGGAGAGGAGCATGTTGTGGGGGGACACACCAGCATTGAGGAGTGGGGGCTTTGAGGTCTTGAGGTCTTACTGGACCGTAGTTGGATTAACAGAATGGTGGGGGGTTTACGGTTGTGTTGGCCCTGGGCCATTGGGGCATTGTAACTCGAGGCTGCAGTTTGTTCCAGTGTTATTTTTCATCTGTGGTGGTTGTAGGGAATGTTAGTTCTGTTCTTGTTTTCTAGTAATTTCCAGTCCTGGGGACAAGCTCAGAAGAGTAAAATGGCAGTTGTGTTTAACAATGTCATATGCCTGACAGGCAAATAGTGCCGTCATAGCAAATGCCACTGGCTTTGTCCTTTCAATAGGGAATTACCTTTAATTATTAGGTAAAAGCTCAAATAATAAAACAACATTAAAATAAAATTTTTCCATATTAAAATGATATTACAAATAAAGCCAAATGATGATCTTGAAGTTAAACAAAATACTTACAACTGACCACTATATCGTATCTAAAATATAGAAAGTACCTTTATAGACTTCTATCACTGGCATTATGGCAACAAAGATCCTGAAAGCCTCTTGGTATAAACATGTAAAAGCATGTGATAAAATATGTACTTGCAAGTGAATAAAGAAACCTGTGAGAAAATATAAAATGTGCCAATGCCATGATCAAAACAAGAACA
Organism: Tonatia bakeri; assembly: GCA_004024845.1. Classification (NCBI taxonomy): domain Eukaryota; kingdom Metazoa; phylum Chordata; class Mammalia; order Chiroptera; family Phyllostomidae; genus Tonatia; species Tonatia bakeri. Next base: position 212,807 of record PVIA01001937.1, read on the forward strand.
GAACTGCAGAATGATAAGGAGGCTCTAAAACTTCTGGATATACTGGTCTCTTAGAGCAGAGCATTCTCAAGTAAAATCACGGGCTTAGCAGTGCTGGGGGCCAAGCTGGAGTTGGTCTTGCAAGGGATGGTGCTGCACCTTCAGTGAAGTGAGCTAAGCCCCCAACTGTCAGGAAAAGTGTCCCTCCCATCCTTGATTTTAGGAAGAGACTTAAAAATGACTCCTGATCCATTATAGGACCACTGGCTGGCCTTACATGGGTGTGGTGGCTGAATCAACACAATTTGCATAATTTAAAATACATGAATCCAAAAAATATAATTTAAAGTAGATTGAAGTATATAGTGCACTTTGGTACATAGAACAAACCAACATAATTTATCCCTGGAGGAGATATTATTCAATTTATGTCTCAAAAATGTCTTATGAAAAAACAGCTTCAGCAATAGATCTTTCAGTTTTGAAATTATTATATTATATAAAATAAATATGCTAATTATGCTTAATATATTTAATGAAATAATAAGTGGAAATAAAAATATGAGCAATAGAGATTATAAACATAAGAAAAATGTATAAAGAAATCTAATAAAAATCCTAGAAATAAAAGTATATAATTAACTAAAGTCAAAAATACTGTTGAAGGATTGAGCGTATCTAAAAAGAAAATTAATTAACTGTATCATCATTCATAAGAAATTACTAAGAATGCAGCACAGAAGAATAAAATGAGGTAAATAGGAAAGAAGTGTTTGTCAATATGGAAGAAGGACTGATAGGAATGCAAGAAGCAAATTAAAGAGAAGAGAGAAAGGGTAATATTTGAAAAGAAAATGGTGGAAATTTTACTCAAAATTGATGAAAAGCATTTATCCATAGTCAAGAAGGCCCAAGAATTTCAAAAAGGTATATAAATAATAATTCACACCTGGAAATATCCTATTGAAATTACACTAAGTCAAAAACAAATAACATTACTCAAAAGAAGAAAGAAAAGAGGTGTCTTAAAATATAATCACCAATTAGATTGACAGCTAATTTCTCAATAGCAAAAGTGGAAGCCAGAAAGCACAGGAATGATATTGTAAAAATCTTGAAATAAAAATTGAGACCCAGCATTCCATGCTTAGAAACACTATTTTTCAGTAGCATGCAAATATACAAAAAGCAAGGTGTTGGTGACCAAAATGTAGACCTGAATAATTTCTTCTCTCACAGAAGAAATTTCTTAAAACTAACTAAAGAATATGTTAAATATGTGGGTAAATTTAAAGAAAAAAATGGATATATAAGGCAATAATAATTGCATTTAATTTAAGTGGCTTTAAAATTAAGTAAACATTAGATATTAACTATATTAAACCAGGAAGGGAGAGATTATAACTAAACTACTCTAGAGACCTTATATTATTTAGAATAAAGGTAAATAGATTAACTTTAGTCTTCGTTAAATATGCATGTCAACATTTCTGCTGTGAGAATCAGAGGAAAAGAAAAAGAAGACATACCTTTTAAATAAGTGGGTGGTTCTAAAATGAGTAGAACAAGAGAGAAAAATGTCCTCACTCTATTTAAATAAAGAAAAAGAGAGAAAGAAAGAGGGAACGGAGGGAGAGAAGGATAGAAGGACAAATTATTTATTTATTTATTTCACTGTTCTATTACAGTTGTCCCAATTTTTCCCATTGCTTTTCCCCTGCCTGCCCACCCCCCACCCCCACAGTCAGTCCCCACCCTCTTGTCCATGTCTATGGGTCATCCATACATGTTCCTTGACTAGACCTCCTTCTTTTCCTCCTTCTTCCCCTCCTGCCTCCCTTCTGGTCACTGTCAGTTTGTTCCTTGTTTGCATGCCTCTGGTTCTATTTTGCTCATTTATTTTGTTCATTAGGTTCCTGTTATAGGTGAAATCATACAGTATTTGTCTTTTGCCACCTGGTTTATTTCACTTAGCATAATATTCTTCAGTTCCATCCATGTAGTCATGAAAAGTAGGAGCTCCTTCTTACTGATGCATAGAATTCCATTGTGTAAATAATGTAGCACAGTTTTGTTTTTTTTTTTAATCCACTCATTTACTGACGGGCACTTAGGCTGTTTCCAGCACTTGGCTATTGTAAATAATGCTGCTGTGAACATAGGGGTGCATAGGTTCTTTTGAATTGGTGTTTCAGGATTCTTAGGGTATAACCCAGTAGGGGAATGGCTGGATCAAAAGGCAATTCCATTTTTAGTTTTTTGAGAAAATTCCACACTAGCTGTGCCAGTCTGCATTCCCAACAGTGCACTAGGGTTTGCCTTTCTCCACAACCTCACCAGCACTTGTTGTTTGTTGATTTGTTTCTGATGGGCATTCTGACCTGTGTGAGGTGGTGTCTCATTGTAGTTTTAACATGCATCTCTCTGATGGCTAGTGATGTTGAGCATCCTTTCATATGTCTCTGGGCCCTCTGTATGTCCTCCTTAGAGAAGTGTCTGTTCAGGTCCTTTGGCCATGTAATTGGATTGTTTGTCCTGGTGTTGAGCTGTATGATTTCTTTATATATTTTGGAGATCAAACCCTTATCCAAAGTATCATTGGAAAATATGTTTTCCCATATGGTTGGTTCTCTTTTAATTTTGATGATGTTTTCTTTAGCCGAGCAGAAGCTTTTAGTTTGAGGTAGTCCCATTTGTTTATTCTTTCCTTTATTTCCCTTGCCCTAGGAGATGTATCAGTGAAAGTATTGCCGTGTGGACTATCTGAAATATTCCTGCCTATGTTTTCCTCTAGGACTTTTATGATGTCCCAGCTTACATTTCAGTCTTTTATCCATTTGAGTTGATTCTGGTGTATGGTGGGAGTTGGTGGTCTTGTTTCACAAATTTAAATAAATGTTCTTATAGTTAAATACATACGCTTTCAACAAACTTCTCAGCAGCTTACTCATTTATGTCTCACAACAGTCCTCCAGTGCTAGGAGAGAGGTTTTTTGTCCACATCTACACTTTATATCTGAGAATTGAATGATCACAAAAATAGAATTTTTTAGAAATTCAACTAAGGTACTTACAGGAAATATCAGAGACTTGATTGTATGGTTTTCTAAAACTGTGGTAAAAAATACATGCAATGAAACACATGCCATTTTAACCTGTTTAAAGTATACGGTTTAGTAATGTTAAGTATATTCACATTATTGTGCAATGGTTCTCTAAAACTTTTTCATCTTACAAAACTAAAACTCTATACTCATTAAACAACTCCTCTTTCCCCTCTTCCCCAATCTTCTGCTACTGCCATTCTGTATTCTGTTTTCATGAATTTGACTATGTTAATTATATTATACAAGCAGAATAATACAGTGTGACTTTTTGTGACTGGCTTAATTTACCTAGCACCGTGTCCTCAAGGTTCATCCATTTTATAGGCTGAATGATATTCCATTGTCTGCATATACCACATTTGGCTTATGTACTCAGTTACAGATGGACATCTGGGCTGCTTCCACATCCTGGCTATTTTGCATAGCACTGCTATGAATATGGGTATGCAGATATCTCTTTCAATCTTTTGGATAGTGACCCAGAAGTAGGAATGCTAGATCAGTTGGTAATTCTATTTATAACTTATAAGAAACCTCCACACTGTTCTCCATAGTGGCTCCACCATTTCATAATCCTACCAGCACTGCCCAAAGATTCCAGTTTCTCCACATCCCCACCAACACTTGTTATTTTCTGCTCTTTAGCTAGTTATCCTTATAGGTGTGAGATATCTCATTGTTGTTTGACCTGCATTTCTCTGACGATCACCAAGGTAAAGTCTCTTCATGTGCCTGTTGTTCATTTGTATATCTCCGTGGGAAAAATATATGTTTTTTTGGCCATTTTGATCAGATTATTGTTCTTTTACTATTGAGTTGTATGTTTCCCTTATATATTAACCCCTTTTGAGATATATGGTTTGCAATTTTCTCCCATTCCATGGGTTGCCTTTTTATTGTGTTGATTATTTCTTTTGCTAAACAGAAACTTTTAAGCTCGATATAGTCCCACTTGCTTATTTTTGCTTTTTGGGGCCTGCGCTGTTAGTGTCAGTGACAAGAAGTCATTGCCAAATCACGCATTTGTCCCTTCCAAAAAGCGGAATGCTGAGGAGCTAAATGTTCGATGGAAGCAATCGGAAAAGGAAAAACAGAATAAAGCCAAAGAAAGTAGCACAAGGAAAAATTTAAGGAGAGAAAAAAACAGAAAGATGCAGAAGATTAATAAATATAAAAATTGGTTATCTGAAAAGACGAATACAGTGTACAAGTCTCTAGCAAGTGTATTTAAGAAACAAAGGGTGGATACAGAAATGAGCAATATTGATAATAAAAATGGAATATATAAAATATGACAGAATCTAGGTTAGAATGGTAAATTTAAGGAAAAAGGGATGTTTCACACTGTAGCTCTGTCTGGCCTCACTGAGAATCATATCCCTGTTGGCTGTTTAAAGTAACATGGCCTACAGTTAAGCGCAAATATTCTTACCCATATTTTGAATCCCAGCCTTGCCACTTAACTATCTTTGTGTATATAATTTCACTTCTCTGTGCCTCAGTTTCCTCTTCTCTAAAAGGAGATAATGACAGTACTTTCCTCACAGGGCTGCTAAGTTAACTAAAATACATTTATGAATATTTGTTACCTATCCTTTCCATTGGATCCTCTAAATGAGCACTCACTTGGGACACTTCTAGAGGAGCAATACTGTGACTATTCTTTCTGCTGTTGTACTTTTCTAAGTTTTTTAATGCTTATTAAAAAGTCCAAGTAAAGCCCAATGAAAGGGCGAGCAGATAAAATAAAAATCAGAAGTCACTTCACAGCAGTGCTTGTTAGAGTACTCAGGAGAGGAGGTGGAACTTAATAAGTGAGATAGTTTAGAAATTTATATCTCTGCATTGCGTACCTCATTAAGATTTGGCTGTAGCAGGGCTAAATTTATACAGCAACTAAATATAAGCTACTTCCCAGTTTAATCATGTAGCTTAAGTCAAGTTTCAGCTTTAAAACATCAAATCAATTTAATACATTGTATTGAGTTCTTTTGGTATGACCCAACATATTTTAATAACTGGCTTCATAGTTTGTATCCCTGCCAGAGAGTCAAGTCCTTGGGGTGGGACTGTGCTTTGTTCAATGTTAGTTTCTGTTTCTAGCATACAGTATGACATGCACTAGTTCGTGATAAATATTATTTAGTCAGTGAATAAAATAAGTATTAATCAATAACAGATTTCTATGCAGCATCTTAGCACATGCCCAGTACCTTCCTTCCTTCCATTTCTTCCTATATGCACTGATTCTAACTGTGCTTTTGTTTTCCTTCTAATTTTTTATCTACATCTCCCACTAACCATTTTATCCTTGTTTCCAGGACTTGGATTGGGAAGCAATATATCATGAAGGTTAAAAGCACTGGGTTTGAATTTTGACTTTGGTTCTTAACCCCTGCATCACTTGGGGCGAGTCAATTAGCTCTGAGCTTTCTCTTCTTCATCTGTGAAATCATTGTGGAACTTTAGGTGTAAGAAATAAGGCTGAGCTTGTTTTCAATCTTGACTATTACATCCTAGCTTAGGTGAAGTCAATAGTGTAATTTTAAATTAATATCATTTCTTCAAGTGTGTATTAGTGTTACCTTTATATACTGTAATTCTTATACAACCCTGAGACAGGTGTTATCATTATTCCCAATTTACAGATGAAGAAACTAAAGCCAAGAGATCATCAGTCTGCTGCCCAAAGATCTATTCTGTCCTGCTTTACCACCTTAAATGTTAGGATGTATCCTTGCCCCATAAACTCATGGTATGTCTCCAGGGGCCCATCTTCCTGCATCAGCATAGACAAGGAGACAGTGGTAGTCCATCCTCATACCTAGAGCATAAGTGGTGGGGAGCAGAGGATTCTGATGCCTGTGGGGTGGCCCAGCCTTCATGGGTGCATCAGCTGACTCTCTGGACGTGAGATCTCAGTGAATTCTTTAATGTCTGGAGCTTCCAGTTCCCCCACATGGTTACAAACTTCTGTGGAAACCATAGGACTTTATTATGAAGTCATTATGAAGTCACCTGAAATGGTGGGCTTTGGGGGGTAGTTTACTGATTCCAGCAGTTGAAACAACACACAGTCTCACATAAACAACTTGGAAACTTCTTTAGGCACTTGTTTTAGGTTTCCAACTGTGCTTTGAGCCATTTCTCATAGACTAGCCTTAAATTTATGCTGATAAGTTTTGTTTCCTGTTAGGTTGTAGAAAAATCACAACATACTGTTGCGCCCACACTAGCAACAAAAAAGCCAGTTAAGTTTTCGTACCTTAGCTTTGGAAAGCTAACCGGAGAGCCAAGAAAGGAATGAGTTCCTGGTAAGAGGAGAGAAGAGACCTCCCTGAGTGCATGGCAGGAGAAGGAGCAAAGCTGGCACAACTTTGCGGAAAGAAAATCCAGGCAAATTTTCAACTCCTCATGGCCATATGTGTGCTGGCATGATAGATTTGAATCAGAGGAACAAAAGGCACCGAGTAAACCCGTACCCACCTATCAGTTCTTTCCATGGTGCCTTCATCCAGTGTTTGATGACAGCATATCAAGGCTAGGGGCAGGGTAAGAGGCCTGAGAAAATGCTTCCACATTGCATGGAAACTTTACCAAGCGACAGACAGTATTCTGACAAAGTCTTGGAGCACAGCATTAGATCTCAGTTTTCCCTGAGGCCAGGCGTAGCAGACCACAGAGGGGTGTAGAGAGAGCTCCTCAGATGCAGAAAGTAAATGGCAAGGGGTCGGGGTGGGGGGCATCAGAGAAGGTGCAAAGAAAACTACCTAGAAACAGCAAAGCTATCTGCTGGGTGATAAAGCAAAAAGCAACCTCTCACAGATCAGAAAGATGGCATTTGGGTGGTAAAATATAGGGAAGTCTTTGGACTCTTGCTGGTGCATAGATCTTAAGCCCCACAGAGTCCATACACAGAACTTTTGAACCCAGAGACAAACTGAACTGAAGTTAAGGCCTTAACAAAGCCAGAACAACACTGACAGAGAAGGGGACATGCCATTTTGCAGAGGTAAATATTATGTACTTCAGACCCCAATGTTCATTCACACACAAAGTCTGCCATACAGTGGAAAAATTATGACACAAAAAGTAGTGGCAGGAAAATGTCACTCAATAGAAAAAAAATTTCAACAGAAGCTAATGGACAGATGACCCAAAGGTTGGGATTAATAGACAAGATCTTTGGTGTAACTTCAATGAATATGTGCAGAGGTCTAATGAAAAAGGTGGGCAACATGTGTGAACAAATTGGACATTTAAGCAAAAAAAATGGGATTTGTGAAAAGAAAACCAAATACCTATTCTAACATTGAAAAAGAGCAATACCAGAATCAAAGAGTTCACTGGATATACTAAACAGAAGACAAAATACAACAGAAGAATAGATCAGTGAATTTGAAAGCTGGTCAATGGGAAGTATGTAAATTGAAATGAAAAGCAAAAAAATGAGAAAAAAATTAAAAAATCATCTAGGTCCTCTGGAACCATCCAAACACTTTTTTCCCCAAATTATAAGAACAAGTTTATTTATAAAGTCACAAAGGTAGAGGTAGTAAGCCGTAGAAGAAATGGGCTCAGGAAACAAGTTATAGTGAGAAAGGGGGGGATGCCTTGGATTGTAGGTGGGGAAAGAGAGAGAGACGCACTTTGTGAAATCAAAGAGGCCATATCAAACACTTAAAGAATGCATAGTTGGAGACCAAGAAGGACAAGAGAGAGTGAATGATGCCGAATAAATATTTGAAGAGAACAAGCCTAAGATTTTTCAAAATTAATGAAACATATTCATAAAGCTCAGCCCAATCCCAGAAAGTATAAACAAACAAAATCACACCTAGACATCCATGATTGAACTGTTGATAATGATGGATGGGTAGAAAATCTTAAAAGCATCCAGAGAAGAAATATTCATTACCTTTAAGGGAAGGAAAATAAGAATGATGGCTAACTTTTCATTAAATATAATAATGACCAGGCAACAATGGAATAAAGTCTTTAAAGTGCTGAACAAAAGTATGTTAACTTAGAATTCTATTCCCAAAGAAAAATATTTCAAAGAAAAGACATTTTCTGGCACAAAAAAGTTGGGTCTGTCTCTAGGCCTCTGGCATCCCTGCATTAAAAGAAAGGCTTTCGGCAGAAGGAAAACTGTAGCAGATGACATGATGGATCTGTAGGAAGAGACGAAGAGGACCAGAAAGTGCAAGTGTGGGGGTAAATTTAGAAGGCCATTTTTATTGTCTTTTTTTTCCAATTGTTGTTCAAGTACAGTAGTCCGCATTTCCCCCAGTCATGCCCCTCAGCCTTATATGTTTGTATATACTTTATTGCTTTAAAAATATTAACTCTTTAAAGAAAAAATAATAGTTGTACATTTTGGAGTTTATAACATATGTAGCTATAACATAATTTTTTAAAAAGTACAAAGGGCCAGAAAAGGAAGTAAATGAACTTATGTCATTAGAAGGTTATTACATTATTCACAAAGCAGGATATTACTAGAAGGCAAACTGTGACATGCTTGCATATTTTAATCTCTAAAATGCTAGTAAAAAATACAAAGAGGTATAGCTAAAAAGTCAAAGATAAAAGGGAACAAAAATATTTAACTTATCAAAAGGAAAGTAGAAAAGGACAGAGAAACAAAAAACAGATGGGACAAATAGAAAATGACTCATTTGTAAGACAAACTCAACCATATAAAGAATCACTTTAAATAAAATCATCTCAGTGTTCATTTAAAGGAAGAGATTGTTAGACTACAAACAAAAAATAGAACTCAGCTAGATATTGTCTATAAGAAATGTGCTTTAATTATGTAGATCCAGACATAATGTAAGTAGAATTGTGGGAAAGACATGCTATGCAGAAAATAAACATAGGAAAACATATTGGACAAAATGGAATTCAAAATAAGGTGTATTGTTACATATTACTTTTTATTACTGCTAAATGGGAATACCTCATGATTATAGAAAGTTAACTCCTTAAGAGTGTTCTCTAGAACTGTTCCCTAACAATTTTAACATGTATGTATCTAAAAACAGACAAAACTGTGTGGTGAAAAACAAGTAAAGGCAGATAATGGTTGGGAGTTTTGATATTCTATCAGTGTTTGGTGAAACATGGGGACAAAAATGAGGAAGGATGTTGAATAAACAACCTTATGAACCAACATGGCCTAGTTGATATTTATAGGCTACTATATTCAACAATCACAGAATACACTTCTCAAGTACACATGAAACATTCACCTAGACCATATGATAAAGTCAATATGCCCTGGTGGTGTGGCTCAGTGGCTTTAGGGCCGTCCTTCCAACCAAAAGGTCTCAGGTTCAATTCCCAGTCAGGGCACATGCCTGGGTTGCAGGCCACGTGTGAGAGGCAATCAGTTGATATATGTCTCACACACTGATGTGTCTCTCCCTCTATTTCTCTCTCCATTCCCCTCTCTCTAAGAAGTAGATAAAATCTTTTAAAAAATATCAATGAATTGCAAACGTTTAAAATCATACAGGTTGTATTTCTCAATGGAGTTTAACTAGAAACCAGTAACAGTAAGATATGTAGAAAATACTAAAAATTTGAAAATTAATTAATGAACTTCTAAAGAACCATGGCTTAGAAAAGAAATTTCAGGGAAAACAGAATATATTTTGAACTGAATGATATATCAGAATTTGTGAAATGTACATAATTAATGCCCAGAGGAAAGTTTTCTCTCCAAGCATCCATTTTAAACTTTGTGAACAAGGTAAGAACCTTTAAGAAACTAAAAGAGAAAAGCAAATTAATCCCAAGTACATAGAGGAATGGAAATACAGGATGGGGAAAGTTTAGTTTGTTCATATGGAAAATACAATAATTAATAAATATATAATAAAGAATAAACTGTGTTTCACATACAAATGTGAACTTTCTTTTGCCACACCCTGTAGACATCAGAATGGAAATCAGTGAAATAGAAAACAGACAAAGAAAATAAACAAGGTTCAAATTTGCTTTCCAGAAATATGAATACAATTGATAAACCTCTAGCAAGACTGATCAACAAAAAATAATATATCAACATCAGAAGTGAAAGAGAGGATAGTACTACTGATCCTATGCATATTAGAAAATTATTCAAGAAATCCAGATGAAATTGACAGATTTCAGGAAAAATATGTAATGTAACTGGACGTAAGTTGATACTAGGAATGTTATGCTAGGAATGTCAGTAAACTGCTCTTCTCTTGGGTGCCCAAATATTGATTGCACAACCATTTCTGAAACTGTTTGTACTATATTATGTTCAACTCTACCAAATTACACGTTATGGATCTGTCACTTTCATTAGATGATGAGCCTATTAAGCACAAATAATGTATTGACCTCCATATCTCCAAAACACAGGGCAAGTGCTTAATTCACGTGATTTAAGAGAATGAGTTCTGCTCACTGCTGAGTTCACACACAGTGTCTACAATGTTTCGCAGCACGTTGCCAGCCCAGCACTGTTAGCACAGACATGTGATCCTGTCTTCTTGGGGGTGGTTGCTAACTAACTTTTAAAACATACATTCTAGAACTTTGAGAATAGGGGTGACATTAAAATCACCAATCTTTGTTTATGAATCTTTCTGCTTTGGGGGGGAATCTAGTCCTCTGGAATCTCTCCCATTCTCTATAGGAAGTGATAAGAGCTTGAACTAAGATGGTAACTGTGAATGTGGAAAGGAAGGGATGGCTGCTATGAACAGTTCTCAAATGAGCAGCAGCACTGCTTATGCACAAGGATGAAGAAGAAGCAAGAAAGAGACAGGGATGGTTGCCAAGGATTGAGGCTGACAACTTTATGGGATGAGGAGGCTGACCGACTGTAAGTGTTGGATAGTTCTGGCCCATAGAGATACAGGGGTGTTATCTCCAGCAGAGGCAAGAGGAACAGCATGGACATCAGCAGTGACTTGGCTCTGAAGGAAGAAGTGTCCAGGGACCAGGAAGGCCTGAGAGCAGAGGCTGAGCTCTCCCCTCTCTTTCACGTGCTGCCCAGATTCCCCTCTTCTCCTCGGAAGCTTTCATCTCACTGACCGTTACTCACGCTTCAAGGTCATTGAAATATTTACATAGAACTCTCACATACATTGTGTCATCAACCCCGTGAGATAGATATGCACTCCCATTTCAGAGTCAAGGAATCTGAATGGCAGTAAGGGGCAGAACTGGGGGTCAAATAGAGTTATTGTGATTCTACCTTTATTCAGTTCCTATTGTTTAATGCTATGTCAGGTCCTCTAAATGACAGAAGCATAAGACATGGCCTTTTGACCATCTTATTGGGAAAACAAACTTAAAAACACCAAATGATTACAGAATACATTAAGTATGTGCATCAAATAATTATATATTAGTAAGTATATAACAATATGTTAATATGGAAAGTTATATCACAACCTGCCACATTAAATTCAGTATTTCTTTTGGGAGAAGAAACATTTATATATTTATTCAGGCTCAGTGGCCAAAGACACAGAACAATACAGAATTGGAACATTTATAGAAATCTTACAGGGTCTCTAGACTATTTATTTGACTATGAACCTGTATATTAAGAAACATAATTTCTTTACTTATAAAAATGTAAGTAATAGTTTCTTGACTACTGCCAAATAAATAAAGCACACACATAAAAGAAAAGCATCAGAAAGTCATCATGGTTGTAAAAAATAGAGAAAAATAAGCATACTTTAAAAATAATATATCTATTTTATGCATTTTGAGAACAGACTAAATGGGAAGATGGAGCTCCTAGTACGCAAGGTGGAAACACAACGTTAATACATGAGCTTCACATTCGTCAAATGTTTTGTGTTAAATATTCACTCTTTAATAATTGCCAAAAGTAAAAAATAGTTTCCAAGGGAAATAATTTTGACCCTGATTTAATGTAACTTACTGAACATGGGTCCCCGAAAGATCAAGTTTTACTTTTCGAAGATTACTGTCTTCCAAGCACACAGTGATTAGACTTTTTAGAGAATGATATTTGTAGCACAACAAAAAAAGCAGCATTTGGGGTTTTCCTGAGATCAGCACTCTATTCCTACGCCAGTACCTCAGTCCTTAACCAGGATGAATAAAAATAGGTTTCAGTCTCAATGGTAAAGACATTTTACCAAATTCCATTTTTTCCAAACAAAGCAATTTTTTCTTATTTTCGTCTTCAAAAACAAAACAATGGAAAACAGCTTCAAATCTTCCTGTGTTCTCACACGTCTTCCTTCGGCTTTTTGCCACCCAGGAGACAAGTCAAACAGCAGACTCTGAATTAGCAGAGCCCCACTACAAACAAGGATGAAGAAGGGAGGGCAGGTTCTGTCAAAAAAGGCTTGAGTTAGAGAGGGAGCAGACAATTAATTTGATTTTGTTTGTTAAATTAAGCTATCCTTTTTTTTTTTTTTTCCACGGAGGCTGTTATGCAGTGTGTAAGGAATGCACAAATGTCTGGAGGCCTATCTCTGCGAGGAGAAGAGTGAGTCATCAAAGACACCCAGTTGCGTGTGGGAGTCATCATTGGGGGTTGAATTATCAGGCCAAAAACAACTGGGCACAGCTCAGTGTCTGGAGCTGTTTCATGTCAGGGTTAACTCTCACTTCAAAGGAACCCAGCAGATGGGAAATGAAAGTTCAGGACTTCTTCCTTTGAATCTGTTTTCAAAATGGCTCACGCAGTTTGCCGCCTGGTATCTTCGAAAGGCGTGTTTCGGGGTTTATCATTGCTATTTGGCTTTTATCGAGAGCCAATAATATGCACCGAAGATGTGTATGTACATATAAATTATTCTTCATTTATGAGGTTGTGATGATAACATTGCTGTCCTTTTGGGAGCATATAGCTAGAAAACTCGAGGTTGACTCCCACTCATCTTCCGTAAGAAGACCAGACCCAAACCAAGTAGTTGGAAAAAGATGAATAAGACTCTCAAGGAAAGATATAACACCAGGATCTGGATACAAGTTTCGTGAAAGGGAGAAAACGATCGTTTGAAGGAAAAAGAGAGAAAAACAAGACCCTCACACTCTTGTTTAGTCAAATGCAAATAAGCATATCATCTCAATTGAATCAGCTGTGCCTTCTTGGTTCGTAAGGCTTTGTCTTGTAAAGAAAATGAAAACCTGAGCAGCTTCGTAATCTGATCCGTGGACTTTTTCTGATGCTCAGACCTAAGAAGGTCTGAAAGTAATTTTTCTTCTCTCTGTGCTGCCACAGATTGTGTCAGCACCTAGTAATCCAGGTTTAACTAGGCCACGTGAGCGTGAGACTAAAAACAGGGGTCGTCATAATGGTGAACACACTGGTTTTGTCTAGTCCTACCCCAAACCAGCTAATCTATAGGAAGTTAGCAGGAAGCATCTCATAGCTCAGTGAAACAGAGCAAACACATAAAACAGCTCCGCTTGCTCTTTCTGGGTGTGGAGACCCTCCTAATTTTTCCTGGCAGCCATCCCAGTCCCATGATACTTCTTTGTCAACAGAGGCTCTGGCTCTGGTCACAAGCTGCATCTCCACTCTGGGCTCCAGCAGCCACTGGGTCCAACGGGGGAAAAGCATGGCCGTGGAGACTCAGGCACTAACAGAGTCCCAGGCCAGCTGCTTGATGGAACCACTCTGACTCATCCAGAGGGTCCTGCTGTTATTATCTTGCAGAGCTGAGTTAAAATGTTCTTTCCTTGTCACATTCTCTCCATGTGAGAAATATTTTTAATGTTTATTAATTTTATCTATTTTTGAATAATTAACAAACTCATATGTTTCAAAAGTAAACACAAACTAAAACTTCTGTAGCAGAAATTCTCGCTCCTCTCTGGGGCTCGCAGCGCTGCCTAGTTCACGCCCCTGTGTCACTCCCACCAAAGTAACTGTTAGTTTCCTCTGTGTCCACACAATGTTTCATTACACAGTAAGTATATATTTATTATTATTTTATCCAAAATGTAGCATTTTATACAGCACTTACATCTTGCTTTTTAAATGTAAAAATGTGAGTTAACTACTTTCCAGATTCAGTTATAGAGAATCCCCTCATTATTGTTCACTGCTCCATTGCACCTTCATTGAAATGGTCACCTAGATAGGGACACTTAACTGTTATTGCAGTGAGTAATCTTGCATATGCATTATTTTGCTGTTGTTTAGATACATTGATAACCCAAATATTCAAAATAGAATTTTGGGCTGGAGAATATATGTATTTGTAATGTTTACTAATACAGTCAAATTGTCCTTGAACTAATTTACACTCTCCTTGGGTATGTAACAGAATGCCTCTTTCCCCACACTCTCGCCACCAGAATGTGTGGTCAACTTTTGCATGTTTATAAATGTAAAAAATTTAAAAATATATATTTCATTAGAATTTTAATTTCCATGTCTTTTATTATAAGTGAGGTGGAATCTCTTTTGTAAGTTTAAAAGTCATTTTTTTCTTATGGATTTTCAGAGTGCTTTAAATATTATGGAAATTAGCTTTTTTTTAATCCCTAAATTAATTCTTTTCATGTGCTTATTTGGGATATTTGTATCTATATTTAAAAATGAAATTGACTTGAAAATTGCTATTTTAGTCAATCTTTATTAAACTTGAGGGCATTTTTCTTTTTTTTCTATGCTCTGGAACAGTTAAAATAGCATTGAAATATCTGCTCCATGAAAACTTGTTCTTTCTGTTAAAATGAGTGTGTTTCAATTTTTTTCTCTTTCCTGGAGTCAGTTTTGGCAAATTATTGTCTTAGAAAATTATCTACATTAGTTAGGTTTTATTTCCATGTTTCAGATGTAGAAACTGAAGTTAAATGACATGCCTCAAGAGAGTGAGGGCTTTAAGCCGTATCTCTCTTCTTCTTCGGCATTGGTGATGTTGATGTCCTTTTATCAGTGAAATACACCACTGAGTTTCCCTTGTAATGCTGTGCACAGGACACGTGGCTGGGGATGGGGGCAGGTGTGGAAAAGGGAGTGAAGACGGCATTGTAGGGAAAGCCAGGAGCAGGAGCGCACACAATACTGAGAGTGATCGGAAAAGGACACAAAGTTAACTTTGGTGTAAATATACCCAATAATGGAAATGTAGACAGCTGGAAACAGATTCCTGAAGTCAAAAAAGCACAGACATATTTGGACGTAGCATTACATATTAGAAAAGGAAATTAAAATTAATTTTGGTTTAAAGGTATTCATTAATAATAGGAATATGAGAAACAGGAGACTGTCTTTTCTACATATAATGTCAACAATTTTTTCTCTTTCAAACTGAAGTAATTTTTGAAAATACAATTTAATTTACAAGTTTCTTTAGTCATTTGTATATTTAATGAAGAGAGAGAAATAAATATGCCCAATAAACAGACTTCCAAACTTCAGGAATTCCTTATAGGGAAATAGCCTTACATTAGGACATAACACTAAGGTCTTCACTAGTCACATGTTTTTTTAAGGGAATCCAAAGTTTTTTACATAGCAAAAACCTCAGAACTGAAGAACAGTTCTCAAAACTACAGAATGACTTAGCAAATACAGGAAAAGACAGTTTCCTTAAAGAAAAAAACTGCTGAACACTAAAATCAAAATAGCCACAATAGATGGACAGATATTCTCCCCGGAGAAACAACTGAGGAACTCTTCAACATAAATCATATCTTTCATGATTTCCAGATCACATAATCCACAAATCTTGGAATCCATATGAAACCAGAATAATTAAAATCTATGTGAGTAACCCAGTTAGAATAAATACTAAGTTATTTAAATTATACAATTTTGAAGCCCTATTCTCATTTCTATTACTTCAGTAGATTTACAAAGAGAGGCCTCTCTTCTTTTCCTCTTCTCCATCACACTCTTTCTTTAGAGCTCACATGATATTTTTACTTTGTAAGATTAAAATCAAGGAGAAGCCAAGAACACTTTTCCTTTTCAGTTATAATTTAAAATCATTTTAAAAGAACAATGTTCTAGAATTATGAATGCTTGTGAGAAGCCTCTAAAAGGGAGCTCAAACATTGCTTAGCCAATTCAAATAAGCATAAAGAACAATGTGAAATATATAAAATGATGAGCTGATCTTATACAAAGGAAAAATTATATAGCATAAAGGATAAGGAATGCAACCAGATAAAGGCAAAGAACCTAAAGTTGAAGTCAGATTAGAAGTTAATATTTCCTTTTTCTCCATTTACCAAATTTAGTCAATTTTTTCTGTCTGATTCTGGAAAATAATCAAATTCAGGACAAACCAGAATAGTTTTCTTTAGGAGAGAAAATTGTCTAGCAAGAGCATTGCTAGCAAAGGGCATATTTTTGGTTTCAAAATCTGTCATTTACAGCTCTTCACAGTTCTAATCACATCCATACTAATAACAAGGAAGGGGCTCAATCACTCTATTTCTTAATAGTGATAATACAGGTTATTTATTGATTCCTGATGATACAATATTTTCCTTTTGCTCCATTGGAAAGGATTGTAATTACACGGAAATTCATGATAATGTATTAAAGAGCTCATGTAGCTAGTGTACAGAGCACTTAGAAAGGAGTAACATTACTCCACACATAGCAATTAGAGTGCAACTAATTAGTGTCACTTACTGTGAGAAGCAACTGATTAATTATGTTGAGACATTGCTGCTGAGCGAAAATGCAGAGCCTAGGGCTTCCAAATTGCATGCTCCGCCATTCAGCTAATAGAACCCCTCTGCTGGCTTTGTGGTTGCCCCGTATTTAATTCAGCCTCACTCTCTGGCTAATGCAGGCACCCCTGAAGTTCTGCACTGATGTTATGTTCATGAAACTACTGCACATCAGAATTACAGTGTACTTTTCCCTCTTTCACATTAGGAAAGTAATTAGTGAGGCAGCTGTGTGGCTACAAACTTCTGGGCTCAATTCAGTGGGCAGTAATATATTTCATCGTCATAGAAACAATATCCTAGCACCTGAGCAACCTTATTTACTTTGGAAAATGAGAAGCTCGAAGGAGTCAAAAGAAGAGATGAGTGCCTTTGTCACTCTGCGAAGCTGTTGTGTCGAAGAGGCATTTTTAAAAGGGCCCAATCCTCATGCCCAAATTTTACCAAATTCTCATTTACCCTCAAATATCCAGTCCTATTTTTCTAAATTCAGTCTGATCAGGGCCCCCCAACCCCCACAGTCATCTCCATGTTTTTGCCACACCCGGGGGGAACGTTAGGCAGATGGTTATTTGAAAGTGTCTTGGCCTGCTTTACAGCTCTTCTGAAGTGTGTTCCTAAGGCTCCTAGGGAAACAACTTAGCTTCATGTCTGCTCTGTGTAGGTACAGCAGAGGAGGGTCCAAGGTGGGCGTTTATTCCTTCTTACAAATCCACTTAGTTCTGCCTACAAAGCATGGGGTCAGTTTCAGATTGTGTTGTGGAAAATGACCTCTATTATGAACAAAGCCTGGCCCCCTGTAGCTATGGAGAGGAGGGGCCTTTCTAGCCTCAATTTTTAGGTCAACAATTTATAAAGTGCTCTAGTATATCACCTTCTATTTTAACTATTCCATTCTTTTCCCTCTGCTGCTGCCTAACTCCAGGCTTTTATTGGCTTTGATCTGTACTATCAGTTAGTACTACAGGTCAGTCATCTCATTTCAATAGGCAGGGAATTACCTGTGAATCTTAGTAAATTGCAGTGTGACTCTAGTTAACAGTAGTGTCTTGTATACTTGGAATTGGCTGAGTATTATGTACTTGAAGTTTAAAAGGAGGAGGAGAAGGAAAGGAGTAACCATGTAAAGTGATAAATAGATGGATGTGTTCATTAGCTTAATTGCAATGATTATTTCACAGTGTGTTGCATATCAGAACATTAAGTACACCTTAAATATGTACAATTTTTAATCAGTTATACCTCAGTAAAGCTGAAAAAATACAGATTCAGATTCAGTAGGTTTTGCATTTGGCTCCGTGTTCTACATGTGTACCAAGTTCCCAGGTTACCTCCATGTTGCTGGCTGGCCAGCCACACTCGGAGTAGCAAGCTTCTAAGTGACCTCTTGTATCTAGTTTTGCCCATCCCAGAAGACCCTGAATATTGCATTTGAAGTCATTTCTCTAAAGTGGCATTTCATAAAGTGTGATCCAGGTTTTTCACTTAACAGAATCAGCTGGATCCCATATCAGACCTGATTAAATTTGAGAACTATTATTGTAAGGCAGAGTTCAAATCAGGATAATTTTTCTTCCCCAAAGATTTTTAGTTGTCTCTTCTAACTATTGAATAAAATTCCAGATTTCTTACCATGGCATTTGACTTCCTGAATTTTCTATTTCCCATGACTTTTCTTGCTGGGTCTACGTACCTAGAAGGAGAGAAACCGATGTAATAGAAATTATCATCAGAACTGTCATTCCTGAAGGCCTACTTATATCTCATTTAACATATTAAAATTTTGCCATTTGTGTATAATAATTTATCTCATTTCACTATTTTTAACCCTGTTAAGGTAGGTGATATTTCCTCTATTTTATGGATTTCAAATCTGAGTGTCAGAGACAAGGGCAAGTTTATTAGAGTGATGGATTCAAAGCTTATGTTATTTTCATGTCTCATATTTATAAACCTGGAATGTCACTTGAATTTGCTTTATTAATGTTTTGCTCTCAAACAATTGTTTGTACAACACACAATTGACAAATTGATATTTTCCAGTGCGTGCAATGACTATTGGACATACGTGCTAGAAAAAAGTCACAGTTTTGCTGTATTGATGAAACAAAGTATTTCTATTTGTCCCTTTTACATTCTGAAGTTCTATTAAATTTTGCTTGCAATATTCTATATCTCAGAAGAACTCTCCAGTCTAGTTGCCGTAAATAATCCTTAAGAAATATACAGGCCATAAATCCATTATAAAAATTTACAACCATCTGTGCGTTGTTCATCTAACACAAATATGTTGATTTGTACATTTCATGTACTTTCAGTTGTCATAGAATATCAACTAATCATAAAGAGCTGTTGACGAATTTGAAGTGTTATTTAGTATTATTTACAAAAAGACATTACTAAAAAAATGTCAAATGTATTTTGATTTGAGAAGTGAGACTGAATTTGGCCATTTTTTACATTAACACCTTGTAAATGGGGTATATAAATCAATCATCAAATAACACATATTAAGAACCTACAAGCATATGCTGCTATCTGAGGCACCACATGAATAAAGCAGACATCTCTCTGATCTCCATTCCTAAAATAGAAACAGTGATATGGCAGAGTGCACAAGAATAGTTTTGTACCTGTTAATGTAATTGTCTCATTTATTGCAGGATTAAGGAAAAGAGTGAGGACAATTTAGCATAGACCATCACTTTTTGTGGGACACAGGGACTGGGAGATTCAAAGAAACTTTTTTTTTCTACTGGTGAAGTACCTCCAATAATATTGGAAAATACGAACGATTTAATATGAATTGGGTATCACCAGTACCAAGGTAAGGATTTTGAATGGTCATTTAGTGCTTTGTCTGCTATTCAGAAGAAATTAAGGAAGGCAAGTAAGTCCGTCAGGAAGAATATCTCAGATGGCTTTGCTAACATCACACAAGTAACACCGAATCGTTTTGTGTAAGCCAAGAGGAAATTATCCTCTCAGGTATTTAAGTGTCAAGTCTGGTCAACTAAGTCAGAGTCCAATATTGAGGGTCTATACATTAAAAATTACAAGGTATATGCAATGTCATAGACGTATGGGGCACAGATGCAAACTACAAGTAACACCAGCAACAGCAGTAACAATGACAAAACCCAGAGAAGCAGTTACTATGTTACTGCTGTGATTTCTGGTTTAAATTATTTTCATCTTTTTATGAGCCATATCACATACCACAATGTCCTCCAAGAGGCAACATGCTCATTTCTTAGAATACTGGGCTGCTCCTTGTAGTTCTGATACTGCGTATTTCCATTTTTTTCCATAAGATCTTCTCTTATGAGTCTTTTACTTTAGCTAAAAGAAAGCGAATGGATTTAAGCTTCTACTTTAATGGCTGAGACATAGTTCATTATTTTCAAACTGCGGAGTAAAACTTTCCAGCTAAAATTTTTTTAGACATTTGACAGACACCTTAGACTTAGGGTTTTCTTATTCAGAAACATAAAACATAGCCCTGTGTGGCTGTCCTCTCTGTAACAGAACTTACTTCCTCTAGGCATTGTGATACTTATTAGCTTCCAAAGTATTGTTGCTAAACTCAGAAGTCCAAATATATGAGTTTAAAGAACATTAAGTATTACAGGCTCAATCAAATTAAGATTTTTTTTGTTATGCAAGAATAGGCTATGAGAACAAGTTACCTGAACATGAACAGTTACTTCCTTGGACGATACCCGCTCCCTCTCTTTCTGTTGCAGATCTAGCTATTTTTATAACTCATTCCTGATCATTAGGAATATGTCTGTCAAGTCACTGGCGGAGATGATTTAGCACTCTTATTCCTTCTGATTCAAAGTAGTGGATTTCCTCTTGACACAGATACTAAATTTCAAAAACCAATACAAAAATGTAGATATGTTCAACACAATACCTTTGGCCCTGGCGGGTAGCTTAGCTGGTTAGAGCATTGTCCTGTTATGCCTAGGTCCCCAGTCAGGGCACCTACAAGAATCAACCAATAAAGGCATAAATAAAGGGAACACCAAATCCATGTCTCCATGTCTCTCTCTCAAAAAAATCAATGAACAAAAAATACCATCAATGTCTGGTTTTCTAACAGTATGTTTTCTGTTGAAACCAGGTATTCTCTTTGTTCCCTCAACTCAGCTCTCGGATGGACATGCATGAATTCCTCTCTAAATCTTCAATATTTCTCTCTTCTCTCCCCTTCTTTCCTCCCTCCCTCCCTCTCTTTCTTCTTCCTTCCTTGCTCCCTCCATTGTATGAGTTTGTATATCCTTTAGATTGTATGTCCTTTACACCCTTTATAACATCTTTCTGTGGAAACTGTTCCCTGTAATTTTATAGCCAGTTGTAGTAGTCTCCTGATCATACGTGAACTTATAAGAAATCCTATATTACAGAACATATTCCTAATAAATTGACTTTTCATCTTGAAGGTTATATGCCATCAAAATTTATTTTTGGTCTGAGGCATCATTCTTGAGAGGGAGAGTATTCAGGGATTTGCCATTTCAGGAGAAAATAGACTTAGGAAGTCATGTTAACAAGTGAAAACTGTCCTTTTTGAAATTCTTTCCACATACCATAGATGTATGCGTATATATCCATGAATATAATGGCACATACAGTGACCTGCATGAGAGTTGTGATGAAATTAATGAACAGTATTTTGAAATCTAAAATATCAAAAACTTGGTGGCCATTTAATCAAGTCTAACAGGATGTACAATGATCTCCACACATTCGGTCAGCTCTTACTCAGCGTGGACCCTACTGGAAGTTATTCTTTCCAGATAAAACAAATAGAATGGTGTTGTATCAGCTTGCTAAGTAGTGGGAGAGGCTGGTCCTGTTGCTCATGAGTAATGTGCAACAATCTTTTTGGATCACAAATGTCATTAGGACTGGCACTGAGAAAGCCTAAACAGTTTTGCAATTATAAAAAATAAAAGCTTTGATGAAGATAAATGTCTCCCCTGTTATATAACACAGTTGGACACAAATAAATAGGTAAGAAATTTGGAAAATAAAAGATAAAAAATTTGCCCTAGACCAGCATAGAGAATGCAAATTTATATTAAAGCTATATTAAAACTTGATATTGTATATTATTTTATTTATTTTTTACTTATTTATGGCTCCAACACAAATATGAATCCTAGAGTTAGGTGGCTGTGGTATATACACCATCTGTCCATCACTCCCAGCTCTGCAGCCTTGGGCAAATCACCAACTTCTCTGAGCCTCTGCTGCCTCTTCTTTAAAATGGAAATAATAACACACAGTAGCTATAAAATCCAGAAGCATATATGCTGTTATGTTACTGAATTTTATTTTTCGTATTTCAGACCCCTCTGATTGCCCTCTCCTGGGGTTTGCTCAAAGTACAGGTCTACTCAGTGAAAAAGCAGAGATCGTCTGAGGCAACACGTCACAGACGCACGCACAGGGGTTGATGGGAACAAGTGGAGGCACCACATTCATTGCAACTTTGCACAGCCCATTGCACATATCATCTACTGTGATGCAGTATCAATAAGTCATTTATGATGTCTGTCTTCAGAGTTTCCAGACATTAAGGCTACCTTCTCTGTCTCATAGGGTTTTCCTAAGGGTTAAATGGGCTCAGGCGTGGAAAGTGCTTAGCCGTCTGGGCTGTGGCGAGCACGTTTTAAGTACTAGACGTTATCGTTGTTATTTACATAGAAAGCTAAACTTAGTTTTTAGTCTGCATTGTGGTTTTAAGCATTGTTGCATAATCCTTTTTTTCCCCCTCTATGAAGTCTTACATTAAACGACCCTCCAGGATTAAGTTAAATGAGCATATTGACACTGGTGTCTCCATCTAACTCTTGTAGTTATCATTCTAGAAACCAGAATGCGAAGGTCAAATTTTCCATTAAGATGATAACAATTCAGAAGTTATGTTCCTTTTAGTAATACTCTTTCCAAGAGGCATTTAGTTGTTTATTCAAGGGAAGCATCTCATAGGCCCCGAAATAGAGGACCAGATGAATTATTCATCGTTTGTGCACTCTGTACATTAATAGCACAAAATGTTATAAAACAGTCCAGTTATGTATAGCTTAACACATGATTCTGGGGTTGCTTTAACTCACACTCTTAGTAGGTTCCTGAAGCAGTAAAACACGTAAAGAATGACGAAGTTTTTAACAAGTGACCTTTATAGCTGCAAAAACGACCCCACCCTGAATCGGTGAAGGCAAAGAGGACTGGAAGGCAGAATGGACAAAAGTACGATTGAACTACAGGGCAATCTGGCAAATGTAAGACTCCACTCTAACTAACGTGGTCTTTAATCACTGGGGGTGGGCAGTGTGTGGTGAGTTTTATGGTGACTGGAGAATAATTTTGTTTGCTTACTTTCCTGTGTCCAGAGACTTGTCAAAATATATAGTGAAAAAATGAAGACTAGATAAATCTAAAGAAGCTTTTCTTCCAAAGTGTGTGCTGTGGATTATCTCCTCAGCCCGTCTAAGGACATTTTGACCTAACCCAAAGAAGTTTGAAAATCTAGACACCCTGCATTCTAAACAACCATCTTGGAGATTTATAAGGCATATTGATAGGCATCTGATAAATTCTATGGTGAAGAAAACTAACCTTGTTTCACCCAGAAGTTTCCAATCATATTTGACAATGGAACAATTTGTTCATTGGACAAAGATTTTTATTCACTCTTGAATGTTCCGTGGAATAGCTTTGAAAAATACTGCTGTAGAAGAAGTTTCTAGAATTCTCCTCTAATTCCACTTGTGAAACACCATTGTTTCCAACAATAGGAGCTGAATTAAATCCCCCTTAACTCCCTGCCCTTCAGATCAGAAACAATTCCAGAATCACTGACCACTTCAAACTTTCCCTCCTTTCAACTGCGATGCTTTATGCCTGGCTCACTTGGTTTAGTACCTAAATGCCACAATTTTGCTCAGCCCTCTTGGACTGAAAGCTTGACTTCAGACTTCTGATTTCCAGTTCTGCATGTAAACAGCTTAAAAATGCCCATTCTGTCCTAACAACAAGTACAAAGTTGAGCAGACTGGAAAACAAACTCTCCTTGGATCCATATGAGAGGAAAAGACACAGGGGAAACTGTTGTCCTCAAGGTCAGAGAGTCAGACAGGCAGGTACAGAGTCAAGGCTTATCAGAGCTAAGACTCAGGTGCACACACCTTCCCAGGAAGGAGTGCTATAACTACAATTGACAAATTACCTGAACTGTAATTGACAAATTGCTGGGAGCTTAGTGTGAACAAGTCTGAATTAAAATCTACAGGGCGACCTGGTCATCAGAGGGTTCTACAATATTATGAGATTTACTTTCAGGAGTTTGACCAGATTCCCACAGTAAATATTAGAGAAAAATCACCTCTTGCTTCTGGCAGGAGGAGGAAAAAGGAATCATTTCAAAATATGCCAGAGCATTCTGTTGTTCTTAACAAGGCCTGACTTTAAGGGAAACTAGCTAACCAGGGTCTAACCTGAGGTGGTATTATCAAAGCCTAACTGACCTGGAGATGGAAAATACCCAACTCCAGCCAGCTCTAGCCTTCTACGCGGGGGGCAGCCTACTCTAGCTATCCTGTGCCACCCAAGCAGGGAGAGAGAAGCTGAGAAACACTTGTGAAGTTCACAGTCCAGAGGCACAGCACACTAAAAGATTAACACCTAATTGTAGGACTACAGAATCCTTCCTCTCCCTCCAAACTTCACCACCTCATTGCTGATGGCCTATTTTGCAGCAATTCCTTTTACCCAGTGCAGTATGGCCAGCTATCAGGAAAAAATTATAAAGCACGCCAGAGGCAAAACACAATTTGAAGAAACAAAATAAACATCAGAACCAGACATGGCAGAGATGTTGAAGTTACCAGACAGGAAATTTAAAATAACTATGGTTAATATGCAAAGGACTCTAATAAGTAAAGAGATGTAAAAACAGATGAGCAATGTGAGCAGAAAGATGGAAATCCTAAGAAAGAACTGAAAAAAAATGCATGATTGTATTCACTTATGTGCATGATATGTACACATCTATATGTTATATATGCTTATATGTAAGTGAAATGAGTGATAGCAGTGATACAAAGCACAGAAGGAAGAAATTAGGAAATGCTGTAGTTTTACTTGAAAGTGAACTTGGATTAGTTTTAAGAGTATATTGAAAACTCCAGGGTAACCACTAAAAAAGCATGATAAGAAGTATAACTGATAAGCTAAGAAAAAAGAGAAATGGGTGCATTTAAATGTTTAATTAAAACCACAAAATGCGGGAAAATAATGGGAAACTAAAATAAGAACAAAGAACATGGGAACAAATAAAAGAGTAGAGTATGGTAGATAATAGCCTAACAATATCCATAATCTCTTTGAATGTCAATGCTCTAAATTCATCAATTGAAAACTGAGATTTAAGATTTTCAACTATATTTAAAAGACATGATCTGACTTTATGTTGTCTACAAAAAACACACTGTAAGTATAAGGATGCATATAGGTTAAAAGTAAATGAATGGAGAAAGATATACTATGCAAGCACTGATCAAAATAAAGCAGATGTAGCTATATTAACTTCAGACAGAGCAAAAGTTAACCTAAGGAGAGTTATCACGGATAAAGGAGGCCATTGCATATTGATAAAGCAGTTAATTTTCAGAGAAGATATAACAGTTCTTAACACGCGTGTGCCTAACAACAGAGCGTCAAATTATGTGACACAAAAACTTATAGTTCTGAAAGGAGAAATAGGTGAATTTACTATCATTTTGGGGGACTTTAACACCCCCTTCTCAGAAATGGACATATCCAGCAAGAAGAAAATCAGCAAGGACATGGTTGAACTAAATGGCACTACTAACCAACTAAATATAGTTGACATCTATAGACTAGTCATCCAACAACAGCAGAATACACATTCTTCTCAAGCTCACGTGGAACATTTATCAAGATAGGCCACATTCTGGGCCAAAGAAACACCTCTTAACAAATTTAAAAGAACTCATACAATGTGTGCTTTCCAACTATGGTGGCACTAAACTAGAGATCAGTAACAAAAGATAACCTGTAAATCCAAAAATATGTAGAGATTAAACAACACACTTCCAGTAACACATGGGTTAAAGAGAAAATCTCAAGAGAAATTTAAAAATATTTTGAGGTAAATGAAAACACAACTCATCAAAATTTGTAGGACACAATAAATGCAGTGCTTAGTGGGAAGCTTATAGCATTGAATCCATATGTTATGTTAGAAAAGAAGAAAGGTCTAAAATCAATAATGTAAATTTCCAGCTTAGAAAGCTAGAAAATAAGAGCAAATTAAACCTAAAGTAAGCAGAAGAAAAGATGTAATAAGAACTAGAACAGAAATCAGTGAAATTTAAAACAGGAAATCAATAAAGAAAACCAAGCATTTTTTTGAAGAGATCATTAAAATTAGTGTTATCCTGGCTAAATAAGGAAAAAGAGAGGAGATACAAATAACCAATATCAGAAATAAATGAAGGGACATCACTACAGACCACATTGCTATCAAAAGGATAATAAAGGAATCCTGTGAAAAACTCAATGCCCACAAATTTGATAACCTATATAAAATGGATCAATTACTTAAAAGATACTGTTCTTTTTTTTTATTTTTATTTAAATGAATGTTCAAGTACAGTTTTCACCCCCCTACTCCCATTCAAGTCCTCCCACCCCCCCTCCCTACCTCCCACCCA